>CM042155.1:39584260-39589613 GCA_023376005.1 Doryteuthis pealeii
ATAAATAAATACAGCTCTTACACCCGTTGTCGAGCACTTTATTTTCTATTCTCAAATAATAGAAAAGCAACTATATATATATATATATATATATATATATGTGTGTGTGTGTGTGTGTGTGTGTATTGTG
Organism: Doryteuthis pealeii; assembly: GCA_023376005.1. Classification (NCBI taxonomy): domain Eukaryota; kingdom Metazoa; phylum Mollusca; class Cephalopoda; order Myopsida; family Loliginidae; genus Doryteuthis; species Doryteuthis pealeii. Next base: position 39,584,391 of record CM042155.1, read on the forward strand.
TGTGTGTGTGTGTGTGTGTGTGTGTGTGGTTGGCACTATTATATTTGAAAAAGCGGTAGTAATCCAACGTATAGTGTTATTAGAAGAGTGCTCAATATTTGTGATAGAGAGTTGATATGAAAATAAATAAAAGCTAAACCTTATCTTAGTATCGAAGACATATCGTCGGGGCAATCTTTTAGGCAGGTATATAAAGATGGGATAAAAAGTTCATTACTGTTGGCCTTTTTTTTACTAATTAGGTCCAAGAACTGCCTCCCCGATGAAAGTGGGTGGAATGCAGTTGAGACATTTCAAAATAATCTTCATTTGGTGACATTTTATCAGATTATCTCGGTCAGTCTGTGAACTTTTCTGCCATCCCTCCCAAACAGTGAAATCAAGAATATTCGTCTTCAATGTAATGACATTTGTTATGTATCAATTTCTCTATTATTTATATTCATGAACTAAAAACATTGGCAACGTAATATTCAGTAACTATTAAATCTAACAATGAATAAATGAATAAGTTATATCATGTATAGACTGCTATATTTCGGTTATGACGTGCACTTACAGAAATAAATGTATATTGTAAAATATTAAGTAGTTTCAAATAGTTGTAGCCTCTCGCAAAGATTTTAAAGAAAATCTGAGAGGTGGAATAAATTGTCATATATATATTATATATATATATATATATATATATATATAAAGTTGTGTCATAAAAGTATCGAGATTGAAACTGTATTTATCAAGATAGAAATGAACAATGAATGCAACGTTAATTTTTTCAGAATACAAGGTGTTTCAAAAACATCTGGATAATTTTCATATATATATATATATATATATATATATATATATTATATATATATATATATCTTTGAAAAGAAGGAACAACTCAACACCGTTATTTCCATAATAAATTTATTTCGATCAAAATTGGGGCCTTTATAAATCTAAGTTGATTTAATAAAGCTCCCAAAATCCAGTCTATCAGATGGGAAATCAATTGATTTATAAAGGCCCCAATTTTGGACGAAATAAGTTTATTATGGAATAACGGTGTTGAGGTTTTCCTTCCTTTCACACATAGATATGGCTCTGTATATAATCTAAAAAGTGTATTATACATTGAGCTCTCTTTACTGATTTAAAGATTCACTGTATTTATACATACTGGATCATACAATTATAATACAGTGTATCTTAGAAATCCCATATAGAATCATCCCTTACTACCAAGTTTTGGATACCTCACACACACACACACACACACACACACACACAACACATATATATATATATATATATATATATATATATATATATATATATATATATATATATATATAAAGGGAGTGACTTGTCGGTAAAAAATATTGAGTTTATCCAATATTTCGCTGATACAAGTATTAATCGAATTAGTCAAAGTTTATAACAAATTATAAAGTGCTCACGCGGGATTTAGTATTATTAGTATTGTTATTTCCGTATACACTGTAATACTATATATATATATATATGTCTCTCTCTCAGTGGTTAAAAGGGATTATCAAACATTATTATATATATATATATATAACTATATATATATATATATATAATATATATATATATATATATATATATATGTGTGTGTGTGTGTGTGTTGTGTGTGTGTGTTGTCTTAAACTGTACAGACAATTCTTGTCGGACGAGTTTTTGTTCGATCCTTTCTAATTTTCTGGCCATCTTTTTGGTGTCAGGGTGGAACAGGTGTAACAGTCTATCAAAATTTTCATTACGAGCGCTTTCGGTAATACAGTTTGCCATCATCAGGTAGGAAACTGATGGTATGTTCCGTGTCTCATTTTTAAGGAGAACGAGTAGTAGCGTAGGAATTGGAAGTGGAAGGTAATAACAATTGGTAGGGGGAGGTTGTAGGAATGGTAGTAGTTCGAACGAACGATGCAGTAGTGATTGGCCAGAAAATTAGAAAGGATTGAACAAAAACTCGTCCGACAAGAATTGTCTGTACAGTTTAACACAACATGTTTAAAAATAAATTTAAAAATACACTTATTTTAATTATATATTATATATATATATATATATATATATATATATATATAATATACCAAACTTGTTGGTAAATCTGCGTGGTGAGAAAAAAAACGGCAAATAGTTTGATTGTAAAAATATACTACCAAACATCACCCTGGGAGAAAATAATTTTGGAAAAAAGAAAAGACCAAGATAATCGCACTAACCTAAAATAATCTATTGGTACAATATTTGGCCAAAAAAAAAAAAAAATATATATATTAATATATATATATAATATTCATACAAACCCGCCAGGATACTAAAGCTAATAAGTAAAAAGTGCTCATACCTAAACAGAGCAAATAATAAAGATAAAAATAATGAGTCAGATAAACCTACTAAAAGTTTCGCTTAGTGCTCTTCAGGGCTAAGATCTGACTCTTAGGTTCTTGGCCCTGCAGAGCACTAAGCGAAACTTTAGTAGGTTTATCTGACTCATTATGTTTTATCTTAACACACACACCAACACACACACACACATATAATATATATATATATATAAATATATATATTATGTGTGTGTGTGTGTGTGTGTGTGTGTGTAATGTTTGATAATCCCTTTTAAACACTGTGAAAGAGGAACGTTTCTTGCACATCTGATGCAAAACAAGAGTTTACTTATTGAACCCTATTCCTGCAATTACGTGTTCACGCACTTGTCTCTTTGTTCTCCATTTTTAAAACCGGTCATCACTGCAATCATTATTCACGTGACTTTCTTTTTTTCACTGCGTCTCGTTCTATTTTATTTCTCAGAGCAGAATTCATTTCTTCTATATTCGACTCTCACCGTTGAAGACATTAACCGCATCCACCTGTGCCATCCAATCATTATTTACAAACATTGTCTCTTTCAGGGAAATAACAAAAAGACACAACTGGAAATATAAATAATTCTTTACTTTCCTTACTTTAAAGATACTTGAAAATACGGCCTTTTCTTTTTCTTTTATATTTCTTGCAAGTTATATATAAGCCCTGTCGGTTGGGGCTTTAGAATATACCAACTGCACCTCTGTGGAGGAGTGAGATCCCCCTCCAAATGGAGCCACCTGTTGGCCGTGGGTGGCGATCCATGATGATTAAGGAGGGATTCCTGGTGGATGAGCAGTCATTGATATACACCCCCCACTTTGGCCCTTACTTAGACCGGACGGGCGGTCGGAAAGGACCCCCTCCGATCAATCGGCTGTTTACGTAAAGCCCTAGCATCTATATGATTGCCCCAACCCTTTTTATCATATATTTGCTAGGATGCAGTGGCTCAGGGTTTTCATGTTCTGGGAATGACGTTAAACTCTATCTGATGCTGAGATTCCTATTCAATGGGAAATGTAGAGTACCTTTTTATCATCATTGCTCCCCAGTCCACTCTGATCCGTAGTGGTAGTACCTGTTAGGGTCCCATCTATAGATTAAATAGTAAAATTTGTTTATAAAAAATGAGGAGCCATTAAGAATAAATTTATTTCAAAACTTTGTCTGCATTAAATAACCCACTGAGGTTGATATGCAGTCAAAACTAACCAAACCAAACCAGTTATATATATATATATATATATATATATATATATATATATAATATATATATATATAATATGTGTGTGTGTGTGTGTGTGTGGTGTGTGTGTGTGTTGCGGATGTTAGGTCTTTAAGTTTGCATGTATGAAGGATTTGTGATATAGAAGATATTCGTCGAAAATTATGTCCCGAGAACCGATTTGTTTGAAAACTGAAATAATACTTCCATAAGAAATAGGTTTAAAGTCGATTTATACCTGCTGTTTCATCATATGAATCCCTTAGTTATGTGCCTACAGTTATCTATCTATCTATATATTAAAGGGCAGTTGGTATGTATGTATGTATGCATGTATGTATGTCCGGAGGAAACTATGGAAATAAAAAAATTAACGAAAAAGTAAATGTATACAAAAATTCATTATCATCATATCTTGGTTTTTGAGCAAACATAATAAAGATTTGATCTATATTCGTGAGATAATTAAAAAATAAAATTTAGGATGATAACAGTATGGAATCTTTTTTTTTTTTTTGTATTTGATGTTGTAAAATAGTAGACATTAATTTTTTTCTTTTCAGCATGTTGGATCAGCACAAGGTCTTTTTACGTGAGAATTTTAATGGAACATCCTGTGAGAAAGCAACTCACGATTCAGTAATAATGGATCTATGAGACTGAATTTTTAAAAAATCCCCCCTCTAAACAGGCGATGCTGGGTAGCCGCTTCTAGTATATAATATGGACAGACGTGTATATAAACAACAGATAGCGCATGAAAATGCAAATGCGAAACAAAACAGCATGATAAAAGTAATTATTAAGCCAATTCTTCATCATAAACCACAAGGTTCCTAGTTCGATACCGGTCCTCGCCAACTTAGCGTATGAGTAGCACAGGGATCTGTGTGGTAAAGTAAGGAGCTGATGGTAGGTGTGGCGCTCCACCTCAGATGCTTAAACAATCTCCTTGGTCTTGCGCTATTGAAAAGGGGATAGACTCCCTCGCTGACTGGCTGATATCGACTTTAGGCCGCCCCGACGATTTTACTTTTTTAAATATTTATACAAGTTGATTGTATAGTAACTACTTTACTATATAAATCTTAAGATTTATATCAGAATCATATTTTTTTCAGAAAAATTAACGATAACAACAGACATATATATATGTAGTTATATTCAAAACTGTATGTCGGCGCAAGCATTCACCTCCAGCCTCCAAGCGATCAGAAATCGCAACAATTGATCTTCTTAGGAACTCTTGTGGAATGGCAGAAAAATATTTTCGTATGAGTCCTTCACGTTCTTCCGAAGTCGTTGTTTTTTTTAGAGTAGACTAAAATTCTACTAATCCATAATCCTTAATCTGCTCAAAGTACGTCTTTGCTTGCCGGCCCACAGTGGCATGCCCATGTGCTGGCTTCCAAAGAAGGACGTAACTTATGATTTCGTCCTTGCATCTACAGCAGTATCCTGCGTGTCTTGCCCGTCTTACTCGTATGGTCTGGGTGATATGAGGCAGGTGGCCGTACAGTTGTTTTCTCGTGGGATGTTGTTTCCATGTTTTTGTTTCGATCGCAGCAGCATTCTTTTGTGCAGCTCCCACTAGTTTATTCATCTCTCTT
>CM042155.1:39589713-39617588 GCA_023376005.1 Doryteuthis pealeii
AATCATTTCCAGCATTTTGCCAGTTGAAATAATTATTACCCGATGATTTTTTTCATTTCATATATATAATTATATACACACACACACGCACATATACACACACACACAACACCACACACACACACACACACACACACACATATTATATATATATATATATATATATATATAATATCAACTCTGAATCCAGTGGAATAAATTCAGTAGCAGACATGTATTTGTTCTAGCTAATCATTCAGCATTTTTGCAGTTGAAATAAATTATTACGATGATTATTTTCTTTCATTTATACATATATATACTATATATATAAATATATATATATATATATATATATATTATATATACACATTAACACACACACACACAACACACACACACATATATATAATTATATATATTATATATAAAGTTAAAAAGAAAGGAAATACTCATATTATATATATATATATATATATATATATATATATTATATATAAGATATTTGCTTCTATCGAAATATTTCTCAGACATTTGCTATATATTGCGTTATCACCATCGTACTAATTTACTAAGCCTTTTTTTTTGCCATTTATCAAGGGAATTGAGTTCTCAGCCATATCAGCAATAAACACACTTCGTTTAAGAAATATTGTTTAATGTGTCTGCATCTCTTGAATTTTTGCATAAAATATATCAGTCTGTTATTGAAAGAAAAATATTTGTTGAAATTGTTCATACTCATTCACTTCGATACGCCTAATATTTCCTGGGTCAGTCAATATTTCACAACAGTAATTACGTAATTTAATATTCGCCCTGTTGATTGAGACTGTAGAATATCCGATGGCACTCTGCACTGAAAAAGGTCTCAAATTACAATAATAAGTCTTTGTTTGAATAGGAAGGCACTTGAAATATCCATCATCGTTAAAAAATATTAAGCCATGGGGGATATTTGGTAAGAAAAGGGTTAAGTATGTGAAGAAAAACTATTATAAAAAGTATATTAACTTGTTGTTTGTTTTGTTTGTTTGTTTTGTTTTACGCATATCAACATCAGTGGGTCATTAATGCCGATAAAGTTTTGAAATAAATCATTCTTAATGGATAATACAATTTTTATATAAATCATTTGTTCTATCTTAACCCATAGATGGGACCCTACACGGTAATACCACTCCGGGTCAGAGTGGACCAGGAGCAATGGTGATGAAGAGGTGCTCCACATTCCCCAAACCTCCAAAAACTGGAACCTCACCATCAGATAGAGTTTTAACGTCATTCCCAGGACATGTAGACCCGCAACCACAGTCTTCTAGCACCCATATGATAAAAAGGGTTGGGCTTGCCATAAGGGCAATAGGGGTTGGGAACATTCATATAGGTGCTAGGGGTGACGTGACCAGCCGATTGATCGGAGAGGGGCCATTAACTTTTGTTTCTTCATTTAGAATATTTATATTAACATGGAAATTATCTATGTAAAACTAGTTTAAAAACCCGCCCTATAGGGAGGTAATTAGGCATGCTCTTGTGGAGGGCTTTTGAATTGATATTCGGCCTAACAACGACTGTTCATGGATTGAGCAGATATTAGATTTTATTAAGCTTGAACAATACGTTTCAAACAAGAACTTTTAGCAAAAAATCACGAAAACATCGGTGAAGTTACCGATGTTTTCGTGATTTTTTGCTAAAAGTTCTTGGTATCACTTTCACCCTCATATTCCATAATTTGTTTTTCAATTTTCTAACAAGGTCCAGGTATTTGTCCATCTTTTCTTTTTCTTTCATCTTCACTCTGTGATCTGCTGTAACTTCAGAATCTACCAGGTGACAAGTTCTCTTTTTTTATTGATCAATACTAGGTCTGGTCTTCTGGCTGGGATAAGACGATCAGTCTTAATCTCAAAGCTCGAGAGAATTTTATGCGTTTCATTCACAAGAACAGATTCTGGTTAATCCATATACCATTTTGTTGTATGGTCAAAATTTGATTTTTTGCATAATTCCCAGTGGATTCCCTTCCCAACCTAGTCGTGTCTAGCTTTGTTTTCCCATTGTGCTAGTTTGCTACATTCACTTAATACATGGTTTACAGTCTCGTCTTTGTTATCGCATAGTCTACATTTACTGTTTTGTTAGGTCTTATCTATTTTTCCTTTGATATAATTTGTTCTTATGGGATTATTTTGTGTAGCAATTATTAGCGATTCAGTTTCTCTCTTGAGGTTTTCTCTTCTTAACCATGTCCAAGTCTTTTCATGTACAACTTCACCCGATTGTCGTTTGAAGTGTCCATATAATTTTTTTTTCTTCCTATCTTTGTTTTCTATCTTTTCGTTATTTTTCTGTTTGTACATATATTACATCTGCTGTCATTGGCTGCCGTAAGTAATTTTTTGCTCTTTTTTTTGTGTTATTCTTCGAGTTCTTCGATTGTGGCCTCTACACAGTCCTTAATGTTGGAAAGACCCATTCCACCTTCTTTCTCGATACATATAGCCTATATCTATCATCTCTAGGGTGTAGGGCCTTGTGCATTGTCATTAATTTCCTATTCTTTTGGGCGATCTGTCTGAATTCATCTTTTGTCCATTTTAAGAATGGTCCAGAGTATCTTATAACGGGGACGGTCCAGATATTTATTCCATTGTTAAGATTTCGGCTTTTAAGCTTGGTTTTTAAGAGCTTTCTTGTTCTTCTAAGGTATTCTTTTTTTTAAACTTTTTCTTTCATCTCTGTTTGCTTGATATTGTCTGCTTCTAACATTCCTAAGTATTTGTAACTATTTTTTTTCTTTAAGTGATTTTATAGTGTCCTGATTTGGTAGTTGTATTCCGTCTATTATTATTATTATTATTATTATTATTATTATTATTATTATTATTATAGAGTTCTTCACACCAACGTTAGCTGATGGTATTTCACTGGAGTCTGAGTGACAACAAGTCTCCTCAGGTCTCCAGGACTCTTCTGAGTATTCTGGCAGATTGCAGCAATGCAGTATTCTGGTTCGTCTCAATCTGATTTCCAGATTTTCCAGTCTTTTTTTCTTTCTTTTTTTTCTTTTATTATTATTATTATTATTATTATTATTATTATTATTATTATTATTATTATTATTATTATTATTATTATAGCCACATTAACGTAAACATTAATTTTGTCTAAAGTCAATTTGCAATGTCTTGATGAATTATACATTGCACGTTTGAAATTAAGTTTATGTTTTTTAAATCAATCAATGAATCATTCTGTTACGACACTAATTCTGTCACGTTTGTTTTGCAAAGATTATTTTTTTCTTTCTATTTGTCTTTTTCTTGTTTACCGCGTTTCATTTAATATAAGGTTAACAATGTGTAGAATCACAACAAGCGTCTATAACACACGACAGCCAACACACTTTATATAATTAATCCCACATTTATGTTCTTATTCCCTATTTTTCCACGTTGTTTTTCTTCGTTCGATTTAATTTGCAATTACATCATCAAAATTTAACATTAATTAATCGAGACACATGTGTTAAGCGGATTGTCGAGTTTGAACTCTAATAAACAAAGTATTTAGAGATTAGGTTTGCTTCCTTTGTTTAATGGTATATCAACCTTCGTGGGTTATTTAATGCTTGAACATTCAAATTTCAAATATTTACTTTCGACTAAGTGTGTTTTTTTCTAAAATTTGTCTGTACTTTTAAAATATACGCTCCTACATTTGGGACACTAGTGGGTGTCGTCAATGATGTAGTATGCATGGGTCATTGGGGATTTTTGGGTCTTTCGACATCATACTTTCCTCGCCATTCTGATCCTATTAGAGATGATCAAACTCTGACCCACCTACTGACTTTTAAGACGCCAATAGACGTTTGTCTTTTATAGTTTTTGAACGATTGAAAAACTCTCTACCGAGCAGTATTATCTGCGTTATTCGGACTATTGTCCTAATCTTAATTGTTATCTGTACAACGTTTTGACCGATATGCCCTCCGGCCTTCTATCTACCGAGCGTCTGATTGGCTGGTGCTCCACGTCGAAATCGTGCCAAACATTTTTTGTCCGTGGCCATAGGCCAGTTTATCTTTATCCACATGTCTTAGACATGTAAGGTGAATTTTGAGTCTCAGCTGGGAGGGTCTGGACGTTGTAATGGGCTTCCCGTTCCCGCGCCTCCTGCGTCTCAATGAGATAAACTACCAAGCACTGCATCTGGCTAGTTTCTACCTGACACTTCATACGGGCCTGATGGATTTTTATGTCGCGTATATTCTTACATTTCTTTCTACATTGGCATATCACAATTGCTGTCCGTAAATGTAAAGGTTGGTTCGTTTCCGTATCGTCCATCCTTATGTGGATCCCTTTCTCTCCATCCTATCGGGATTCCCTGGGGATGTTTCCTCAGTCTTGTGTCTATAACGTTATTTTGAAATCCACACATCCCTCTATTTATCCATTATTGCAGAGAGAATTGTTGGATACATAAGTTTTCCAAATACATTAGTGCTATGTGAAGTGCACGATTGGAACGATCGGTCCGCTCAGTAAAATAAGATCTCTAAATAGCGAATGAATTGTTTTAGATTTTGTTTGAAAGATATGCACCAACATTACAGAACTGAGAATTTAAGAGTTGCAACAAAAGAATATCTAATAGTGAAGTTCCAATTTTTGAGCTCTGTGGATTGTGGTGTATCCTTTCATCGCCATTACTCTCAGGTCCACTCAGACCCAGAGTGGTAGTACTTGTTAGGGTCCCAACTATTGGTTAAATAGAAACAAATGAGTGTTTAAAATGTTTAAAAATTTTGAGTTGAAACAAGTTGAATACCCATCAAAAATATTTTAAAACACTATTTGGCCTAAAATAACCCAATAAGGATTGACATGCGCTAAAATCCACCCAGCCAACCAACAAATGAAAAACGGAAACTATGTTTCTGAGAAATATCCCTTTGCTTCGTTCCATTATCAGCAACAATCGAGGGTATGAGTTGAGCATGGAAATTAACCCATTATTTCCTAAAGTTATAATACCCTTTGGCCCTTACCATGGCTTGATAGGAATCGGAGAGGCCCCCTTCGATTAATCGGCTAGTTCCATCAAATCCTAACAGCTATAGTATTGTCCTGACCTTATTACCCTTATGGAAGACCCCCAACTCTTTTATCGTGCTAGAGAGCGGGGGCTGAGGACCTTAGTGTCCTGGTTATGACGTTAACCTGCATCTAATGGTGAAGTTTCAGTTCTGGAGCTTGGGAAAGTGGAGAACCCCTTCATCACCATTACTTCTAGGTCCATTCTGACCCGGCGTGGTAGTACCTGTTAGGATCCCATCTCTGGATTAAATAGAAAACAAATGAGTTTTTAAAAAATTGAATAACCATCAATCATGACTAGAACAAAATGTATTTAGCATAAAATAACCCAACAGACTTGACATGCCATAAAATCCAACAAACAAATTAACAAGCAGACAAGGATCTTTTTCTTGGTCACCTGCAGTTTTTATAATAAGAATATGAACGTTTAAAGAAAACGAGAATTGCCAAGTTATATATATATCAGTGGTTGTCACAAAGTTATACAGAATGTCGACAAATCTTGGCGGGAAGCCAAAATAATTTCAAACAATCTGTAGAATAAACCTCATACTCACCTCCACGTGAAGGCTGTTACAAGCGTCCAGTAACCAGACAAAAGGAAAAGAGAACATAACCGAATACGCTCTGCACGAAATGCTTGAACATAGTCAACTGTTTAGTTGATATAGATAAAAGTGTTCACTTTAAAACCAACAGCCAATCAGGATTCAGGAATTGAGCATAATCCAAATAAAATAAAGTCGTCGGAGCGGGCCCTATGTATGTATCAACCAGTCTTATCCCTTTTAACTTGCACTAGACCAAGGAGATTATTTTAGCATCTGAGGTGGAGCACCATCAGCTCTTCACTTTACCGCACAAATCCCTGTGCTACTCATACGCTGAGTTGGCGAGGGCCGGCATCGAACCAAGAACCTTGTGATTCCTAGATGAACATACACAAGTGAAATTGTCCAATCTACTATTTAACTAATCTACCAAGTCTGGATCCTCACAACATAATCATCCAGTTGTGTTGCAAGCTGAGTATCACTACACGAATCTCTACAGTTTAGCATGGAAATTGACCCTCTATTTCGTAAAGTTATAAAACTGTCAGAGAACGTTGACAAATCTTGGCGGAAGCCAAAATTCTTTAAGACAATCCAGACACTCTTCCTATTAACAGCGTCGAAGGCCTTTGTCAATCCAAGGAACATTTGGCTCAAGTTAATATGTTGTTCAATGCACTTGTTTTGTATACATCGTTCACTAAATGTCATTAACTACGTTGTTTCAATTTCTGTTCAGAAAACCAGACGCACATGGTAGGGAATGAGAGATAGTGAAAGTCACGTGTATCCATTCTTGAAACACAAAAAATTATATATATATATATATATATTATATATATATATATATATATATATATAAATATTTGACGTCACATTTCAAACCGTTCATTTTCAGCGTCCTTTCTTCAGTTTTCTAATTTTGAACAGATTGATAAACAAGGACTATCGCTTGCTTTTCTAGTTATTCTGTGATAAAATTTTTTCATCACCTTCCTTATCCAACAAATGCCCTGAAGCTGATCTAATTAATAGATCGAAACACTGCAGTCTAAGCCAATAAACTTACCACTCAACTTATTTAACCTGTGTTTTTTCAATTTTTTAATATACTATATATATATATATATATATATATATATATATATATATATAGTGTGTGTGTGTGTGTGTGCGTGTATGTATTTGTGTATTTATGTGTGTATATATATGTATATATATGTGTACATATATGTATACGTGTACGTATATATATATATATATATATATATATATATATATATATATATATATATATATATATATACAACTATGTGTATATATATATATGTATATACATATATATATATATATGTATATATTATATATATATATAGTGATGGAATGATTAAGAATAAGAAAAAGATAATAAAATATAAAAAATTAATTACGATTATTTTAACAATATTGACATACTTATTAACTCCTTTACATGACATTATTTCTTTAAACCATGACACCATTTCTTTAAACCATAATACCCTCTTAGGATTACGGTCAGTCTAGAACTATTAATAAATATTTAAGGAAAAAAATAAGAATAAATAATAACAGCAAAAGAATGAAAAAAATAGTTAAATATAATATATAATTAAAGCAAAACACTATGCCTTTTGTAATTCAAATATTTGATTTATAATATTTAATCTATTTGAAATTTAAAAGGAGAATGGTTTGTTTTATTGTTTTGAATTTTGCATCAATCTTAATATGTAATTAATATATGATATTTTAATATATAATTAATATAATATTTAATCTATTTAAGTTTAAAAGATAAAGAGAAAAAAAGTACTCATAAAAGATATTTTCTTAAAAAAAAATAAAAACGAATTATTTATTTTTTCTATCAATACTAATACATAATTTAAGATAATCTTTTACTTACTTATTTACTATAAAAAAATAATTTAAATTAGAGAACAAAGGGGATAAAAAAGAAAAAAAGAAAAAGAAGAGAAATAACACCAAAAAAAAAGAAAGAGAGGAAGAAAGAATAAGAAAGGAAAGGTGAAAGCTAAGTATGTAAATTTTTCTATTAACGGTTTTTATTTATTTGTCACATTTTTGTTTTTAAAATTTTGACATGTCCACACGGTAGCAACATATTGCAACATTTTACCGGATGTCAGCCTTGTTCTCAACAAACTTTTAAAAAAGAAAAAAAAAGAGAGAAATAAGAAATTACAGTTATTCGCCCATTTCATTCATAAAGGAGGAGAAGAAAAAGAGAGGAAAAAAAGGAGAGGAAAAGGAAATAAGAAGAGAAATTATAACCACACAAATAAAAAAACATAAGCACGTCATTTCTGAAATAAACTCTGATGATGAAGCTCTAGCTTTGAAATCGATTAGACATATAAAACATCTTTTTATCTTTATTTTTTACGCATTGTATTGCCTTCGAATTTTATTATTTTATAATATATATATATATATATATATATATATATTATATATATATATATATATATATATATATATAACTATATCCAAGTGCTGAAGAATGTCTAAAGACCGAAAACGTTGCATCGTCGACAATAAACATCCAATTTCCATAACACCCCGTGTTTGTCTACCTTTCTCCACATACTGTCGGATTAACCTCCTCACATTTCTCCAATATGTATATAATATTATATATATATATTTATATATATATATGTTGTGTGTTATATATATATATGTATATATTATATTAAATGTGTATATATATGTATATATATATATATGCATGTGAAGGAAATGAATTTTGTTCACCTTACTTCATATATATATAATATATATAATATATATATATATATATATATATATATATATATATATATATATATATATATATATATATATATATATGCATATGTATATTAATAATCGTGATCCTTAATTTTTAGGCCGTAATCATCTTCCAACACCATAAATAGTGAGACCGTCGAAATCGTCCAAGATGAAGTGCATCAATACAAATCCTGATTATCTGGCGTTGCTTATCCACCGAATTCTTATTTCTTCTGAGTTTGGTCACCTCAGATAAATAATGGACAATTCCGTTTTCATTATAAAGAAAGGAAAGAAAAAGGACGTGCTACTCGGAAGAAATATAAGAAAGAAAGAGTTGCAGAATGAGAGAAAGAGGTGAGCGCACGAAAGCGATGACTTTAATGTGTTTCAATCAAACATAATGAAAATATAAACAATGGGAAAGGAAATAAGAATGAGAGAGAAAGAGAGTTAAATAAAGATTGTTAATATTTTTAAAAGGTTGAAATATTTCTCAAAATCTTTTAAGTAAACATATCAAACTTTAGAATATTTGAAATATCATACTGAGGTATATCCACATATCTGCTAGTATATATATAGATATACCTTGACTTATCCGTGCCCTAAGTTAGGAGTTTTTTGAGTTCCAAGCTGTCACTCGGTCGATTTTTTCGCTTTGTTTAAAGAGCTAAATTCTGAGGTACGAGCCAACTTCAAATACGCTTATGTTGATAAGCTCACTAATACATTTAAGTTTAATAATTAACTACACCAAAGAAAAATACAATTTGTAGAAAAATAAACATTAAATCATGATACAGCAGATAATTCATAAAATTCTATTTTATCTTTTTATACAATCTAGTGCTATTTTTGTGAGGCTGGAACGGATTAATGGCATTTTCAGTTCATTTCAATGTGGAAAATTGTTTTGATCCAATTGGACACTTGGCCTAGTGGATAAGGTAGTTAGGTTAAGACAGTTCTAAGTGACAGTTATCTCTGGATCCCGAGTTCAATCCTGAGTAGAAGCAGTTAGAAAAATAATTAACACAACTCCTACCCCAGCTATGGTTAGTGGAATGAGAACAGGATACCCCCGTGGAATAAATAAAGGTTTAGGTTCAAAGTTCCGTGATGGCTCCCGATTACGATAAGAAAGTTCCCGAGTTCGAAAAGAAGGTTCCCGAGTCCAAGAAGTTCCCGAGTCCAAGAAAGTTCCCGAGTCCGACAAGAAATACCCGAAGAAGGCCGGAGGGCATATCGACCGAAACGTTGTACAAATAACAATGAAGATGGGACACTAGTCCGAATAACGCAGATAATACTTATAAAATGTTCTTTTAAACATGATCATGCGGCGTGATTTACTAAAAGGGTCAAAATTCATTAAATTCTAAGTTTTATTTTACTTGATTTAGAATTGTTTTTCATAACACGTGGAATATTTTCGTAAATTTTACTATTTCATTTGATTAAATTATATTTAATGTATTTCGACATTTTGTTTCATTTCTCTTCTCTGTGTTACTGCCGTTCAAACTTCACTAAATTTTGAACATCTTGAAATGCGCGGAAATGATAGTCACACACACTTTTTACTAAATAGTCATTTATTTTCGTAATCTTCCTCTTTTTCGATATTTTTAAAAAGAATTATCATCATTTTCTTTTTTCCCTTTTCTTGAACAATTCCTCCCCCTTCTCATCCTTCTTCCCCTTCTCATCCTTCTCCCCCTTCTGCTTTTCCCATCCTTTCCCTTCTCCTCTTCCTCCCACTTCCCCTTCACCTTTTCCTTCTATCCTTCTTCTCCACCTCCCTTTTCTTCTTTCCTTTCTCTTCTTTCCCTTTCTCTCATTTCCCCTCCCCCGTTTTCCCCCTCCTTTCTTCCCTACTTATTTCCTTTCCTCCTCCTTCTACTCCTTTTCTCCCCTTTTATCTCCTCCTTCTACCCTTTTGCTCCTACTTCTACCCCATTTGCTCCTCCTTCTAACCCTTTTCTCCCCCTTCTACATCCTTTCCTCCTCCTTCTACCCCTTTATCTCCTCTTTCTAACCCTTTGGCTCCTCCTTCTACCCCTTTTGCTCCCCTTCTACCTTTTTAGCTCCTCCTTCTACCCCTTATATCCTCCTTCTAACCCTTTGGCTCCTCCTTCTAACCCTTTTGCTCCTCCTCCTACCTCTTTTTTCTACCTCTTGTTCTCCTTCTATCCCCTCTATTATCATTCGTTTGACTTTATTTTCCCCTTTTATTAATCAGAATCTTTCTTTTTTTTCTACTTTTCTTTAAGTTTTTCTTTGGCTTTTTTTTCTACTTTTTCAACCATTTCTACCTTTTCTATTTATTATTTTTACTAATTTACAAATCATTTTTCTTTTTACATCCGCTACGTCTTCTCAACTTCCTCTCTTTCATGTTCATTATCAACATAAGTATTTCTTATCTAAATCCAATACACACACATATACACACACACAAGCGCATATGGGCAAGGCGCACACACTCGCACAAATAGAACTCACACCTATCCAACAACACACACACACACACACATGGTAAACAAGTAAAGGCAAATATATATATATATATATATATATATATAATATATATAATTTTAAAAAATCAACTGGGTCGCGCAAAGTAAAGGCAATATATATATATTATATATATATATATTATATATTATATATTATATATATATATATATAAATTTTTAAATCAACTAGGTCACGTAAAACCTCCTAAAGGCCAACAGGTGAATGCAATAAAATTGGGGAAAAAAAGAATCATATTGGGCTTAGAAATTACCCCCCCACACACACACACCCAAACACGCGCACAAATAAACAAACAGACTACTGCTTAATAATATAACAAAAAGAGTAGGCCAAACCTGGAATGATAGTCAAATATTGTTGAACAGACACACACACATAAACACGCACACACGCATATAAACACACACTCACACACACACATGTGCATATAAACACACACTCACACACACTCACACGCAGAGAATTTGGAAGATATAAGACACAAAACAGAATGGACGATCACTAACAACAGCTTCAGTTTCAGAAATCTTCTGTCGAGGAGATTTTTATCTCTAAATATTAAGAATAAATTAAAGGTTAACAAACAATACCATAGTTGCCTTATTTTTCTTTACACTTGCATTGTGATAGCCTTCAAAAACAACCACCAAACCAATAATTCTTTTTAATTTATCACTTATTTTATCCTCTACTTAATTGTATTTCTTTTCATTCTTCTTCTTTATATTATTATTATGAGTTTTTTTTTACACCAACATAAGCTGAATGTTTCTCACTGATTTCAGTGACAGTGTCTCCTCAGGTCGCTAGGACTCTTCTGACTATTCTAGCCGATCTCAACAATGCTGTTTTATGAATGGTCTCAATTCTTCCTTTGATTTCCAGTTATTCAAGCTTTTTTCTAAGCATATTGGGATCGTTCCAAATGTATCAACTTCAATTGGTATCACGTTCACCTTCATATTGCAGGGTTTTTTTTTAAATTTTCTAGCAAGGTCCAGGTATTTGTCTATCTTTTCGTCTTTCCACTTCACCCTGTGATCTGCTGGGACTGCAAAATCTGCCAGTTGATGGTATTATTATTTACTCCTTTTGAGTTTTCACATCAGTGTTAGCTGATGACCTTCACTGGAGTCTGAGTGAGAGCAAGTCTCCTCAGGTCTCCATCACTCTTCTGAGTATTCTGGCAGATTGCAGCAGTGCAGTGTTCTGAATTGTTTCAATTCTTCCTCTGGTTTCCAAACTTTCCAAACGCTTTTCCAATCCTTTTGGGACCGTTCCAAGTGCACCAACTACAATTGGTATCACTTTCATAACTTTTTCAGTTCTCTGGCAAGGTCTAGATATTTGTCCATTTTTTCATTTTCCTTTAGCTTCACCCTGTGAACTGCTGGCACTGCAAAATCCACCAGTTGTCAAGTTCTTTCTTTTAATTTGTTTCACTTTAGTTCCTCTGCATCTTTTACTCTTCTTTATTTTTTTTATCATTATCAGCATCATTTTGATTTTATATACTTCGAATTTTTTCCACTGCTTTAATTTTATGTAATTTTAACTTTCTTCGCATTTCTTCTTCTTCATCAACATCATCATCATTATCATCATCATCATATTATTATTATTATTATTATTATTATTATTATTATTATTATTATTATTATTATTTCTTAGCCTTTATATTTGGTTTCTACTCTCGGACTAGTATCGGCAATGTGCATTCCTATCTCCGCTCGTCCCTAGTAATATTTCCTTTTGTCTACGCCCCCTCCCACTCTCACCTCTAATATCTTTTTTTTCTTTCCTTTTTTCTTTAAACTTTATCAGCAATCATGGCACTTCAATTTCAACTTAAGCCAAAAAGTAAACGTACGGCCTCCGGCAGTTGTTTAAAATGTCGAAAAAAAAAAAGATAGAAAATAAAAAAAATAATGTAAAAAGAAGCAGAAACTACTGCTTTCCATAGCGAACAAATTTTCTTCTATTCATGGTCAGAATCGAACGAGGCGATCGAAATATAATTGCTGTGTCAGAAAAGTTGCAAATAAAAATTGGAAGAAAAGAAATAAGAAATTAAAATATTTACAAAGTCTTCCTATGTAAATGTGTTTTTTTTATTGAGTATTTGAGAATTGTATGAGTCTGTGCTTTTCTGATGGGGTGAAATATTTGCCAGATATAGTCATAATTATTTTTTTTCCTTAAACCATTGAAAGTTTTGCGTTTGTTAGATACATTTGGTTTTGAGACATCAACATTTGTTAAGAACTAGTGATATAGCATTTTTTTATATTCATCATCAGGTGGTGCTAACAGCACGGATACCCACGACCGACTCTCTCTCTCTCTCTCTCTCTCTCTCTTCTCTCTCTCTCTCTCTCTCTTCTCTCTCTCTCTCTCTCTCTCTCTCTCTCTCCGAACATCCCTTTCGATTTATGGCCTCCTGACAATTCCTCCACACGGCATTCAGTATCCATACATAGCTGATCAATGCAGATTTGTGTAGAGTGGTCCGTATTCAAATGTGTTGCAAGTTGAATCTGCTTCTGAGAATCCAGACTTGGTAAATGGTTTAAATAGCAGTTTTGATAATTCTACTATGTGGTATGATCAAGTCTATTTTCAGGATTGTGATTGGCTGGTGGTTTTAGCGTGTATATTTTTTATCCATATATACTGAACACTTGATCATGTTCTGTCAGTTGATACAGAGTGTATTCGGTTACACTCTTTTTTTGTCACTGGACACTTGTCATAGCCTTTCTATGAAGGTTAGTATGATGTTTATTCTACAGTTTGTAATGGTCAGCGTACACTGGTGTTGTTGTAGAGCCATTTTGAATATGCACGACATATGCATTTGATATGCGAATTATTCTCAGATAAAGTGGAAATCCTCCAAAGCCATAGCCGTGTCCGTGCTACTGCATGGTTATATCACTTGGACTAACGAAACGTTTGAAGAAAACATAGATTGGAACTATACAACGATGCCCCGTGCTGTCTTGAACAAATCTTGGAAGTTGCATCTCATAAAAAGGCACCGTACGGCCACTTACGTCCTATCACATAAACCATCTAAAGAGCAATTCCATGTCAAATTATCCAGAAAAAAGTTAAATTGTCACCCACCCCCTTCAATTTTTCTGTAATTTTGTGCAGGTGTTGAATGTGTTAAAGTTAGGAAGCAACTTTTCACAAGTGCTAGACCAGAGACATTCTACTCACATCTCATCGGGTTGCCCATTTACCACACAGATGCAAGCTGTGCTACACATGCGCTAATTTGGTGAGCGTCGGTATCGAACCTGGAACCTTGTGTTTCCTGGGCTGATGCTGAGTTATACTGATGAGTTGATTCAAAATAATTTATGAATCATTTTGAATTGTATATTCGTTCATTTTCTTTAATCTGTTAAAATATATTTATGAGGACAGGCTGCAAATTCATATGATAGCGTCATATCTACTGTTGATGTTTTTTTTTTTTTTTTTTTTTTTTTTTTTTTTACAATGGTTATCCAAACAATGCAACTCAGATTGTAGAAGTTGGGGGCAAAGAGAACTATGTTAAAAAATAAAAGGGGTCGTTGTAGCTCGGTCGGTAGGACACCCGCATAGGGATTGCAAGGTTATTGGTTCGATACCGGTCCCCGCAAATTCAGTAGATGAGTAGCACAAATTGGGTAATCTAGACTGTGCGGTAAACTGGGGAGCTGACGGTGGGTGTGGTGCTCCACCTCAGCAAAAAGACTCTCCCAAGTCTAGCACTCGGGAAAAGGGGAACTACTCCCGCTGATACCGACAATAGGCCACTTTTCATGAAAGTCAGCCTATGAATTTTCAGTCAACCCTCGTATTAGCAAATCCTTACCCCGACGGATAAGATAGTCATTTTTAAACGCCGTATGGCTATTTCTCCTTTTTCTTCCTCACCAAGGCTAAGTAACCAAGTCTGACATACTATTTACCTGTAGTTGCCTGTAGAGAGCAGGCGAATTTATATGTTACCAAAGGGCATTAGCAAGAAGTCAAACGCGAACTACCTCAACCAGAACTTGAACCAGTGTCCCTAATTCCATTTCCCACTACGATAACCATTACGTTCAAGGTGCATCTCCGCCACCGAGTACTAGCGTATATATATTTACTAGCCCCTTCGCACGAGCAGGTCAATTTATCGAGCGGAGTTTAACAGGTTTGAATTCAGAGTTTTCCTTCTCCTAGACTGGTTGCCGAGCCAAGGTTAAAGAGCCCAGTTTTCCATACTATGTACATATAGTTGGAGGGAGAGTAGTAGGATGCATACCTTTCCCAATGTGCTATGTGAAATGCAAACAGCCTCGTCCAGGATTTGAACTCGGGTCAACGAGTCCATTTCCTACGACTCTAACCATTACACCACGCACCTCCATAATAGCGAGTAATAGAGTATATCGATGCGGGAAGATATACGCTCCCGGGGAAACTTAAGCTCACGTCACCTCTTAGCCCAGGGAGACGTAAACTCACATCATCTCTTGGCCCAGGGAGACTTAATCTCACGGCGCCTCTTGGCCCAGGGAAGCCAGGTTAACCATATCAGCTTCTTTTTCTTAATACTCGCCGAGGGCAATTGCTATCTCTAAAGTCACAATATCAATTGTGACGTGTATTTTATTTTATTTCTTTTTGGTACAGACGCCATTCCTGGTTGTCGTAGAGATAATGAATCTGGGGATTTGAGATGTAAAAAAAGGACAAAAATTAAAACAATTAAATAAAAAAATTATATCCAGTGTGAATGAAAATCATTGACAGATTTGTACTTTGCTGTATTTAGTATTGGGTTCTTCTGGTTGTTCTACGTTTGAATATTAGAGAGTGTACATATTTGTAATGAAGTGTCAGGCATTGTTGATCGGAATTAGATCAACAAAGTAAATAAAAAACGGGGTCTGTATGAAATGAAATCTATTACTTCCCGATAATCGACTGGGTGATTTGGTTTGATTGCTTACATTTTTTCTTCCTCTTGATATTCATTTGATATTTTCGTTAATTCTTTATATATATATATATATATATATATAAAGAAGTGACTAAAAGTTATCATTCTGTATTATATATATATATATATATATATATATATGTGTGTGTGTGTGTGTGTGTGTGTATTTAAAATAACGTTTAGTCATATATATAGTATAATAACTTTAATCATATATATATATATATATATATATATATATATATATATATATATATATATATATATATATATATAAGTTATGTTATTATATATATGCCTAGACATTATTCTTAAACACAAACATAGTGTGTGTGTATATAAATGACTACAAGTTATTATACTATATATAAAAGAATAATGTTTAGTCATATATTATATATAGTGGACAAAGGGAGAGAAGCTTACAACAGCCGTTCTTCCTGGTAGTGGAACCAAACTCGAGTAATACAATTAATGTACTATAAATAAGGAGAGCTCCATTGCCATTAGTTGGGGCCAGGTAACCAGTATAATAAAGCTATGATCATCAGGAGGCGAGGTCATTGGGGTCTGATAAGCCCCGGTTGGTCCCCTGGGGGAGGATATCCATTGTTGAAAGAGTGTACTTGTAGCAGAGAATCCAGTTGTAGTCCTTCTAGTATTAACTCCAGTTAGAAACTGATTTCAGATCAATGATCAACGACTTTAAATGCATTGATCAATCAGGTTGTCCCACCAAGCCCTAGTACCTATATGATTGTCCCAACCATATTGCCCTTATGGAAAGCTCCAACCCTTATTATCATATGGGTGCTAGAAGGCAGTGCCTGAGGGTCTTTATGTCCTGGAAATGACGTTAAACTCTAACATGGTGAGGTTCCATTTTCGGAGGTCTGGGAAATGTGGAGTCCTCTTCATCTCCATTGCTTCCTGGTCCACTCTGACCCGGAGTGTTGATAAGGGTCCCATCTATGGGTTAAATAGAAAAATGTATTCATAAAAAATTGAGTATCCACTTAAGAATGAATTTATTTCAAAACTCTCAGCATTAAATAACGCACTGAGGTTGATGTGCCATAAAAGAAAACAGACCAAACAGGTTTTTGGTAAAATCCATAAATATAAGTGGCAATTTCCCGTACATGTTACACGTAGAGATATTCCAACATAAACAATTCTAAAAATAGGACATAACTTGTAACGGCATTTTTCGCTTTGTAAAGGTTTAGGGTGTAAATACAACTGATTCAAAGAGACTTCTCTTAGAATTGGAACGTAACAATTGGGCTTTATCCGCTTGAGGAGAATCGATCAAAAAGGGTTCAAGGATTAACGAGCTAAGTGTTCAATACAAGAAATATGACTCTAACAATTTCATCCCTGAAATTTCAAAACGGCGTTTATCAAGATAAAACTCTGACCTTTAACGTTGCGTGTTTAAAACAATTTCCTGCTAAATATTCAATAACACATGCGTATTATATATATATATATACATACACTCATATACTCACATGCCTATGTAAAAATACATGCACACACACTCGCATATATACAAATAAAGACATACACACACTCACACATGCACAAATACATATATAAACACACTCACACATATACAAATACCCACATACACACTCATACATATACATATACATACATAAACACACTCACACATATTCAATTGCATACATACAAACTCACACATATACAAATACATAGATACATACACACATATAAATACATACATACATACACACATATATAAATACCTACATACATACACATATATACAAATACATTCATGCATACCTATATATATATATATATATTATATATATATATATATAATATTTTCATTTAACAGCACTGTATGTTTTCATATCCTTTTACCTATATATATATATATATATATATATAATATATAATATATATGTGTGTGTGTGTGTGTGTGTGTGTGTGTGTGTGTGTGTGAGTGTATTTGTGTGTGTGTATTTATGTGTGTATTTGTGTCTGTATGTATTTGTATATGTGTGTATGTATGGAGGTATTTATATATGTGTGTATTCATTTATATGTGTGTTTGTATCTATGTATTTGTATATGTGTGAGTTTGTATGTATGCATTTGTATATGTGTGAGACTGTTTATGTATGTATTGTATATGTATGAGTGTGTATGTGGTTATTTGTATATGTGAGTGTGTTTATGTGTATTTGGCATGTGTGAGTGTGTGTATGTATGTATTTGTATATGTGTGAGTGTGTGTATGTGTATGTGTGAGTGCGTGTATGTATGTATTTGTATATGTGTGAGTTTGTATGTATGCATTTGTTATATGTGTGAGTCTGTTTATGTATGTATTTGTATATGTATGAGTGTGTATGTGGTTATTTGTATATGTGTGAGTGTGTTTATGTATGTATTTGTGCATGTGTGAGTGTATGTATGTATGTATGTGTATATGTGTGAGTGTGTGTATGTATGTATTTGTATATGTGTGAGTGTGTGTATATATTTATTTGTATATGTGTGAGTGTGTGTGCATGTATTTGTATATAGGCGTGTGAGTGTATGAGTATGTATTTGTATATATGCATGTGAGTGTGTGTGTATGTAATTGTGTATATATGAGTGTGTGTATGCATATGTATATGTGTGAGTGTTCGTATGCATTTGAATATTTGTGTCTGTATTTGTATATATATATATATATATATATATATGTGTGTGTGTGTATGCTTTTGTGTATATATATGTGTGTATGTATTTGTGTGGGCGTGTGCATATATGCATGTATATACATATGGTATGTATATATGTATGTGTTCCATCGCATGTATATATGTATGTTTGTGTGCGTGTATATGCATACATATATATATATATGTGGGGGGGGGTGATTAAGTTATTTGTTGCGGCAGTAATTTTTCCTTACCCAGATAAGTTATATTTATCGTAAATTTCCCATCCATCAAAATTCTGGACGGGCAACCACAGACCAATTGATGGATTGTTTAAGCAGATGAAGAAAATATCTTCTTTTGGTGAGATCAATATTCATAAAACCAGAAAAAATATATTCTATTAATTAGCTATGTATAATTTTGAGATTTTATCTTCTTTTTTTTAAAAAAGATATATTAATGTCTGATTATTCTAAGATGTATATGTGTGCATTTAGATACACACACAAAACACACCCATATATATATATATATATAAAGTAAGTAAGTAAATCGACGGGGCGGTCTAAAGTCGGTATCAGCCAGTCAGCGAGGGAGTCTATCCCCTTTTCAATAGCGCTAGACCAAGGAGATTGTTTTTAGCATCTGAGGTGGAGCGCCACACCTACCATCAGCTCCTTACTTTACCGCATAGATCCCTGTGCTACTCATACGCTGAGTTGGCGAGGACCGGTATCGAACCAGGAACCTTTTGGTTTCTAATTGCATTAAGATCTTATGGAGATTTGAAATAATCCTTGTATAAATCTATAGGTGTGCATCAGCATGGGCATGCATTGTGGATGTACAGGGGATATAGTTGATCCCAAATAGAATTATCCCCATCTTACCAGTCAATTGGAAACATTTACCTATATTATAATATATTAATAATTTGAAGGCAATTACAATGCGTATAAAAAATAAAAACAAAAAGATGTTGTTTTTTTGTCTTATCGATTTCAAAAAACACTTCATCATCAGAGGCGAAAATCAGAAATGGACGTGCTTAAGTTTCTTTTTGCGAAAATATAATATATTAAATGATTTGAAGGCAATTACAATGCATATAAAAATAAAAACAAAAAGATGTGTTTTTTTTTTTTTTGTCTTATCGATTTCAAAAACACTTTATCATCAGAGGCAAAAATCAGAAATGGACGTGCTTAATTTTTTTTTCGAAAACAAACTTAAGCACGTCCATTTCTGATTTTCGTCTCTCAAGATAAAGTGTTCTTTGAAATCGATAAGACAAAAAACAACATCTTTTGTTTTAATTTTTTATACGCATGTAATTGCTTCAATTATTAATATATTATAACATACTTAACAATGCTTCAAGCAAATTACCAATACTTTTTTACCTCTCTCTCTCTCTCTCTCTCTCTCTCTATATATATATATATAATATATATATATATATATATATATATATATATAAGGAAAAGGAGGTTGGAATGAATCCGACAAAATGAGGTAAAATAAGAAATGAAAGAACAAATCTCTCTCCAAGAAATGGCTACTCCCCTCCCCCTATCAAGTAGTTCTCGCCATTCATTTTTCTACCTACTACCCTCAACTCTCTTCCATCTTTTTCCCTTCTTATCTTCTCCAAATATGTCTCCTATAACCAATCAAATCTTTCCCTCACCACAAACAATTACCCACCTACCTACTTCACCCTTTTATAAAACACTTGTATGATCCTAATAATTCAATTAAAGCAGAAGAAGCTCAGGTCAAATCTCCAGCGAAATATTACTACACATTTTGTCTGAGTTGTGTTTTCATTCCATATATATAATATATATATATATATATTATATATATAGTATATATATATTAATATTGATAGTTATCTCATACGAGTTCAAATCCTGGAAGTGCTTATCAGCATTTCACTTAGCACAAATAACCATAGAAGCGGTATGTAACTAACTATTCCCTTACTAGTGGACATACTTATGCCTTTAATATTGGATAAGCAAGCAGACTAGGAGAAAACATCTCTGAATTCAAATATATATATATATATATATATATATATATATAATATATATATAATAAGTCATCCACAAACATGTGTTTCGGCATTTACGCCTCTTCAGTGTGGCTAGACACAACAACTATCCTTGGCTAGGGTCGAACTCCGACTGACTGTTTGCCAGCTTGATATCTTACCCCCTCGGCCACTGACAGACCAAGACTTCGGCAAGAGCAGGATGTGACACATGGATGTGACACATGGTTAAAGCGGAGTTTAAAGGGTTTGAATTCTGAATTTTTTTCTTTTATACTGTAGCTTCAACATCTTGGCTCTCAATAAATTTGAATTAGGTCAAACTTTTTCTTTTCTTAAGAAATCTTACAAAATGATTTTAATATATATATATATATATATATATATATATATATAATATATATATTATTATATATATACTAGACAGCACGTTACGTGTTGGGTCGCCCATGAAGCTCTGGCTAAAAAAGTGGGATTAAGGAAAAGTGAGATTGCAAGGTGAATTAAATTTAAATGAATAAATACGGTCGCAGAATTAAAAGAAGCATTAAAATAATTTTGTTATCTTTCTAAGAAAGGAAAAGTTTAAATTTGAATTTATTAGGAACAAAGATGTTGATGCTACTGGCTCACTGTTTATGAAATTTGACATACAAATACGTTTTTATAAAAGTCAATCTCTCTCATTCTCTACTCTTAATAAGAGACTAACATATATAACGACGAGGTACCAAGATATAAACAGAGAGAGAGAAAGTGAGAGACAGAATGTGAGGTGAGAGACTGGTCGGTTTTGGACTTAATTGCAAATTATGACCGATTAGAAACAATTTAAAACAAACTCAATCGAGAACTAAGGAATAATTTAGTATAAGTTTCGTGTCATTAAAAGTAAACAGTAAAAAAGCTTTAGGACACAAAGATAGATTCGCTTAGCTTTAGTATAATAATAGATATGCGTACGTGTGCAGATACAGAACCGTTGAAAATATATTTTGGCATATTGCATTTTAATTCATTTTTGCAGCAAGAACATTGGCCTCAAGCAACCCGGAACTGCGAAGATAGCTTTTTGTGAAATATTTTAGCTGAGGGAGCTGAATGCCAGGAAAAAAAGAACGAGGAATTCCTTAGTTTATTACCTGTTCACCTTTTCATAATATGGCATACGTTGGGGTTTTCGAGTTCAGCTACCGAACATTTATAACGAAAGGGTGTGGTCCCTTAAGGAAAATAGTGATTTTTTAAAAAGTACCTGGTATCTATTACTTAAGCGTAACATTTTTAATCTAGATATATCTATTAATAATGGAGATTCGCTTCCGGCTTTTGTCTGTAACAAAAACTATGTTACTGCTTACGTCACATTACCCAAAATCGTCATAACAGAATAAATACACTCAAAATTTGAACATGCAAAATTAGACAGTCCTCGTTTTTTAAAACAAGTTTTAATAAATACATGACTGGTATTATATATATGTATATAATTTGTTTCATTTTAATACATATTTAAAGTTTACATTTAAATTGTTTTATTTTTAATCCTTTAATGAATTTGATGATTTTACTTACTTAGGGTAAAACTCGCTGACATTGAAATTTAACTCCCACCCCTCAGGCAATTTTAAAAATCTATTTTTACATCGCGTAGGGTTTTTTTATTTTTGCTAGTTATTATAATGATTTGTGTTTTGTATGTCTGTAAATGAAACTATATCATTACTCAAGTCACAATTCCTCTAGATATTTACGTCACATATTCCATGATTTTATTTTTATTTAAATCTCAGTTATTAATAAAACTGTTTTACATTAAGACTGTTGGCCTTATCTACATACTAACATGCGTGTGTATTTATATAATCAAGAAAATAGCTATTTACAGTGTGAACGACAAAGATAACTTATTGCTATTAAAAATTCGATTTTAATACATATGTGCGTGGTATTATTGATTTCTTATTCTTTGGTTTTACATTAATGAATATGAGCAAAAAACTCAGGGATAAATCCTAAAAGAAATCAATTAGCAAAAAGAAATAATTGTAATTTTAATTCATTACTTCCTAATTTAACTAAATAATTAAATTTGAAAAAAATTAAGAATGAAAGACCGAAGCGATGGAAAATGATGGAAGAGTTAGTTTCAAAGTTGTTTTTATTTTTCGATTATACTTCCCTCTGTTTCCAATCATTTTATCTGCATTCTTATTTAGTTTCATTAGTGTTTCTAATTTAATATAATATTTTATTACATCAACATTTAAATACTTGCAACCGTCTATGTACGTACTTGTTATATTGTGAATATAGAGATGGTGTTTATACATCAAAACTGAATATGCTAATTTGAATTGTTTTCTTTTATGTTTCAGGTAAGTTCCCTTCATCTTTTTGGAGTTGAAACTGAATTTCTCTTAATGCTGTGTATATAGATTTCAATTTGGTATGGTGAGTTATTTTTCACTTTCCACTTTTGCTTATTCATATTTTTTTAAATAACGATCATTATATTTCTGGTTTCCAGTACGATGGTCAAGATGACAGTCTTTCATCTTATACTACGAGAAAGAGTCAAGTAATAAGACTTGTTTGTCCAAATAGAAGGAGAACATCACTGTTACAAATGAATGGTTTTTAATTTGTTGTAACGATTGGGGAATATAATTCATATATCTTGAGGCCATAATCCTATTGTAATGGATTTATCTACCGTGTTCTCCATAGATTTCAAATGGGCGTGATGACTATTTTTGAACACTTGACTGGCATTGGATAAGTTCAGTCATGTGATCATGAAAAAGGAAAAATGTTTAAAATGTTAATCCGCTGGGTAACAGAAATAAAATATTGTAGTTATACACAAGACACACACACACAACACACACACACACATATATATATATATATATATATATTATATATATATATATGAATTAATTTCTTAGTTTAAGTATGTCATGTCAATCACTTAGTTTATACAAGTACGAGGTAGTATATATTATATATATATATATATATATATATATATATTTATATTTATAAGGATATTATATCTCGTTACTATTAGTTTCATGCTTTAAGCATAGACTAATAGTAACGAGAGAATAATATCATAATATATATATTATTGATTGTAAATTGCTCTGCTTATATTAGCATTGAGCACCTTTATATTCAATACTTTTCTCATTCATTTTTCTATCTTCTATATTGTATATAATTATATATAATATATATATATATTGTTATCTCACCAAATTTCATTTTTAACGGTTCTACGTTCAAATGATTCCAAAATATTCTTTTTTCGAAAATTTTAAAATTCTGTTTTGTCTCCAACGGAGTAAATAAAAAATTCACTCTGATGAAGGTCGTAAAAACTCTCTCTGTGTACGGAATATTTTTACAGTTTTCCTATTATTATTATCATCATCATTTCAACTTCTCTGATTATTTTATAATATATAGCATAAATACGTATACAATTTTATAAACGACCGAAACACATGTGTAAGTGATATCGAATAAAATGATATTGATAAAATTCTTTTTATCCATCTACATTTTTTTACTTCTTTTTTCCTCATATTGTGATTCAATTCCTTTCCATTCTTACTTATATATATATAATAGTGTTGGCGAAATGCACTAAAGGACGTCTTTAGTTATGTTACACCAATACTTACAGATTCGGGTTTTGCAACATACACTGTTCCCCGTAGAACCTGAACTGTATTACTTGTCCTATCCAGATTCGCTCGTGTGTAATTTACGAATAGTTCATAAATTCTTATACATTAGCCAGAGATACGTACAGCCACGCAGAGACTTGCTTGGTATTTATATAACTAGGGGCTGAATGACATATGTGTGTTTATCTGCAGTGGCATCAAAAAAACAATGTACCAAACAATATTTTTGATTTTTATTTCAATTTGATTACTTGGTTTACAAAAAATAACCAAGATATTTTTAGCTGTATATGATAATTAATTTTTTAGAATATATAATTTATGCTTATTGATTTTGTTTTTCATTCTGTTCAAGCAGAACAAAGATTTTATTGAGTTAATAAAAATGAGCTTTAGGTTAAAGGGAATGCATCAAATTCTTATGTGAATTATTCTTATAGATTATCGTGATTCATTTTCCATGAATCATTACTCGCTTCCTTTTAATAAAGAAAAAACAATATAAATAAGATAAATTCGATGAGTTTAGATTTAATGTTCTCCTTATGTTCATCTCGTAATGAATAATTTTATTAAAATTTGATAATTTGTTGACATTCAGAAGATATTTAGATTATTTATGATAAATCATGTTGTTTATTTTTATTTTTAAAAATAAATTGTGCGCGTGAATTTTCAAGATGAACGTCTTCATTCATTCATATACATCTCTCCATCTATCCCCCTCTCTTCTGTGTCTGTATATATATTATTCGTCAATAGTTATTTTTTCTTTGGTTCTTCCTTCTTTTTCTTTGTCTTCCATTCAGTTAAGTAGACATATTAATGTATATTCGTTTAGCTCAGTCGATAGAGCATTCGACTAGGAACAAGCCCTTGCCAACTCAGCTTATGAGTAGCAGAGTGATCTCTGCGGTAAAGTAAGGAGCTGGTGATAGGTGTGGTGCTCCGTCTCAGACGCTAAAACAATCTCCTTGGTCTAGCGTTAGTGAAAAGAAGATAGGCTCCCTCGCGCATTGGCTGATATCGACTTTAGGCCACTCCGACGACTTTACTTTATACTCCCTCCAATAAATCTATCCTTAATAAACTAAACAAAAAGGTAATTTTAGCATTAAGGTATTTAACTTAAAATAAAAATAGTAAATGTATGAAGAAAAATGGTAATCATTTTTGTATATCAAGATTTTTTGGTACCAACGATTGTATGTTTTCTTATGTATATTTTATAATAATAATAGTTGTGCGCATTAGTTTTCTCTGTGAATATGCGAAATTGTCTGGGATTATACCCACAACACCACTACACACAAGTGTGTGGTGTGTGTGGTGGTATGAGGTGGGTGTTTCATTTATATAGATATATGCATAAGAACTGGTACAGACATAACAACTAATTATGTGTGAATGCAAAATATATAATGGAAACAAAACTAGATACGTAATGTCATCAATATATAATATATATATATATTATATGAGTGTGTGCTTCCTGTGTATGTATATATTAACAGAATTACATATAACACGTGTATGTATGTAAATGTCTCTTTGGCATTATTAATGTACAATTGATTATATAATATTTATATTATTTATATTATTATATATATAAATATATATATATAATGAACGTTAGCCATATGCGCATATAATTGGTACACATTGCTATATATATCTAACGGCACATGAACCATATTTGCATATATATATATATATATATATTATATATATATAATATATATATTAAGTGTGTGTGTTTTGTGTGTGTCTGTGTGTTGGGGTTCTGTGTGTAATAGATTTTCTACACCATGATGTGTTTGAAATACTGCCAGGTCATGTACTATAGAAATTTTTGATACATATAACTATATATATATAACGGGGAACAACACACACACTACACACAACACAACACACACACACATATAGTATATATTTAATATATATATTTTAACAATATATATATATATATATTATATAATATATATAATAATATTATATAATATGAGGAAATTTTGATATACTCCTTTAGCTTGAAACGTAAACATTATTTATATCGATGCAAAACACAGGTAATAGAGAATATATATTTATGATATATATATATATATTATATTAATATATATATATATTCGAATTATATTCTCTGATGTACTGTGTTTTTTTGTATGTGATGATATAGTAAGGGTTTACGTGTTGCAAGTGAAATGAGTATATCAAATTTTTCTTATATGTACGATCTGATGTTTTCCTTGTTTTTCGAGAAGGTGTCTTGGGAGATGAACAGGGCGCAGGGGCACTCCACGGTATGTGAATGTCTACCGGGAAATGTGATTGGGGGGATCTTGTTTGTTTTGTTTCCCCGTGTCGAGATTTGGATTTTGGATTTTCGAGAATGATCCATTCAGAAAAACATGATTATAAGGGTATCGGGTCACAATTCAAATCTTCTCTCTCTCTTCTCTCTCTCTCATCTCTCTCTCTCTTCATCTCCTCTCCTCACACAAACACAGCCACACCAGACACTCTCGTCGGTGATTCCTCTGTCACTCTTCTCTCTCTTATCCCCTTTCTCACAGGATAACTTTACTCAAGTCGCTTGTAGCTCCTTGATACTCTCTCTATCTCTCAGGTACTATTTTCTCTCTCTCTTCTCTACTCATTTTCTCTCTTCTTCTCTCTCGCTCTCGCTTTCTCTCATCTGGTGTTTTTTTTTTACTTCTCTCCTTGTGATTTCTTCTTCCCTGTATTCTCTCAGGAATTCTACCTCTCTGTCTCTGTCTGTTGTTCTGTCTCTCTCTCTCTCTCTCCCCCTCTCTCTCTTTCTGCTGTCTCTCTCTCTCTTCGGATTTTGCTCTTTATATTTACATATATTCATGCAAGAAAATGATCGACTTAAGAAGGAAGACAGACCGCATTCAAACATTTATTAATTTTTCTGCCATTTTTTTTTGTGATGCGATCCATGCATGTTGAAATATATACTCTATATGAAAATTCATTTGGAATAATAAATTGCGGGACTGTGAAATATACGACAGTATGATTTTTTCATTGACAATGTTGAGTATGTTTACTTAAGGCTATTATAAATGTTCAATATGTAAAATGTAAAAAATCTGATTTACTTTCTTTTTTCTTTCTTTCTTCTTTTCATTTTTTATTCTGTTAATTGAAATAGATTAGCAGTATGTCACCTTTTCTTTCTCCTACGGCTTTCTTTCTTTCTATATTTTATGTGTAGTAATGTCTTTTCTCCATTTTTTCTTTAATAAAAACGGGAATGGTCCTTTATTTTAGCATGAGGTGACTACAATCTAAAAAAAAATAAACATTCGTTGGATAGAAAGAAGATAATAAATGATTTACATTTTTGCTTTTACAATTTGGGGACTCATTTTTAACCAGCGTGTGATTCAAGATGATAAGATCT
>CM042155.1:39617688-39625188 GCA_023376005.1 Doryteuthis pealeii
CTTGTTTTTTGTGGGTTTGTTGTACGTTTTATAAAAACTTATATCCAATGAATCTCATAAAGTAGAGAGACCGTACGCAACAAGAATTAAATAGAAATAAATACGGATGTATAAAAAAAAGGAACACCATGTCATTAATCATTGTGAAAGAGCAATCCATCAATTGGATCAGAAAGATCCCAAGTCAAGCGGAACTGGAAAGCATCATTATCGGTGAAGATTGGGTGTTGAGTGAACCAGGCGTAATTTTCTTGTGAATGACACTGTGAAGGAAAGATGAGAGCAGTGAAGAAGTCGAGAATAAGTAGGAGAGGAAAGAAGAAGAAAAAAATCATAAGAAATCAAGAATTAAATAGAATAAAAATGTATCATTGGATTAAATTCATTGAGGGAAGACGAACTTTAGTAGGAAATCTTTTTTTCGTTACTTTGAAGAGATTGACGTATTCATATTATATGAAACAGTAAAAAAGACAGAAATTAAAAATACACATTTTTTTATTTTAGTAAAATGAGAAACTGGCACATTAAAAAAATATTGAAAAAGCAAGTCGAGGTGATAATAAGAATTTCCTTAACTCTCTCTCTCTCTCTCTCTCGCTCTCTCTCTCTCTCTCTCTCTCTCTCTCTCACACACACACACACACACACACACACACACACACACACGCACACACACACATGTGTTGGTCATCGCTCTTGATAGTTCCAGATCTCTCTTCTCTCCCTCTCTCTCTCTCTCTCTCTCTCTCTCTCTCTCTGTGGCCATCGCTCTTGATAGTTCCTTAAGGTAAATCTCTACTAATTTTGTCAGAATCCTTTATTCTTTTCGTTGATGAGATTGAAGTCTTCATATATTACGCAGTATAAATACATAGAAATGAAAAATAAACATTTTCTTAATTGTAATTGGCTGCAAAAATAAATGAATAAATAATCCTCAAGTCGAGGTGATAGTACGGATTCCCTTCATTGCAATTATTGGCACGTCCACTCTAACTTGAAGTGGTAACACCTGTTTAGTCCCATTTTGGTTCCATTTATGGGTCAAATATAACTGTTTGAAAATTAATAGTACTAGAAAATATATGCACCCTCCGAGTGCAAGTATTTAAGTTTTAATGTATTAAAATATTATATCAAATTAGATAGGCTAATGAAACTAAATAAGAATGTATATAACAAGTATTTAAGTTTTAATGTATTATATCAAATTAGATAGGCTAATGAAACTAAATAGGAATGTAGGATAAAAATAACATCGTTGATCCCCCCATGCAACACCTGCCCCCTTGATTTAAAGGGACCGGCTGTGTTTATTAGCAAGTGCCTGAGGCGCCTCACTTGAGGGGGGAATGCCGATGGGATCAATGAATTTTATTCACCCCCCACCCATGAGCTTTGATTTGTGGGTGGTCCCACATTAATATGGACTTGTGCCTAACCCGTACACGTGGGGTACGTGGTAAATATCTAGTATGTAGATAAGGCCAACAGTATTAATAACCTAAAGCAATTTTATTAATAATTGAGGTTTGAATAAAAAATAAAATCATGGAGAATGTGACGTAAATAACAAAGAGAATTGTGATCAATCGGTTGGTCACCTCAAGCCCTAGCACTTATATGTTGGTCTCAAACCTATTACATTATGGCAAGCCCTAACACTTTTTCTCGTATGTGCTAGAAGGCGGTGGCTGACTGAGGGTCTTGGTGTCCCGGGTATGACGATAAACTCTATCTGATGGTACGGTTCCAATTCTGGAGCTCTGGGGAATGTGGAGTACCCCTTCATCATTTCTTCGAGTTCCAATTTGACTCAGATCTGTTATAGTCTCATCTAGGTGTTAAATAGAAAAATGAGTTTAAAATGTAAAATAATTTGAGTTTAAAAAGAAGGAAATTGAGTACCCATCAAGAATGAATCAGACAAAACATATTTGGCATAAAACAATCCGAGAAGTGTTGACATACCGCAAAATCCGCCAACCAACCTGTCTTAAGATTCATTTTCATTTTACACTATTTCTTTCCGGCTCAGATTTCAATTTCAGATAGAAGTTGATTTAGCAGATTAAAAAGAAAGTACCTCAATGGATGTTGTAGTTTTCAGGATCCTAGAATAATATTTGCTGATCTTTATCAAGGAGATGCTTCTTAGATTATTTTGATATCTCCAGTTTGTTTGTTTGTTTGTTTGTTTGTTTATTGATTTTAACGGCATATCAACCCGTCTTGGGATATGTCATGCCTAACGGTTAGGGAGTGATACATATCGTGTATTTATATTTGTACATTTTAGTAATTGGTTTTAACAATGTGTCAGCATTATTAGGGATTATGTTGTATGGTGCTGATTTGTTTCATGTCTATATTCGATGGTATAATTTTATTTCCCTCAAAAAAGAGTGAATATCCTCCATGTTGACGTTTTCAAATAGATCTTCCATTTTGTTTGCTTTAAAATAACGGTTTCTGATGTGAGCAAAAAACTTGCATTACATGAATAAATGTGTAACTGTCAAAGGTGTTTGACATGTTCCACATTGTGGTCGTTTCTTGTTTGAGTATATAGGAGTGCGTTAGTCTTGTATGACCAATGCGAATCGGACACAATGACGTGTTCATTTGTAGACTTCCAGCCTCCAAAAGTGGGTTTGATTAGGAAATTTTTGTATGTCCATGCCATACCAGCTCGCCGCTATATCGTTGAAGAAGCGTTGAACATTGTCATCGCTGCAAACTCCATATACCCTTGTGGGCGTTCAACACCCCACGCATTCTCTATTAATGGCGATGAATTCAGACGGTTTTGAAAATTTGCGTTCTAAAAGAATAACTTCGCAAAGTTACACTTGGCGTTTGCGTCAAATCGGAGCTCCATCATAAATGACTGCAAGGCAAACTGGACGTGGGCAGCAAATCGGCAGTTTCCGTAATGTTATTTATACGTAAAATACGATTCTAATTATATTATTCTTGCGTGCTATTCTGAGTTTGTACTGTAATCGGGACACAATGACTTGTTCCTTTCTAGACTTCCTTAAAGTTGGTCTCCAGCCTCCCAAAGTGGGTTTGATTACGAAGAGTTTATTGTGGATGTTGTTATTCCAGTATTGTTGCCATTTTGTATGAAGGAATCTATTAATTTTAGGTTTCAAATCCGTATATGGTATCTTGAAATTGTCGGGGATCACATCTAGAGCCGATTTAGCTGCGGAGTTGTTATTCCAGTTGTAACCTTGATAATTCTGTTCACATGAATGTTTTTTTCCTCCTTAACGCAGATAAGTTTTTTAAATTCTTATAGAGTGAGCGAATTTGTCAATGAACAGCCATAGAATAGCATACATCAGAGGTTCTCAAAGTGGGCGGTTTTGCCCCCCCCCCCCGGGCGTGAAAAGATCTAGAGAGTAATGAGACAAAAAGGGACTAGAGGCGACACGGTGGCATTAAGAGCAGTTAATAAATAACTTGGTTTTACAAAATGTGAATAACAAAATAAGTCCTAAATACTAAGATAAAGGAACATGTAAGCAGGTTTTCAGTTACTGGTGGGATGTTAATTCACCCTTCCATAAAAACTGCTAAATAAATTGCTTTTATGAATTTGGTTTTATTTGTTAAATAACGATTTCTTCAAACGTCATAACTTTGACAGTTAAACATTTATTCATGGAATGCAGGTTTCTTACTCACATCTGGAACCGTTATTTTAAAGCAAACAATATGAAAAATATTTTTGAAAATGTCAACATGGAGGATATTCTCTCTTTTTTGAGAGAAATAAAATTATACCATAGAATATAGACATAAAACAAATCAATACCACACAACATAATTCCCAATAATGCTAACACATTTTTAAAACCAATTGCTAAAAAGTATAAATATAAATACACAATATGTATAACTTCCCAACCGTTAGGCATGCCATAATCTCAGACGGGTTGATATGCCGTTAAAATAAAAAAAACAAACAAACATTAACTTTTAGAAAACCTCGCACTGATAGAAACTCTGGCAGCAATTACCGATGCTAAAATCTTTAAAGAGAATTCGCTTACAGCATTTTTGAAAGAAACCAGCACAATTAAATGCGTTCGGCTATGGATTTTTCTTCTAATTGAAAGAAACAATCTACATTCAAATAATTCCTATCTATATTTTACTTATAAATTTATTCCTGATAGGCAGAAATGCGAGCAATGTATGAGGAAATGGGCATGCCGCTAGCAACTCACCCACAAGCTTTAATCATTGAAAATATACCCGCAACTATGAAGATGTTGATCAGTAAAATGACAATATATTTATTTTTAATCGGCAGTGCACTGGTAACTGTAAAAAGTTAAATCATAGAATAAAATGTTCTAGTGGGATATGTGGATATACTAGAGTATGATAATATAAATTATCACAATGTTTGATATACTTACTCAAGAGCTATTGAAATATAATTAGATATTTAAAAAGTATGATAATCGTGATTTAACCCTCTCTCACTTTTTTCTTTCCTTTTTATCTTTTCATGATGTTAGATTGAAAGAGATTAGCGCTATCACTTACTTGCGCTTACCCTGCTCTTTTTATTCATTTGTTATAATTTTCATGTGTAGCTTGTCCTTTTCTTCCCTTTCTTTCTAATTAAAATGGAATGGTCCATTATTTAGCCAAGGTGACAACGCTTATAAGAAATAATTCGATGGTTAATCAACACCAGATATCAGGATTCAGATTTTTGCATTTAATCTAGGACGATTTGGACGGTCTCATTTCAAACCAGAGGGTGTTGCAGCTAAGGAACACTAGTACTAATATATATATATATATATATATATATATATATATATATATAGGTGGGTAAGCTTTGTGGTGAGGGAAAGATTTGATTTGTTATATGGGAAATCTTCGAGGAAGATGAGAAGGTTCCTCACCACAAAGCGTACCCACCTACCTACTTAGCCCTTCTATAAAACACACACGCATACACACACACACACACACACACATATATATTATATATATATATATATATATATATATATATATATATATATATTGTGTGTGTGTGTGTTCTTATATCTATCTATATGTCACACCTCAACAACAGGACGCTTAATGCAAATAATTCGAATCGATGTCACGAACACTTTTATAAAAAAAAAACATTACAATTTATACTGTACTAGAAGTGGCTACCCGACATTGCCTGGTTAGAGCGGTATAATATAAGGTTAGTCTCGCAGATCCATTAATTGTTTTGGTCTTGCATAATTGATTTTTGTTTTAATCACGAACGCAACCAATGACTTTCCCTTTTCTTACTATTAAAATCCTAATTTTTAAATATCTTCAGGAATATAAATAAATGTGTATATATATTTACATTGCCGTTAATTCTTTTATTTTCATAATTTCCACCGGACTTACATACATATAATTGCCCTTTATATATATATATATATATATATATATATATATATATATATATATATATCTTATTATAATGGAGATTGTGGGTTTGTCTGTCTGTAACCGAAACTATATTACTATACAAGTCACAATTCCTTTCGTTATTTACCTCAGATTCTCCATGATTTTATTTTTATTTAAACCTCAATTATTAATAAAATTGTTTTACATTACTTACATTGTTGACCATATCAACATACTAATAACATGCAGTTGTATTTATATATACAACAAAATAGCGGATTACAGTGTGAATGGGAAGGCTAATTTGCATATTGATCTTAAAAAATTGATTTTAATAAATATATGCTTAGTATTATTGATTTCTAATTGTTTGGTTTTATCTTATTGAATATGAGCAAAAATCTCGGGGATAAATCTTAAAAGAAATTCATTAACAAGAAGAAATAACTGTAATATTATTCTTTACTTCCTATTTTAACTAAATAGTTTAATTAGGAAAATTTAACAATGAAAGACGGGAGTAACGGAAAATGATGGAAGAGTTAGTTTCAAAGTTGTTCTATTTTTCAATCATACCCCCTCTGTTCCAAATCTTTTTATCTACATTCTTATTCAGTTTCATTAGCCTTTCTAATTTAATATGATATTTTATTATAAAATTTAACTAAAATACTTGCACCCGGAGGGTGCATATATTTGCTAGTATATATATATAGAGAGATTACTTAGTTTATCATTATAAAACATTGATAGGCAGTTACAAATACGAGATTCCGTAAGCACAGAATATTGGTTGATGAGGCGATTTGACTGTATCATATTTCTTTCATGATCCGGACTTACGTACATTAAATATAAACTCCATATATGTACAGATATGCACGAATAAATGCGTGTTTCTGAATGTGTATGGAAAAGGTGCAGGTCCAAGAGCAGTTGTTATGAAGCTCGTCTAGAAGGAAGTTTGTTGCTTAATAGATAATTCAGTACAGAGGTATTTTGCCGAATCAACCTAAACACACCACACACACACACATACACACACTCTCTCTCTCTCTCACACACACACACACACACACACACAACACACACACAGATATATGTAAGCGATTGTTGTAGAACGGTTCAATGTATGTAGCTATGTACGAATGCTAAACATCTCACTATAAAAAATGTTTTTAAAAACAAATGATAAATGAATAGATAGATAATCACTGAATTAATAAATCTCTGCCTATGTGTCAAATTCTCTACATAGGTTAAAGATACAAGGTAGTTATATAAACTTATCTCCTGAAGTTTAATTTTTCATTTAAGAGAAAAGCAATTTAAACAAGAATCGTAAATAAACAAACAGTAAACATAAATTTGTATATAATTCAAATATCCTTTGAATATTGATTTGTGAATAAAGAATTTGACTCAAATAATAAATAGGCAGATAGATTTTTTTTAAAATCCTTACCTCTCTTATTTACTTTAAAAACTGTAAACACTTAACTTTCTCAAATCGAATAAATCGTTCATTTCGGATGTTGGATAATGGTTATTTTTGTATAATGGTTATTGTGGGAAATAGGCTCGGCGACTGGAAATCAAATCCTGGACGAGACTGTTTATATTTCACACAGTGTCAGTTGTACAGTGGCAAACGTGCTTGGCTGAGACATCCTAGTGTATGAGATTGTCTTCAAGTCACGCAATTACGTTCACTTTTGAACTAATACTTTTGGAAAAGGTATGAACACTTTCATCCTCCCATTTATGCCTTAAATATTACTACTAATGTTCTTCACCAAGGACATATTTGACATTAGATAACCCACAAAGATTTGTGAGCCATTCAACATAATAACCAAACCATTTTAGACCTGGAAGGAAGTAGACGATATCCCACAGAGATTGGTATGGATACTGTCTACGTAGATGATCCGGCCCTTTTTGTAAATACACCTGCCCCAGCCGAATCACTGCTACATAGCCTGAAAAAGGCAGCAAGCAACCTCGGTCTTTATGTTAACTCGGGTAAAACTGAGTTCATGTGTTTAAAACAAGAAGGAT
>CM042155.1:39630188-39635188 GCA_023376005.1 Doryteuthis pealeii
TAATAGTACGACCGTTATCATCTTGAAACACGCTCAGGTTAAAAATGAGACCGTCCAATTTGTCCAAGTTGAAATGCAAAAAATGTAAATCCTGATCATCTGGTTTTGCTTATGTGCCAAATTATTATGTATAATAATGAAGTGGGGTGGGCGCGTGGAAACGATAATGCTAATCTGTTTCAATCTAACATAGAGAAAATATGAAGAGAAAGAAGAAAAAAAATGAGAAAAAGAGTTAACTCGAGATTATAATACTTTATATGCTGAACTATTAAGCAATAGCTCTTAAGTAAACGTATAAAACGTTGTGATGTGTATCCTGATTATCTGGTTTCACTTATGTGCCAAATTATTATGTATTATGATCAAGAGTGGTGCCTGCTCGTTGATCTTGATTTTTTCTGTTATATGTCTATACTGTATACTTCTTCATGGTTCATTTCTATCACTTTTTGTCGGCTGGGGCTGTGGAATACGCCGACTGTACCTCTGTAGAGGGGTTAAATGTAGTACTGGGTAATGTGGAGTACACCTTTATCACCATCACTCTTAGGTTCACTGACCCGAGTTTGTAGTATCTGTTAGGCTCCTATCTATAGGTTAAATAAAAAAAAATAGTTTTAAAAGATATTTTTAAAAATGTGTGTACACATCAAGAATGAATTAAACAAAACCTCTTCGGCATAAAATAACCCAACTTGAGTTGACATGCAATTAAAATCCAACCAACCAACCTATTTAACCTTGTTCTCTGTCTAAATTTCATATTTTTCATTTATACTTTCCTCTACTGTCCCATTTTGTTCAATAATTGTGTCTTTACTTTTTTTTCTATCTCTATACTTTTCTAGATAAAAATAAACATTCTCCTTTTCTTTTCTGTCTAAATTTTGTATTTTCCTTCATAATTTCATTCGCTTTCTGTTAAACATTTTACTTCCCTTTATTTCCACAACTTTCGCTTTTGTCCCTTTTTCTAACTTTTTCTCTCTTTCCCATATTGTATTCCTTTATATTTCTACTACACCCTTTCTTATTTTTCTCTTCCTCTCCCTTATTCTATTCCCCAATCTTCCTTCTACATCCTCTCTTTTCCCCCTTGTTTCGTCTTATATACACTCTTACCTTTCTTTCTGTAATGTTCTCTGCTCCGCATTTCTCTCTCTTTTCTATTTCTGGTACCTGTCGTTAAAAAATACACCAGTGCGAGCTGTGCTCAGGGAAATCATATTTGCGTTTCAGTTTATCAAGGGGACGGCCAAGTGAGTTTGATTTTCACAGAAAACCTTGAAAATTTCGTTCATTTATAAAGGATAAAAACTTCCCGCCTTAAATTTAGAAAGGAAACGACACAAAATTAAATTATTTGTCAACACAACAGTCGATTCGGCGTTCTTCGTATATGAAATAACATTAACAGGACAGAATTATATAGAGTTTCATGAATATGAATGACGTTGTAGAAATAAATAGAGTACATACATAAATATATCTACAGGCAATCAAAAATACGTACTTAAGTTATTATACCCACCCATTATTACACACACAGAAACATACACATAGAAACGCGCATATATATATATATATATACATATATTATATATATATATATATTATCATAGAGGTACACGGTAATAACCTACTCGAGTTTCAACATAAGGATCTTCAGGGTTAAATCCACTGGATTAATCAAGATATTGATTAATTGCAGTCGATTTCACGTGTGCGTTTTTTTCGCGATAAACGGTTGAAATATATATATATATATATATATATATATATATATATATATATATATATATATATATATGAATACATTTTTAGTACAAGAAAACTTATAGAGTACCGAAAGTAAAGGGATCATATGTATGTTGGGAGATCATACAAGTTGCAGGATGGTAGAATAAAAGAATATTTTATTACGAAAATAAGATATGAAATATGGGGGGGGGGGGTATGAAAATGCGAAGGCCCTTTCGTCCGGTTATTTTTTCAAGTATAATCACCGGTGACAATTAAAAGTCAGATTGTATAAGATAAATATTTTGGGAGCGAATGGAGGTGAGCCAGAGGGGGACGAAAAAAAAGGGGTGTATGTATATAAACCCATATATATATATATATATATATATATATATATATATATATATATATATATATATATATATACCTTTAAAGAAAGCAAAAACTGAATGAATTGTCATTCTGTAATAAATTTATTTCGACCATAATTTATTACAGGATGACGGTTTATTGAGTTTTTCCTTTTTTTCAAAGGTAAATATTGCTCTGTATTTAATCTAAATTATACATTATTACGCATTGAGCTCTCTAGGGATTTATAAATATCTTGTATTTGCACCTACTAAAACATGGAATATAATTTTGATGATCCCATGTAGAATCATCCCTTACTACCACTTTTGGATACCTTACATTTACACACACACACACACACACACACACACACACATATATATATATATATATATATATATATATATAT
Source organism: Doryteuthis pealeii (assembly GCA_023376005.1). Taxonomy (NCBI): domain Eukaryota; kingdom Metazoa; phylum Mollusca; class Cephalopoda; order Myopsida; family Loliginidae; genus Doryteuthis; species Doryteuthis pealeii. Next base: position 39,632,698 of record CM042155.1, read on the forward strand.
ATATACACATATATACGTAAATGTGTTTTGCTACGCATGTCTCTGAACGCATTCATGTGTATATATGTGTATATATGTAAGTGTTCGCATATATATATATATATATATATATATATATATATATATATATATATATATATATGCGTATGCATCTGTATCTGCGCATATATATGCGCGTGTATGAACTGTATATCTGAATGTGTATATACATATATATGCATTTGTATGAAATGTGTACATATATGCGTGTGTATGTATGTATGTATGTGTGTATGCAAATATACAATTGTATATATATATGCGTGTGTATGTATTCATGCATATGCGTGGGTATGTATATATGTATGCAAGTAAGCATGGGTTATTATACATGCATGTATATATATATATGCGTACATGTGTTACATAAGTATATATAAATATACATATAAATAATTATGTGTGCATATGTATGCACATATATTTGTGTGCGTATATATATATATATATATATGTGTGTGTGTGTGTGTGTGTGTGTGTGTGTAAATATATATATATGAAGAGAGGAGGGTTAGAGTAAAATCCGACAATATGAGGTAAGGTAAAAGGAAAAGTGGACAAAAAATAATGACTCAAATAAGTAGAAATAGGAAAGAAATATTTCGTTCTTCTTTACGCGAAAGAATTAGGCCGTCAGTTCCACACCCACCATAAAACTGACGGCCTAATTTTGTGCCACCCTCCTCAACTCTACATCTTTTTTCATGCAATAAATCAAAACACTCTCTCCTAACCAAGAATTTTAACCCACTTCTCCTTACCACCCACTTTCCCAACAAGCACGCAGCAACCTCCTCATCCCATCTTCCCTTACACACTACTATCCTCTGACTCTCACCCTCCACTTTATATGATAGTTATTCTCTATTCAAGCAAATCCTCTCTAACTTCTCTTACCCTCAAACTCACTTTCTCTTCTATAAATACAAATGTATGTACTTTGTTTTGAATAAGGTTAGACTGATGAAGTTCTTCGCGTAAAGAAGAACGAAATATTTCTCTCCTAATTCTACTTGTTTGAGTCATTATTTTCTGGCCACTTTTCCTTTTACCTTACCTCATATATATATATATATATATAGAGAGAGAGAGAGAGAGAGACAGAGAGACAGAGAGACAGAGAGACAAGTGACAAAATGTACGATGTAAAGTGAAATAGAAAAACAAATTGAAATGACTAGATATGTGAGGCAACAAATTTGATAAAAATGTATTGCCTTTTTTCATATATAATTTACGACGATAACAAGAAAATAAACGAATAGAGGCCGAGATGCCATCTGAGTTATTCACACCCCAATACATAAATTTGGGCGGACAATCTATTTTGGCCACCGTGATTATCATGTAAATATCTCAAGCCATTGTCAGTGAGTTTATCCACTTAGGGGCTATCCAGATAAGCACTAGCCCTGTAGGTTGGAGCTTTAGAATACACAGACCGCATCTCTGCAGAGGAGTGATACCTCCCCAATGGGGCCACCTGTTGGCCATGTGTGGTGACATGTAATGCTTAAGAACGGAATCCTGGTGGATGAGCAGTCCATGACATGCAACACTCCACTTAGACTCTTACTAAAGCTAGACGAGTGGTCGAATCGATCAATCAGCTCGTCACGTCAAGCCTTAGCACCTACTTGATTGCCCCGATCCTATTTGCCCTTGTGGCAACCCCCAACCCTTTTTATCATATGGGTGCTAGAAGGCGGTGGATGAGGGGTTTCATGTGTATGACATTAAACTCTGTCTGTGATGAAGTTCCAGTTCTGGAAGTTTAAGGAAGGTGGACCCCCCCCCTTCATCATCATTGCTTCCAGGTACACTCTGACCTGGAGTGGTAGTACCTGTTAAGGTCCCATCTATGGGTTCAAAAGAAAAATATGAGTTTATAAAAAATTAAGTATCTATTAAGAATGAATTTATTACAAAACGTAGTCGGCATTAAATGACCCATTAAGGTTGATATGCCGTAAAACAAAACAAAACAAACCAGATAAGCAGATTTGAGCTGACCATAACTCTCTCTTCTAACATATGGTGATTGGTCGGTTACAACTGAATTTAAACTATTTCTAAAGCTCTATTAGAAGGTTTAACAATTAAAAAAAAACACACGGACATTTGGGAATAGAAAAAACTAGCAGGACCTCTGGATATACCACAGTATGATAATTTAATTATTACAACGTTTGATATGTTTACTTAAGAGCTATAACAAAATAGTTTGATCTCTCTCTCTCTCTCTCTCTCTCTCTCTCTCTCTCTCTCTCTTCTTTCCTTCTTTTTCACTTTTTCATCTTTTCATTGTGTTCAATTGAAACAGATCTTCATGCCGAAAGCGCTTGTATTGAAACCTTTGGTGGATTGCTACACCAGTTCCACCCTGACATTAAAAAGATGGCCAGAAAAATAGAAAGGATCGAACAAAAACTCGTCCGACAAGAATCGTCAG
>CM042155.1:39647688-39675188 GCA_023376005.1 Doryteuthis pealeii
TTGTTTAGGATCGCATGCAGCATTCTTGTGCAGCTCCCATCTAGTTTATTCTCTCGGCGCTTCGTTAGGGCCCAACTTGTGCAGCCGTACAGCAGCACTGACACGACAACGGCTTGGAAGAATTGTCCCTTTAACTTGTCTGTGAGTTTGGATTTCCATATGACTGATAATTTATTTATAATTAATTATAATGTATTTCTTATGCGTGCATTAACATCACTTTATAAATCAATGCAAATGTTTTCATACAATTTTAAACAGTAATTCTTATGACCAATTCAAATGTTTGGTTTGTTTGGTTTGTTTGGTTTTACGGCATATCAACCTCAGTGGGTCATCTAATGCCGATAAAGTTTTGAAATAAATCAATTCTTAATGGATAATACAATTTTTTTATAAATACATTTTTCTATTTAACCCATAGATGGGACCCTAACAGCTACTACACACCGGGTCAGAGTGGACCAGAAAGAAATGGTGATGAAGGGGTGCTCCACATTCCCCAAACCTCCAAAACTGGAACCTCACCATCAGATAGATTTTAACGTCATTCCCAGGACATGTAGACCCGCAGCCACCTCCTTCTAGCACCCATATGATAAAAAGGGATTGGTGCTTGCCATAAGGGAAACAGGGTTGGGAAAATCATATAGGTGCTAGGGCTTGACGTGACCAGCCGATTGATCGGAGGGGGCCTCTCCGACCGCCCGTCTAGCCCAAGATTGGGCCAAAGTGGAGTATTGCATGCCATGAACTGCTCATCCACCTGGGCTCTATCCTTAAGCATCACGGGTCGCCACCCACGGCCAACAGGTGGCCCCATTGGGGGGGGGGCTCTTACACCTCTGCAGAGGTGCAGTCGGTGCATTCTAACGCCCCAGCCGACAGGGCGGCAATTAAAATGTGTTGCTTAACAATCTATATATTAATACACTTGTTCCTTAATTTTACGACCGTTATCATTTTACAACACACTCTCTTTCAAAATGAGACCCACCAAATAGTCCAAGATGAAATATAAAAATGCAAATTATGATTATCTGGTGGTGCTTATCCAAAGAATTTTTATTTCTTACAAATGTCATTACCTCAGCTAAATCATGGAACATCCCGTTTTTATCAGAAAGAAAGAAAGGGAAGGAAAAGGAAATGCTACACAAAAAATATAAGAATGAAAAAGTTGGGGGAAACAGAAAGAGAGGGGGTGAGCACACGGAAGCGATAACGCTAATCTGTTTCAATAGAACATAATGAATAGAAGAAAAAAAGAAAAAAGAGTTAGAGAGAGAGTTAAATCAAGATTATTATAGTTTATACATATTGAACTATTTCGCAGTAGTTCTTAAGTATATTTATCAAACGTTATAATAATTAAATTATCATACTGAGGTATATCCAAAGGTCATGTTAGTATATTAATAATGAATTATTTTTTTTCCAGGAATTTCAGGAAAGAATAATATTCTTTTTGCAACCACTCCTTCCCTTACGTCGCGTAATCCTTTTCGTGTCTCTTACTTTAACACGTACAATCTTCTTCAGTGTTAAGAAAAAAATAAAGAATGTGACACATGTTTAAATATTTTAAAGGCAATTATCTTTCCTCCTGAAATAATTTCTTAGGCTCTTTTACATTCAGTGACTAGAGTAGAAAATATTTCCATTCAAATAGAATAATTAATGAAACCGGGAGTAATAGGTTTACTTGTGGCAGGTGATTGAAAGTCGATAAGGTGTTACGAACATATGAGTTAAGTTAATGAAGGAAATTGACAAAAATGTTTCGGAAAACTCCTTAATTACGTTAAACTTCAACTTTCGGATGAATACCTGTCACTACACGACATGACAAGAAATATACAAAGTGCTTGATGGATTTTATTAATTTATTGATTGATTTTAACGGCATGTCAACCAATCTAGAATCATTTTATGCCTAGATGTTAGGAAATTGCGTTTTCATACACTTATATTTACAGTTTCTCTGAATTTTTGAGATGAGGCTTGATAATTAGTATTATTTAGATTATTAGGACTATTGTCCTCATCTTAATTTTTATCTGTATATCGTTTCGGTCGATGTGAGGTCTTTCTTCAGGTATTTCTTGTCGGACTCGGGTCCTTCTTGAAATCGGGAACCTTCTTGTTCCGTGATGGCTCCAGATTACGACAAGAAAGTTCCCGAATTCCAGAAGGCTTCTGAGTCCGACAAGAAATACCTGAAGAAGGCCAGAAGGCACATCGGCCGAAACGTTGTACAGATAACAATAAAGATGAGGACAATAGCCCGAATAATCCAAATAATTAGTTTACAGTGTTTTATTTTATTTCATTTTTTTTACCTATTTTTGCACAGTTTATGATATCAAGTATTCCTAATACAATATGATGTTAACGTGCATCTAATTAAGAAGTTCCAATTTTAAAGGTCTAGGGAGTGCGGAGTACCCCTTCATTGCCATTACATCCAGGTCTTCTCTGACCTGGAATAGTATTTTAGGATCTCATCTAGGAGTTAAATAGATCAAAATGAGTTTTTAAAAATAGTTTTATAAAATTGAATTTCCAACAAGAATGCATTAAACTACCCCTCTCACTATCTTTCCCCTGCTCCCTTTTTTATTATATTTTTTTCTGTGTAGCATTTCTTTCAGAAAATTTGAAAGATATGAGACACAAAGCAAAATGGACGGTCGCTAGCAACAGCGTCAGTTTGTAGAAATCTTCTCTCGAAGAGATTTTGCCTCGAAATATTAAGAATACAAAATTACAGGTTATCAAACAATACCATAGTTACCTTATTTGTCTTTACACTTGCATTGTGATAGCCTTCAAAAACAACCAGAAAACCATATATATATATATATATATATATATATATATATATATATATATATATATATTGGGAGATTATTTGGTTAATTAAAGCCATACTTAATTTGTTAATTAATTAATTATAATTAAAGGAATTAGGCGTGCTTTCGGCAAAGCACTCGTTTTGAGACCTTTGGTGTACTGTTATACCAGTTACACCTCGACACCAGAAAGATGGCCCGAAAATTGGAACGGATCAACCAATACTGGTCCGACAGGAATTGTCTGTACAGTTCAACAATATATATATATATATATATATATATATATATATATATATATATAGTCAATGTCAGTATTATGTATATGAGAGATCCAGTCAGTAATAGATTTATATATATATATATATATATATATATATATATATATATATATATATATATATATATATATATATATATATATATATATCATATACATATACTATAATTCTTGTGACTTCTCTAGAAATAGAATTTGTATAAGGGATCATTGCTGAAAATTACAACATTTAATCAAATATATTCAGAAAAATGATACTTATTTCATTTTGTTAATGCTAAAATGATTTTTTATTATATTTTCCAGTCAATAATATATCAGTTCCAAATGAAATTGAGATTTTATTTGCGGTAGGCATCATTATTCCGTGTCAAATAGAATTATGTCGCCTAAAGAACTGCACTGACAACTTTTCATTGCATATAATAGACACGTTTATTAAACTCTGATATTGCTTTCTTTTTAATTATCATCTAGGAACGGACAATCAATTTGTGGAGTATGATATATTATATCTTAAGGTCTTTCTATGAACTTCTCATATCCTTTTTTCTTTGAAAAGATATCTTTCATACGCCACAGGTTTGCAGTCCACAATTTTGCTAGGTTAGATCAACTCTCTTCTCTGTGAATTCTTTCTTTTAGAAATCGGAAAACCTTTCGCAATGGAATGGAATCCGTATCAAGGAACAAAGAAAGAAAGAGGAACTGTGATGCCAGCAGTATTATTACCAACTATATTTTCAGGTCTTTTTTTTTTCTGTATTCTTCGCAATATTTGTTTCCCTAGCATTCCTTTCTTTCTTGGTTCATACAATGAGTTCGGTTGATACAAGTAAAATGAAATAAGAAATAAAAGAAAACAAAGAAAACAGAGAAAACAAAAAAGCACGGGGGTAAATAAGAGAATGAATCGTGATTTTAACATTAAAGAAATAAAAGAAGAGTTAAATATAGTTTCACTTAGAGAAACCAGATGAAAAAAGATGATAAAATACGAATGACACAAAGAATAAAGAAAGAAATGATGTGACGGATTTGGTTTGGTTTGGTTTGTTTTACGGCATATCAACCTCAGTGGGTCATTTAATACCGATAAAGTTGTGAAATAAATCAATTCTTAATGGATAATACAATTTTTTTATAAATACATTTTTCTATTTAACCCATAGATGGGACACCTAACAGGTACTACCACTCCGTGTCAAAGGGGACCACAGAGCAATGGTAATGAAGGGGTGCTCCACATTCCCAAACTGAAACCTCACCATCAGATAGAGTTTAACGTCATTCCCAGGACACGTAGACCCTCAGCCACCGCCTTCTAGCACCCATATGATAAAAAGTTTTGGGCTTGCTATAAGAGCAATAGGGTTGAGGCAATCATATAGGTGCTAGGGCTTGAAGTGATCAGCCGATTGATCGCCCGCCTAGCCTAAGTAAGGGCTAAAGTGGAGTGTTGCAGGCCGTGGACTGCTCAAGATGTGACGGATGAGTTTGTTAAGATGTCGTGAAAAGTAGCGAACGTTACATCTAATGTAGTGAAAAGAAAGAGAAAAATAGCAAGGATGAAAGAAATAAGGAAGAAAATAAAAAAGAGAGAACGAAAAGAAAGAAAGTAAAAGGAAGGAAAAATATGAAAGAAAGAAAGAAAGAAGAATATAAAGGTGTGATGGACGAGTTTATTAAGATATCGTGAAAAGTTCTAAACGTAACATCTAATGTAGTAAAAAGAAAGGAAACAAACTGCAAGGATATAAGAAATAAGGAAGAAAAAAATAGAGAGAATAAAAAGAAAGAAAGAAAAAAAAAAGGAAAGAAAAAAGAAGAAAAAGAAGGAAAAAAGAAAGAAATTGTCTTGATCAACGCAAGGTCTTTTTTGACGTGGGCATATTAATGGGACATCCTGCAAGGATCCAAATCACGATTCAACAATAATGGATCTGCGAGACAAAATGTTTTGAGTCCCTCGCTACTCAGGCGATGCCGGGTAGCCATTTCTAGTACATATAATGATGTGATGAAAGGTACCAAACGTTACATCTAATGTACTAAAAGAACGTTGGTGGGTTGTTGTTTTTTCGGCATGTCAACACTTGTTGAGTTATTTCATGCCGAAAATATGTTTTATTCATTCTGGATGGGCATTCAATTTTTAAACATATCTCATACGTTATTTTTGTTTGTTATTTAACTCATATATGGGACTCCAACAGCTACTACCAATCTGGGTCATTGTGGACCTGGGAGATATGGGGATAAAAGTTACTCCATATACCCCAGAGCTCCAAAATTGGAAGCTCACCACTAGGTGCAGTTTAACATTATGACCTCTAAAAAGAAAGGAAAAACTGAAAAGATAGAAGAAATAAGAAAGAAAATAAAAAAGTGAGATCGATAAAGACAGGAAGAATAAAGAACGAAAAAAAGAACAAAAAAGGAAAAAGCATGAAAGGAAGAAAAGTAAAAGTAAAGGGAAGAAGAAGAAAAAGAAAATAGCAATAAATATTTGATAGGAAGAAAGAAAAGAAAAGAAAAGAAAAGAAAAGAAAAGAAAAAAAGAAAGAGAAGATGAGTAAAGGGGGAAAAAGCCATCGTAGAGCAAAAAGTCTAGTTGTCATGGGTATGACGTTAAACTGCATCTAATGGTAAAGTTCCAATTTTGTTTCACTGGAGTACCCCTTCAGTATCTGGTGCGCTCTGACCCAGAGGCGCCGTACCTGTTAGAGTCCCATCTATGAGTCAAGTAGAAAAAAAAAGCTTTTAAAAATTGGGTTTAAAAATTCAGTTTAAAAAATTGAACACCCATCGAGAATGAATAAAACAAAACGTATCCGGCATAAAATAATCCGACAAGAGTTGTCATGCCGTAAAATCCAACCAACCAAACAACACAACCAAAATTGCTAGAAAAAAGAAACAAAAGCAGAAATAGAGGAAAGTAAAGAAAACAAAGAAAAATGCAAACGGGTCAATTTCAGCCTGAAAAGAAAAATGACAAAAACAAGGAACAAAGTAAATAGAGAAAAAGAAAGAAAAGAAATATAAGGTGATATGTCGTTAAAAATATATTTTGTACTTGCAATGAATATCATATTAGTTCAACGATAAGCATATTGATTTTCGTAACCTCGAAGAATAAAAGTTCTCAGAAAATAAAAATAACACTAAGAAACACCCGAAAATAAAATAAATATTCTCCGATACAATATATCCGTCCGGCAATTCCATCTACTTTTCTTTTCTGATGCAGAGTTGATTATTGCTGTCGATGAAGGGCAAATAATAATAAAAATATTTGCACCGTTACTATTAGAAACTTTTAAGTCCCAAAATTATTTGTAGACTTTATCACTCCAGGAAATCTCTTCATTTTATAAGAACCATGGAAAGTTATTATAAGTATTTATATTAGTTTGGAGAGGATACCAGTTACGAGTGTATCTATCTATAAATACTTAACAGACATAGCCATATGTGTTAATAAGGAAACATTTTGATGTGCATAAAAGCATTTCGTGTATATATATAAGTATTTTATATGAATACACAAGTAAATGTCGATTTCAGAATATGAGGTCAGTCATCTATTTATCTATCAATGCATATATAATGGACAGTTGTATGTAAGTCCGGATGAAACGACATACATATAACAGTTAACGACAAAGTAAATATATATACACATTTAAAAAGCACGTGGTGTAATGGTTAAAGTCATAGGAAATGGACTCGTCGCCCCGAGTTCAAATCCTGGAGGTTGTAATTGCATTTCACTTAGCGCTAATACCCTTGGGGAAGGTATGAATTCTACTCTCCTCCAGCTATAGGTAAATAGTAGGGCAGATTGGGCTCTTTAACCTTGGTTAGGCAACCGGTCTAGGAGAAGGAAATTCAAACCTGTTAAACTCCGCTTAAGAAATTGACCTTGTGTCGCATCCTGCTCTTGCGGAGGGGTTGGTATATATATATATATATATATATATATTATCAGTGGATCTTTCTTTTCAAGAAAAATAATGAAATTTGATTTATATTCATGAATATAAAAATAGAATTCAAATGATAACTGCATAAAATTTGTTTTCGTATATAGAAGTTTAAATAGGAGACATTAAATTTTATTTTCAGATTGTCTTGATAAACCCAAGGACTTTTTTGACGTGGGCATTTTAATGGGACATCCTGCGAGGGTCCAACTCACGATTCAACAATAATGAATCTGCGAGACAAAATCTTTTGAGTCCCTCGCTACCCAGGCGATGCCGGGTAGCCATTTCTAGTACATATATAAAGGGCAATTGGTGTATATGTATGTATGTCTGGACGAAACTACGAAAATAAAACAATTAACGACAAAGTAAATATATATACACATTCGCTATCATCAGAGCTTGCTTTTTGTGAAAATAAAAGTTTATTTATATTCGGGAAGATATTTGAAAATTGTGATCTAAATAGTAAGAGAAAGGAAAGTCATTGGTTGTGTTCGTGATAAAATCCTAAACAAATCAATTCTGGAAGACCAAAACAATCAATAGATATGCAAGACTAACTTTTTTATATCTCCCCACTACCCAGGCAACGTGGTGTACCCACTTCTAGTCAATATATAAAGGATAATTGGTGTGTGTGTGTGTATGTATGTATGTATGTCCGGATGAAACTACGAAAATAAACCCAGTAACGACAAAGTAACTATATATGTATACACATTGAATATCACCAGTTTTTGCTTTTTGTGCAGAAATCATGAAGATTTAATTCAGATTCTAACATATTTAAAATTTTATATAATCAGAAGGTTGCGTGTTCAGATCACGTCGGGGTCACCAGTTGTAAGAAAGATTCAAAGTTATATACTTGATATACATGACTCCGAGGAAGGTTAACAGACAAAACATTTAATATAGTACAGCACATGGATATGACGAGATACAAAGTACAAGGTAAAACAAGTTACATGTAGAAAGATAAACACACATTCATGAATGGTACAAGATAACAAAAAGTACAGCATGAGACTAGGGATAGTCCATGCTGTGAAGAACTTACAGTAATGTAAGTGGGACCAAAAGCCCCAACGAGAAGGGATAGACAGTGTCTAGCCCATGTGTCTCGTGGTTACTGGAACAGGAAAAGAGGCAGAAAGGGTTTGAACCCGGCTCTTAAATACTATAGCCCCCTAGCGGGCACCAGCAAAATAAACCGGGCAGACAACTCTCCCAGGCAAATACGAAACTAATGCTACACATATATATATATATTAAACCACATCGAATAAGATTAATTGCGACTATAGCAGCCATTTCCTAAATTGTCTATAACTCATTTCCCGCCAATTCTTCTATCCCCACATACTATCATATCTTTTCTGTGAGTTGCTTCTCCTAATTACTCATACTGCTACTCGGTAGTTTAACCAGGACCATATTCAATTACATCTACACCTGATGATGGAGCTTACGAGTGTTGAAAGTATTCGCAATGAAAACTTTGGTATAGACTCGATATTAAGAAATTAGCCAGAAGATTTTTAAAGAACGGAAAGAAACTTGTCAGACATGAAATTTCCGTCTTAAAGAAAAAATGCTGGCCAAATTTATATATATATATATGTGAGTGTGTGTGTGTGTGTGTGTGTGACTAGGAGGAACGATATGATAAGATACTTCCCCCTGCTTACTCCACCAGTGTCGCTCGACCAGCAGATGGATGCTGTCTAGATGAACTGTCAAGAGAGATAGTCAATAGGGACAGATAGCAAGACTTTGATATATATATATATATATATACGATCAGCCAGTCCTGTTGTTATTGCATATGCATTGGGTGATAATAAAAAGAGATGGAAGAGTAAAAGAAGGGAAAATGTTATACAGAGTCCAGAAGCATAAAGTCAAAACCTTAACAGCAGCAGCAGTTCAATAGTGAAGCCAACAAAATGACAAATGATGGATTCGACTATCAGCAGCAGTGCACTGGGCCCATTCAATGAATGAATGGCACAAAAAACTCCCAAAGGTAAAAGATAACACACACACACACACACACATACACACACACACATACACACACACACAACACATATATATATATATAATATATATATATATATATATATATATATATGGAGGAATCTAACAATTCAGGTATGAATACTCTCAGGCAAAATTTATTGTGTAGTCATACATTAATACACATACACACATATCTACATATACTACATGTGTTTCTGCGCCTGTGAGTATATATATATTATATATATATATATATATATATAATGTGTGTGTGTGTGTGTGTGTGTATGTGTGTGTGTGTGTGTGTGTGTGTGGTGTGTGTGTAAAAATATAAAATTACATTTCCCTCAGAATAAAATATCGAAGGTGCAGTCATTTGGGTTTAGTATATATATATATATATATATATATATATATATATATATATATATATATATATATATATATATAATATGTCTAAGCGTGGTATTTATGTGTGTGCATAAAATATGTGAAGTTATATAAGTAAACGTAAGATATATGAATTGTCTATTATCTAAGCAGGTTTTGTTAAAGACAATTGAGTATTTCATTTTGCTGATCTTTAAATATATACATTCACATTTTATTTGTGTGTGAGTGTGTGTGTGTGTGTGTGTGTGTGTGTGTATGTGTGTGTGTGTGTGTGTGTGTGTGTGTGTTAGAACCTTGTCTCAAAATTTTTGAATTCTTTTTAGGCATAGAGATATCTTTAACCGGTTGGCATAGCAAGGTTAAAGAATTTTCATTATGGGACAAGCACGTGCCATATAATCACATACTACACACACACACACACACACGTTATATATACTAGCAAATATATGAACCCTCAGGGGGCGAGTATTTAAGTTTTAATGTAATAGAAATATTAAATTAGAAAGGCTAATGAAAGTAAATAAGAATGCAGATAAAACGATTTGAAACAGATTGGGTTATAATTTAAAAAAATAGAACTGAAACTTACTCTTTCATCACTTCCGTATTTCATTGATAAATTCTCCTAATTTAATTATTAAGTTACAATAGGAAATAATTGAAATGATTTTCATGTTAGATTTATCATTAACTTTATGAGTATCAATAAACTGTCATTGTATTCTTTACGAATAAAATGAGTTATTTTTTTCTCTTAATGGGTCTCATTTAAAATTTATTAAAATGACTTTTACTCATAGTAATCAAGATAAAGCAAAACAATTAGAAATCAATAAAACCAAGCACATATTTATTAAAATCAAATGTTTAATATCAATATGCAAATTAGCCTTCCTATTCACACTGTAAAACGCTATGTTGTTGTATATATAAATATAATTGCATGTTATTAGTATGTAGATATGGACAACAGTATTAATAATGTAAAAGAATTTTATTAATAACTGAGGTTTAACTAAAAATAAAATCCTGGAGAATATGACGTATATAACTAAGGGAATTGTGACTTGAGTAGTCGTGTAGATTCCGTTATAGACAAACACACAATCTCCATTATAATAAGATTTCCTGTTCGTTAGTTTGCTTGTTATATATAACATTCTATCTTAGAGGCCAATCTGAATGAAAGATTGTCAAGGGAACACCTTTCTCACGAATTTGTTTTCGGGCGGTCAGAGAAGCCCCCTCCGATCAATCGCCTGGTCACGTCATTCCCTAACACCTATATCATTGCCTTTATGGTAAGACCCAACCCTTTTTATCATATGGATGCTAGAAGGTGGTGGCTAAGGGTCTTCATGCCCTGCATATGACATTAAACTCTAATTGATTGTGAGGTTCTAGTTCTGGAGGTCTGGGACATGTGGAGAACCCTTACATCACCATTGCTTCCAGGTCCACTCTGACCCGGATTGTTAGTACCTTTTAGGGTCCCATCTATGGGTCCGATAGAAAATGTGTTTACAAAAAAATTCAGTTTAAAAATCTACTTTAAAACTACCACTATGAATCTTTCAAAACTTTGCCGGCATTAAATGACGCACCATGGTTGATATGCCGTAAAGCAAAACGAAAAACAAACTCAAACGATTGTGTTTTATTTTTGTTATATGCGTTACATAGGGTATATAAATGGCGAGAGAGAAAGAGAGAGAGAGAGAGAGAGAGAGAGAGAGAAAGAGAGAGAGATATAGAGAGGGGAGGGGTGAAGAGAGGATGCGACGATCATGGGTTCTAGCTTTTCTGCTTCTTACTTTGTTGGTCTGAATTCTTCTTTCTGAGCTGCACAGTCTGTGCGTTACTTGTTGATTAAAAAATGAATGTTGTTGTTTCTTATATTTTTAATTGCAAAAACCCAGAACCAAGCGGATAGAGGCTGGCTTTCTGTCGCCAACTGCCAACTAAACTTATTTTTCTTTCACACGCTTCTATTGGCGGGTTTCGGAGGGGTCAAGTAGAGCTAATCCCCTGTCAATAACGCTAACGGTAATTTTCCACTTAACACCCGCCGATTTTGAATTTTTAACGAACTCAATTCAAATTTTAGCTACACTACTTACACAATTTATAGACTACCCATGAATTATGTAATATTTTTCGTGGTAACTTACTTGAGATTATTGGAACTCTTCAGTCAAAAAGATTCAATTCATAGAGAATTCGAATACAGTTCGAATCCGTAATAATGCCCACTCGCAGTGGAACCAGAATATCAGAGAGTAAAATTACCTATATACTGCCTGTCTAATGGGACATTATTTTATGTAAATTAAAATATACATTCCTTTGTCCCTAAGGAGTTGCTAAAGGCGAGGAGAACCGTGGGGGTAAGGACGCAATAAACACCTTCCGGTGCCCCGGAAGTTTTTAGTTTTAAATTAATAACGAAGAAATAAGCAAAGTAAGTGGAGTCTAACAGCCAGGGGGTCTATCATCATTATGCTAGCGCTAGAATAGGGGGATTTATTTGGTTGAGGTAAAGCGCCACACCTACTATTACCTCCCATATGCACAAATCAGATTACTCATTCGCTAAGTTGGCGAGGACCGTTATCGAACCCAGAACCTGGTGATAACTATGCAAATACTTTTCTGGTTGAGCTAAACCTGCCCCGTTTAGTTCCTTCATGAAGTAAGAATTGCCATCTTCAGCCCCCAACACCACTCACATAGTGCGAAAAAGGATTTTTTTTAAATAAAATTAAGAAAAGTGTATTTGTTCAAAATCAAAAAAACACCCACTAGAATGAAATTGGTTCAATAAAATGTACTTAAATCTATAGCTCTTCCCGAGCAACACCGGGAAATTATATATATATATATATATATATATATATATATATATATATATATATATATATATATATATATATATATATATATATATATATAGGCTGTGAGTTTGAGAGTAGAAGTCAGTGTAAGTCACAGAACTATTTTATGAGGACACACATGCACTTTACTGTAAACACACACACACACATACATACATAATATATTATATATATATATATATATATATATTATATATAATATATATTTGCAAATATAGGAGTCATAAACTATGATTATGGTCGTTCGCTGTCAGTTTTTATGGTCTTAACAGATTTAATGGTATCTGCCGATTCACTACAACATTGCAAGATATGTTCAAGATTTTTTTTTATGGTTGCGTTCAATATGATGTGCTTCAGAAATTCCGTGTGCCCTTTATTCTAAGCAACATAAATGACATCAACTTTGTAAGCTACTTTAGGCACGAAAAATCATTTTTAAATTTATATATATAAGACAAGGGTTGTTTGTTTCTGAAACTCAAGTATATTTCCAGTGGAATTGTCATAGTTCATTCAAAATTTACCTTTTATGAATGTATGTGTGTATATATGTATATGGATATATGGGAAGAAATTTAACCATAAAAATATCACGCACACACACACACACACACACACACACACACATATATATATATATATATATATATATAGAGAGAGAGAGAGAGAGAGAGACCGGTCTGTAAAAGAAGTTGAGTCCAACCGAATTAAACACCAAAAATTGAAGCAGGCCATTAGAAAAGTTCATTTTCAGTCCAGCAACGTTCAAAGTTCCAACATGTCGTTTATGTCGATGAATATATATCTCAATGGCTGGACTGGTGAGTCATCTGGAAAAACACAAATATACAGTGCCAAATGCTACTGGCACTCAAGAATGGAAAAAAAGGAAATAGCCTTTTCTCGTGCACGAGTTGATAGCCAACATAGATATAGATATATATGTATATATATATATATATATATATAATATATATATATATATATATATATGGTAGAGATATGAGGAACACAGAAACAAAACTCAGACAAACGTATGTAAGAGATATATTTCCCTAAGCATTAAGCTTAGCATCATCAGTCGTTTATTGATTATTAAGGCATCATACAAGTGTTTTATACCAGAGAAAGTAGACGGGAGAGGGGTGGATTAGGGGAGGAGGTCAAGCGGATGGGATAGCGTTTGTGAGGAAAGATTTTGATTGGTCAGGAAACGCTATCCCACCCACTTGACCTCTTCCGCTAATCCACCCCTCTCCCGTCCACTTTCCCTTCTATAAAACACTTGTATGATACCTTAATAATCAATAAACGACTGATGATGCTGAACTTAATGCTTAGGGAAACATATCCCCTACATACGTTTGTCTGTGTTTTGTTCCTGTGTCCCTCATATCACTACCACATTCTGTCGGATTTACTTCAATCCTCCCTCCTCATATATATATATGTGTGTATATATGTGTATATGTATGTATATATTTACACATATAGGTCTATACATATATATATAGTAAGTAATGTCGTCGGTGTGGCCTAAAGTCGGTATCAGTCAGACAGCAAGGGAGTCTTTTCCCTTTTTCACTAGCGCTAGACCAAGGAGATTATTTTAGCGTCTGAGGTGGAGCGCCACACCTACCACCAGCTCCTTACTTTACTGCACAGATCCCTGTGCTACTCATTCGCTGAGTTGGCTAAGGCTGGTATCGAACTAGGAACCTTGTGGTTCCTAGCCGAACGCTCTACCGACTGAGCTACATTTGTGGTTACACATGTTGAATACGGCCATGTTTAATGGTATTCTACTTCACTTTAAATAATAAAATCCTGATATATTTGTTTTGGTTCCTTTGTTTGAAGGATTAAACAATACAAAATCTATCCTTGTAGAAGAACAGTAGTCGTACTATTTAGCTATTATCTGCATGGGATTGATTCTTTCCAAAGCATACTAGTCCCAAAGTAAATGACATTGGCGTCCAGCATGTTAGCCACTCCCTTGATAAATTTAATTCAGGAGTAGATTTATATAGGGAGACCGGGTGAGAAAGAGGGTGTGCTTCCTATTGGTAATTACTGAGGCAAAATACACCCTAAATATTTCGTAAATCGTCGATGATATATGATTGCTCTTTCTAAAAATATACAAATATATACACATTCCATATATACATATAGAAAAAAGAAGAAAAAAGAATGAAATTGAAATTGATTGAACAACTGAAATCACGTCTCTTCCGCGTGGCGTTCTAACAACCCACGTGACGCGTGTTTATAACGTCCAAAAATATATATAAACAAACAAGACCGCGTCCATTTCAAAAACAGTCTCTGAAGATGAAGATACTTCGAAATTAATTAAACATTGTATACTATTTTATACGCATTGTAATTGGCTTTAAATATAAATAATAATATACTATACAAATATATATATATATATATATATATATATATATTATATATATAATATATATATATATATTGCTTATAGTTCTCTCCGCAGGATTTAGTAGATCAGAGCTCTTCCCAGTTGGTTCTTCTGTATCATAAGAAATAATGGAGACAATTTCGGTCTTCATACTGAACTAAGAGGATTTGAAGATATACCGCAGTATGATAATTCAATATTACAACATTTGATATATTCACTTAAGAGCTGCTGCAAAATAGTTCAATATGTAAAAAGAATGATAATATGGATTTAACTTTCTCTCTCTCACTCTTTTTTTTACTTTCCTTTTCATCTTTTCATTATGTTCGATTTAAAAAGAATAGCGTTATCGCTTCCTCGCGGTCATCGGCTCTCTAAATCTTCCCCTTAGTCTCTCTTTCTTTCTTATATTTTTTCTGTGTAGCATGTCTTATTTCTTCCCTTTTTTATACTATAAACAGAATTGTCTATTATTTAGACGAAGTGACGACACTCATAAGAAATAAGAATTCGTCGGATAAATATCTCCGAATAGTGATGATTTACATTTTACACAAAGAAAGGGAAGAAATAGGACATACTACACAGAAAAATATAAGAAATAAGGAAAGAATAGAAAAATATAAGAAAGAAGGAAAGAATAGAAATATATAAGAAAGAAGGATAACTATATCGTAGTTAGGGTCTTTCCATGTGTGGTTGTATGTGCGCGGAAGTGATAACGTTAATCTGTTTCAATCGAACATAATGAAAAGATGAAAAGAAAGAAAAAAGAATGAGAAAGTGTTAAATCAAGATTATTATACTTTTTACACTTAGAAATATTTTTGCATGAGCTCTTAAATAAACATATCAAAAGTTGTAATAATTAAATTATTTTACTGTGGTATGTCCACAGGCCCTGTAAGTAAACCTATAAAATATGAATGTTATTTTACCCAAAGGGAAGTTTTAGTCACAAATACGGCATTAATAAAGCAACTAATCCCAATGAGAAATCTGCTAGAATAATTGCTGTTTCCCCGATTTGTTTACGAATGAATCAAAGATACAGGTGTCAATTAGAACAATTTTATTTCTGCTTCCATCTGGCCGTTAAATTGATTTCACACGTAGTATATTTCTTTTGTGAGTGATAATATATTGATGTTTGCTCTAAAAGGTGACGTTGATCTGAAAAACTGTAACTTTCTTGTTTACATTCACAAACACACACACACACACACACACACACATACACACACACACACACACACACACACACACACACACATACACATATATATATATATATATATATATATATATATATATATATATATATACGAAAAGTTTATTTACAGTACAGAATGTAATAAGGACGCGTAAAAGCATATGCATTATGTAAAATAAATTTTTTTTTTCTTAAAAAGAAAGGAAAGGGTACACTAGTTTTGATTTAAAATCATGTTTTCAGCTATGTTTTCAGTCCTCTGCAGTTCCAACAGCGAACTACAACTGCAAATTCTCGAGTCTCTTTTCATCTCTCGCACTCAACCATTCCTGTGCGTTCAGAAGCAGTCCCAACAACTACTCCTTTTTGGCACTTCATGCCTCAACTTATCAAACGGGGGCACTCGTAATTTCCGACCCCCCCCCCCGCCCACGTGAGTTGTAAGTTTCGTAAATTTACGAATTCTCTTATTGAGAAAAAAAATTTTTTTTCCCTTGTTCTCACTGCTTTCTGTCTTTTCTGTTGTCTACAACTACACTATTTCACCATCTTTCAATGAAATTTTTCTCTGAGGAGCATTGATCGAAAAAAAGAAATTCATTTCTGATTTTAAATCAAAACTAGGGTACCCTTCCTTCTTTTTAAGAAAAAAAAAATTATTTTACATAATGCATATGCTTTTACGCGTCCTTAATATATATTATATATATATATATATATAATATATATATATATATATATATATATGAAATAAAAATGGAACTTAATCCGACAGTGTGAAATTGATATGTTGAAAAAACAAAAGATGTTTACAAAAGTATGGGATCACTTTTGACTAGCAGCGTTTTGTTTTACGCATTCTTTCTTCTAACGGTCATTTCATCCCATCTTATTTTTTGTTGAAGACCGATCCACATGCGGTCGATACAGATATTCCGAGGGACCTCACATCAGTGAGGGGGCCGATGTTGCTTTTTAAAACCGTTGAGAGGAAGGCCCCGAAACGGTTGCACATTCTCTCCTGATAATCCCATGCTTTTGTAAACATCTTTTGTTTTTTCAACATATCATATATATATATATATATATATATATATATATATATATATATATATATGGAGATACGGTGAGGAAATTAATCCGACAATATGAGAAGAAAATATTTGAAAAATATAACAAACACAGGATGTTATGATTAGGGGAAACAATTTTATGTTTCAATACTTAAACATTTCGGTATAGTGTACCATCTTCAGGATACTGTTAAGTAATGTCTATGTGAGGGACAAAATAAAATATGTTAAGTGTACAGTTATATATTCGCCCATTCACTGTACACTTAACATCTTTCATTTTGTCCCTCACATAAACATTACTTAACAGTGTCCTGAAGATGGTACACTATACCGAAATGTTTAAGTATTGAAACATAAAATTGTTTCCCCTAATCATAACATCCTGTGTTTGTTATATTTAAAAAATATTTTCTTCTCATATGTATATATATATATATATATATATATATATATATATATAATATATATATATATTGGGAGAATATGTGCTTTTTTTTTTAGTCAGACCTAATTTTTTGAAAGTTAATTCATTTATGGTTAATTAGGCGGGATTTAACTACTTAAATGTAAGGCTAAACAAATCGAGAAAAATCAATCTCTGAATATATATTTCGACCTATCAGGTCTCATCAGCAGAGCTATAGACCTGATAGGTCGAAATATATATTCAGAGATTGATTTTTCTCGATTTGTTTAGCCTTACATTTAAGTAGTTAAATCCCGCCTAATTAACCATAAATGAATTAACTTTCCAAAAATTAGGTCTGACTAAAATTAAAAAAGCACATATTCTCCCAAAATACACTGTCGGCTGAAAATAGTTAAAGTTGTTTACATTTGCATATATATATATATATATATAATATATATATATATATATATATATATATATAATATATACGCTGAAAATTCCCGTTACGGGGAAAATTAAGTCGGTATATTTTAAACCATTCATTTTAAATCGTCTATTTAGCTCTTTATATTGAGCACTTTTTAATCGGTTTTATTTTCATTTAAATCGTGGATTTTTATCGACCACTACGGTATATATATATATATATATATATATAATATATATATATATATTATATATATATATATAGTCTCTGCCTCGTTAGTCTTTACTATCTACTTAGGTTTCTCCTAATGGGTCATAAGATTAATTCTGACTGAGAATGTCTGGTGCAAAGACATTTTATTGTTAAAACCTGTCATAAGGAAGCTTAAGAAATTAGCATAAAATATTTTTCTTCTCTTTTACATCTTCTTTGGTGCTAATAGTCAATCAGTATCCAGACAACAATTATTCTAAATTTCCTGATGAAGGTTTATTAAAAACCCGAAACGTTTTAACATCAACTTTACCATCAAGAATGTATCATTTTGGGATACGGATTTTTCTATTTTATCCATAATATATATATATATATATATATATATATATATATATATATATATATATATATATATATATATCCCTGCCCATCTCAAACTAAAACACCAACCCTCCGCCCCCAAATTGATAGATTTAAAAGCGATGTTACTTTGGGAAATTCTCAGTAAGAGTCATGTTCTTGTGATTACCTGAAGATGCCGTAGTAATACGGTTGAAATAAATTATTGTAATGAACCAAGTTTAAAGTTTTTTCCTTCATTTAATAAATATATTTTTCTGTCCTTCCATTTACTGGCACGAGGCATATTGAGCTCTCCTTACGGTCTACCCGCATCAGCTTGGTTAAACCACACATGGAAAGATCCTAACTACCGAATATATATATATATATATATATATATATTATATATATATATATATATATAGATAGATAGATAGATAGATAGATAGATAGATGAACATCCGTTAGAAGAAAGGGTACTAACAAAACGCTATTCATTTCTGTCCGCAATTATAAACATCATTTGTTTTTTCAAAAATGTTAAATTCATACTGTCGGATTAATTTCCATCTCTTTTCATATTTGTCTAATGAAAAAACAAAATATCTGGATTTTTACACCTCTGAAGGCTTTTATCTACAACACTACGGATTTATCAACACCACTAGTGATTTGAAACTTTACATCTTTTTTCAATTACGCTGTGGACTTGTAAATTACTTTTTTAATAGCTGGAATATATCATGAACAATTTTGATACTCATTATACAATTTTATATAATTTTACATCAAACTCTTTTGAGTTTTATTATGAACTATAATGCTTCTGATTTTTTTTTAAATAAAATTTATGTTATTTTTAACACAGAACACACATTTTTTTAAATTCCAGCATTGAATAATAGTGTTTTGTTTGTACCCTTTCTTCTAACTGTTATTCATCCCGTCTTTCTCTCATATGTTGCTCTTGATGATGACCGATCTATTAAAGCGGTCGAAACAGATGTCTGTCAGCAATAGTAAACATCATTTATTTTTTCAAAAATGTTAAATTCATATATATATATATAAGTAAATGTAAATTCGTCGGGGTGGCCTAATGTCGGTATCAGCCGGACAGCGAGGGAGTATATCCCCTTTTCACTAGCGCTAGACCAAGGAGATTATTTTAGCATCTGAGGTGGCTGCCACACCTACCATCAGCTCCTCACTTTACTGCACAGATCCCTGTGCTACTCATACGCTCAATTGGCGAGGGCCGGTATCGAACCAGAAATTTTGTGATTCTTAGCCGAACACTCTACCGACTGAGCCCAAGCTCAAGATTTGGGTATCTGCTGGTAATTTTGTCATCTTAGTCGTTAATTAAAAATTTACAACGATCGGTTCTACACGATACCAGTTAATTTATAAGTCACACAAAGGAAATATGATTTACTAATTATATTTTTAATTTAACAAAAAATCTTCTGAACTTTTAATTATTCTGTCAAAAATTTCACCGATCTTTTTTTTTTCTTTGTAGAAAATTGTATTAATTTAATTAAATTGAATGTCTCAGTAAAGGGATTTATTGATTTAAATCTTTTTGTTTATTTTCCGGGTTGTTGAGAAATAATAGAAAGTAATTATTTCATGATTTGTTGATTTAAGCGCAAATAATTAATTCGATAAAAATAGGATTCCGTAACTTTAATTTTAAGGTTCATGAATTTAAATTCGATTACAATTTCATGCAATTTTTTGAGAGTGCAAAAAAAATAGCAATCTTCAGTCGTGAGCTATACACACACACACACACACACACACACACACACACACACACACATATATATATATATATATACATATTATTTATTCATTTATGTTAGTAAAGCAATTACAATGCGGATAAAATAAAATAGTGTTTAGTCTTATCGATTTCAAAGTAACTTTATCATCAGATACATTTTATGGAATGTGCGCGTTCTTGTGTCATTTTTTTTGTAGGGTATAAACACGCGTCGCGTGGGGTTTTTTTTTATAACGCCACGCGGAAGGGTCGTGATTTCAATTTTATTCTTTTTATCTATTTATTCGTTTATGTATTTATCTATTTTTATTTATTAGTTTTATTTATATATATATATATGTGTATATATGGAATGTGTATTTTAATTAATTATATATTCTCTGTTTAATTACCAATACTATTATATATATATATATATGTATATTATACATAAGAAATGTATATATATATATATGCCATATTTTAATTTATGTACGTAAGCAATATATATATATATATATATATATATATATATATATATATATATATATGCATGTGTGTGTGTTGTGTGTGTGTGTGTGTGTTTGAAAAAAAGAGAACAAGCTAGATATATGTATGTATTTATGCTTGAGTTTGTGTGTATGTGAGCAAAATATATAGGATTTATTTTAATTCCAAAGTACATGCTTCAATTTTCAAATTGAGTCAATTTGTTAAATTGCTTACATTTTTTTCGGGTTACAGTATGTATTTACCCAGCCCGTCCACCGTGAGCAGGATACAACAAAATATTTCTTTTTTTAATAGAAAGTAATTATTTCACATTTGTGGACTTAACGCAAATAATTAATTCATGGAATACTAGGTAAATTTCATTTTAAGATTCATGAATTGAAATTGCGTACTTTTTTTTCGTGTTAGAGTATGTGTTTATCCATTGTTGAATTTTGTGAGCTTGTGCACTGTTGAATCGAATACCACCATCACCACCCCCACCTAAATAAGCATAGCCGAATTTATCCATCAGTAGTTGTTGTCTATCACACTCAGAAATATTCTATACCCGCCGTGGGTGATCCCATTCCTTGACTCCTGGTTAGATTCTGGTCTTTGTGTGATAATATTTTATTATATTAATACTTAAATTCTTATACCAGATGGTTGTATATATTTCTAATTCAAATAATAGTTAAATGCAAAATATTCTTTCTTTCAGTTTTCGCCTTTTTTCTTTCTTCTGTAAATTTACTCACGCCTAACAGAAGATTCTGTGAAAGTATGGATCGTATCACTTTTAGGCACCCCTTTTTGATCTTGATTAAGAAAGGACATGTTTTTCATTTACACCGTCAATATCCGGTTGTTTTAATAGACGGTTTTTAGATTTTTTTAAAATTATAAAAACTAACCCCTAACCCTAATCCTAACACTAACCCTAACCCCTAACCCTAAACCCAAACAACTGGATATTGACGGTGTAAATGAAAAACATGTCCTTTCTTAATCGAGATTAAAAAGTAATGCCTAAAGCTAATATAGTCCGAATGTTTTACAACTTGTAATACTTGACTGTATATAAATTCCTTCCTCATAGAAATTCATTTTTCTACATAAATATGGAAATAAGTTTTTCTAACTTGCTAATCATTTTCACGAGAGAATATATCCTACAAATGTTTTTTCTTTTTCTTTCTTTGGCTGCGATACTAAACCTCGTAAATAATTATTGCAAATATTTTACCTTTGAGAACTCGCGGAAATATATGCATATATTTTTTGTTGACTTTATGGAAGGTTTCCATTTTTTAATGCATTTATATAGCTCTATACCGCGCTTAATTTTGCGCAATATTTTTATGACACGACGAAATAATCCATATGTTGGCGAGGAAGTTGAATTTTTTCCCTAAATACAAAGGAAAAATGTCCGTCTGGGCACGTACGTAATAAAATGTGCATAGCAATAGAACTAGAAAAATATATTGCGATAAAAACAAAGCCGGCTCTTAATACGGGTTTTAAATATTAATTCGCGATTTGCAAATGGTTCAATAGAGAAAGGGGTAAACAGCACAAGTTTAACACAAAGAAAGAATTGCCGGTATGGAAGTGAATCTTAGCCAGATGCCCACTTATATTAATTGCATTTGGAGATCACGTGACTGTCCTCTGTTAGGATTGGACATGAAACAAACAAATAAGCGTTGAGAGATAGAGAGAGAGAGAGAGAGAGAGAGGAGAGAGAGAGAGAGAGTGAAGGGTGGGTTATTTGAAGGAGAACAGAACTATCAAATGAAATATAAAACAATCCTGGCGTTCACCGTTTTTGCGCTAATGCAAATTACGTAGTGTTTTTTTTCCCTTTGATCTTCTAACAACGTCCCATCGCAATTCGCTTATTACAATAAATAAATAACAAAGGCAAGTAACAAATGTCGACTAATGTGGCTTTCATTAATCATTTCAGCTTTTTCTCCCTGAGTTGTTTTGAGTGTAGAATGGCACAAATTCCCTGGGTTTTAAAGGGACCGTGTCACACACTTGATAGAAGCTGAAAGATAACAGCCAAGTTTACTGCAGACGGACAGCTATTTGTTGGGTTGTAAAACAAATGAGAATAGCAATAATACAAACTACGAGGATGAGTCAAAAGTTATTGCCATTTTGTTTAGGGAAGGTATAATTTACCAACACAGTATCGAAAATTTGGGTTATCTGCCCCTAAATCGCATTCCGAAAGTTCGGAAAAATAGGGAGCAGAGACAGAGCCCTAAATCGTCAGAACAGTTTCGGCAGGCACTGAGAACAGTCAACATCCGTGAGTCTCAACGGGGAACTCAACAGCAACAGAACAGCTCAACTGGCACCAAGATACATTCTAGGTACGAGGCAGCAGTCCGAAACGAACAACGACACGCAGACAATATTTCTCCTAATAAAGAAACCATCAAAATACAATTCTACAAAGCTTAAGTAACAAGTTATCTCTTGCATTTAACTTTTTCTAAATCTGCCAACCGAACGTATTTGGCACCTTTCTATCTTTATATGTTTCTATGTTTCTGTGAACTTTTAATGAACTCATTCGCACACAACTTTGAACATACACTTTGTGAACACTTCTTATATTGCACCAATAATTGTTAACCCAATATATACATTATAATTGCCTTGTCTCCTTTCCTTTACGACAGAACTATTATTTCTCCCCATTATTTCTGTTAACAGGAACAGGTAGCATATATCAAAATGAAGCTGGTCTTCTGTGGATCACATTTCTACTTCTCCACATATTAACCATTTCACTCAATAGCAATGTTCCACCTTCGAATAGGAGCATGTATCCCTGTCCGTAAAATTCGGTTGACTGTTCTTTGAGACATTTCTTCACTACAGATTTAACTTCCTCGTCACTGGAATAAAGATTGCCTCTTAAATCCTCTTTCATGAGGCCAAGGAGATGATAGTCTGAATCTGATAAAGTGTGTGGTCGAGTATTGTCATACAGAAGGAGGCCATTGTCGATTGGCAAGTTATGTCTTACTCGTCAGATTCTTGCTGTGAACCTCGTTAGAGTCCAATGTAGGCCTTAGTTTTTTTATATATATAAAAAGAATCTTTTCATGAAATAAAGAAAATCGCATTACTTTTTCACTAACCATTCTAGTAAGACCTGTGGATATACCACAGTATGATAATTTGATTATTACAACGTTTGATATTTTTACGTCTATATATATATATATATATATATATATAATTTTTAAGATCGATCGCAATATACTTCAATATGTAAAAAAGTATAATAATTTTGATTTAACTTACTCTCACCCTTTTTTCTATAAGCTTTATTGTTAGATTTTTAATCAACTGCAGGATTTGAGACACCATAATATATATATATAATATATAATATATATATATATATATATATATAATGGGAGAAATATAATATATATATATATATATATATATTAATATATATATATATACACGAGGGTGAGGAAAAGAAATGGCCTTTTGTTGAGGACAGGTATAATTACCAACACAGGAATACGTATCATACAATGACGCTCTCAAACCCTCTTTCATGGGGCCGATGAGAGGCACACATTATTCCAGTGACGAAGAAGTGAAATCTGTACTTGAGTGGCTCAAAGAACAGTCAACAGAATTTTACGGAGCCGGAATACATGTTCTCATTCGAAGGGGAAACATTGCAATTGAGAGAAACGGTGACTGTGGAAAAGTAGGGATGTGATACACAGAGGACCAGCTTCCTTGTGATGTATGATACATGTTCCTGTGTTTGTTATTATACCTGCCTAATCAAAATGGCATTACTTTTTTACTTGCCCTTATATATATATATATATATATATAATAATATATATATATATATATATATATATATATATTATATATAGGAACTCACAGTAATGTATCGAAATGAATATTCTCAATTACATTAAAATTATGTAAATAGGCTCATCAAATATCTCAAATATAAATAAAACAGGGAAAAGTATGCAGTATTGTTGCTTCCTGTTTGCAACAGCATTACTCTTGAGCCCGTCAGGAAGTAGGGGAAGTGATTATTACTGATCTTTTCAATGTAGCAGCACAAATAAAAAGAAAGAAATAGAACCAAAAACCTTAATCTCTTGTGGCTTCAATAGCGTCAGCTTATTTTATAATTGTTTGAGAAGAAAGGAGCAGATAGGTAATTTACAAAAGCGTTGAAGGAAGTTCAGTGACATTATTACAGTCATAGACAGAGCAAATTTTTCTATTGACAACAGAATTGATTCTCTAGGTTCTTGAAGTTATTAACAATACGTTTCTGCTGACCCGTTATTCACACTTTGCCTGGTGTAAAATCAGAAAGAAAGAAACAAAAGGGTAAGAACGTATACCTTAAGAACATTGGTAAGAAATCAAAGTCTGTTAATAATATCTCTTAGGAAAGATTATAATTCTGTTTTATCTAGGAGGTTGAGTAAAAAAAAAAAAATAATGCCATTTCCTTTATTTCATGTGAATTTTTTTATAAAACTAAGGCCTACATTGAGACCCTAACGAGGCTCAAAGCAAGAATCCGATCAGCTTCATTTTGATGTGTGATACATGCTCCCGTGTTGGTAATTATACATTTATTACATAATTATTAGTTACCTAATATTTATGTGCAATAGTGTAGAAACAAGATGGAGTTTTAAGTGCAACTGATGGCCTTGAGGAGTGACAGCGTTGACCTCAGTCCTCACCCTATCTTCCGGGGATAGCCGTGAGAACCGGTAGAGAAGACCCTATATTCCGGTTTAGATAATAAGTAAGTTTCAGTCAGTTAGAAGGTAGCAGCGAGCTCGAAGGGGTAAGGCGCGTTATACGCGCGTCCTCTCATCTGCGCAGATTGTCTGGTTGGGGATTTAAAAATAAAGTAAGATCAAAGCAAATCCGAGTCTTATGTTATTACCTCTAAAAACTAACAATGACTCAGGGCTTCTGATAAAGAGAAATCCCCAATAGAAGACCAGACCCGAAGTCCCCAAGAAAGTCCAGACCTTAGAAGATTCCAGACCAAGACAAGATGTTATAAGATTCCACAGACGGCCAGAAGAAAAGAGTAAGAAAGAAGTAAGTAAAGAAGTAAAAAAGAAAGGGTATGTAACACATTTCCTAAAGAAAATGACATTACTTTTTTACTCCCCTCGTAAATTAATTCTCTCTCTCTCTCTCTCTCTCTCTCTCTCTCTCTCTCTCTCTCTCTCTCTCTCTCTCTCTCTCTCTCCCCGTTTTGTTCTCGTTCTGTAACCGTTTCTCTCAATAGAAATGTTCAACCTTCAAAAGAGAGCATTTATCCCTGCTCCGTAAAATTCTGTTTTTTGAGCCCCTTCTTCACTACAGATTTCACACCTCGGCAGTGGAATAATGTTTGCCTATCAAACCCTATTTCATGGGGACAAAGAAATGATAGTCTGAATGTGCTAAATCTGGTGAGTATGGAGGATCCGATAAAGTTGTCCACCCGAATGAGGCGATTTTCTCCCTTGTTCTGATACTTGTTTGTGGTCGAGCATTGGCATGCAGTAGAAGGACATTGTTGATTAGCTAGTTGGGTCTTACTCATCGGATTCTTGCTCTGAGCTTAGGTTTATAAAAAAAACTCATAAAAATAAAGAAAATGGCATTTCTTTTTGACCACACACGCAATAGTGTTTTATGTAAACATGAGTTCTATGTAAACACGATTTAGAAATCATCGTAAATGATATGCAAAGTTTAACAGCTATTAAAGGTTATTCAATTATATATTATATATAACATATATGTATGCGTTTGAGTTCTCAATTTTGGTTGAATCCAATCAAAGTAACATTTGATATCATCTACCAATATATATATATATATATATAATTGACTATTCTTTTAACTTAGATCCGTAAAATAACCCTGTTCAGGTTAATATGCTACTAAAATCAATCTTTCGGTAAATACTACCTAAATATTAATACTAAGAAAACCAAAAAACTAACGTTACCTACTTCGTATATATGTTCTGTACAAGTAACGATGAACATTAATCTAGTGTACCCTATCGGTGGGAGAAGTCCCCACAAAAATTCCTTCCGGGTATGACACTAATCCGCAACTGATGGTGAGGTTGCAAATCTAAAGATGTGGGGAGGGTAGCATACTACTTCATCGTAATTACTCTAAGCGTAGTAATACATGTTAGTTTCCTAAATATGTTTGAGAATTATTCGTACAAGCAAATATATTCACTCACCGAGAGCACGTATTTAAATTTTAATGTAATAACATATTAAATTAAAAAGACTAATGAAACAAATAAGAATACAGATAAAAGATTTGAAACTGAAGCTTAATTCTATATTACTCCCGTCTTTCATTGCTATATTTTCCTAATTTAACAGTTTAGTTAAAAATGTAAGTAAAGAATAAAATTACAGTTATTTCTTCTTGTTAATGGACTTCTTTTAAAACATATCACCGAGATATTTGCTCATATTCATTAAGATAATCCCAAACAATTAGAAATCAATAATAGTAAGCACATATTAATCAAAATCATTTTTTATATCAACACGCCAATTAGCATTCCCGTTCACACTGTAAACCGCTATTTATACATGTTAT
>CM042155.1:39680188-39686950 GCA_023376005.1 Doryteuthis pealeii
AAATGATTGAAAATAAAACAAATCCAATGCGGATAAAACATAACAAAAATAAAATGAAAATACAAACAAGAAGAAGAATAAAAATATATAACTTCCAATCTGATAATAGAAGATAATAAAAAAAGAACAAGAATAAACCTGTATATCCTTTCATATATAGATATAGTAAGAGAGATTTATTTAAAAACTTTTTAAAGTCCCGGACAACCCCAGGTAGACCATTACAATTAAGTCACCGCTAAAAAGCACCTGGTTCCCGCAGGATCACCCAAGTTAAGCAACGATGAGCCTGGTCAATACTTAATTGAGGGATCATTTAAACAAGAACAGGTACTGGAAGCAGTCCGATTATTTTATTTATCAAAATACTTGGTTGGGCATAAAATGACCCAAAAAAGTTGATATGCCGTAAAACAAACCAACTAACAGTAGCACCGTTTGATGCCCTTCTAATATATATATATATAATATATATAATATATAATATGTGGTGTGTGTGTGTGTGTGTGTCTGTGTCTGTTTGTTGGTTTCTGTGTGTGTGCGGCGCGTGCGCGTGGTAATATATATATATATAGTATATATATATATATTATATATACTATGTGTGTGGTTGTCTAATACGTGTGTGAATGTAATGTCCGTTTAAGTGATTAAATATATAAAATCGATACAAAAATTGCC
Organism: Doryteuthis pealeii; assembly: GCA_023376005.1. NCBI lineage: Eukaryota > Metazoa > Mollusca > Cephalopoda > Myopsida > Loliginidae > Doryteuthis > Doryteuthis pealeii. The sequence continues at coordinate 39,680,870 of CM042155.1, forward strand.
TTCAGTGATAAATTCATGAAATACTGCACATATCACAATTCTGTCTACATTCATTTGCCAATATAATTTGGATTTATGAATTAATTTTTTATTTATTTACTTCTATGTCAACAAATTAATAAACTAACCTTTTCCTCCAAAAGGAAATATGGACGATATGTGTTGACTTGGATAAATGGAATAGTTTGAGATACGAACTTTGATCCCAAACATGTTAAATTTCGTACAAGCAATACAAATCTTTTTTCCTCCGTCTTTTAAATTTAGTTGTTTTTATTGAATCTCATTCAGGTTATTATTTCTATGATAGCATGGAACATCCTATATCAGTAGCAGATGAAGCTAAAGTTTCAGTAAGACACAAAATTTCGTCCCTATTTCGCTTTTGGAGAAAAGGTTAGTTTATAATTGTTGACATAGAAGTAAGATTAAATAAAAATTAATCATAAATCCAATAGATTGGCCAATGAATGTAGACAGAATTGTGATAATGTGCATTAATTTCATAGAATTTATCACTGAAGGGCAATTTGTATCAGATTTTATATATTTAATCAACTTAAAAACGGACTATACATTCACACACGTATAGACAACCACTACACATAGCAGATATATATATATAATATATAGTATGATATATATTATAATACACCGCAACGCGCGCCACACACACAGAACCATACAAACAGGACACGACACGCACACACAGCACACCCATCACATATATTATATATATATAATATATATATAGTTAGAAGGGCAATCAAACGGTGCTAAACTTGGTTAGTTGGGTTTGTTTTACGGCAAAATCAACTTTTGTTCGGGTCATTTTATTGGCAACCAAGTTAGTTTGTACAAAAATAAAAATCGAACTGCTTCCAGTACTGGTTCTTGTTTAAATGATCCCTCAAATTAAGTATTGGACCAGGCCTCATCGTTGCTTAACTTGGGTGATTCCTGCGGGAACCGTGCTTTTAGCGTGACTTATTGTAATGTATGTAGTGCTACCTGGTGTCCGGGACTTAAAAAGTTTAAAAATAAATCTCTCTACTTATATCAATATGAAAGGGATTACAAGTTTATTTCTTGTTGTTTTTGATTAATCTTCTATTATTCAGATTGGAAGTTATTATATTTTTTTATTCCTTTCGTTGTTTTGTATTTTCATTTTTTTTTGTATGTTTTATCCGCATTGGTTTGTTTTTTTTTCCAAATCATTTTTATACATGTTTTAATTACTCATTGATTGTATACCTTATTATATATTACTTAGCTTTTTCTAATAAAAATTAAGGGTAAGATATTTTAGCCCTTTGAAGGAATATATGAGTGGAGCTTTTGACATTGGTTTTTGCTGATCTCCAACCAATTTGTCACTTTAGCAAAGAACGTGCGCTAGTCGTTGTATAAACAGACAGAGTTATACATAGGTGCTTTGTTAGGGAGTTGACGTATGCTTCTTTAAAGAAGTATATGTAGATGGATGTTGGGAACTTTTGGGTTAAATCTATGTCAAATCATCCAGAAAAAAGAGTAAAATTGTCAATCCACGCCCCTTTTTAAGTTTTCTGAATTATTTTTTTGTCTGTAAAACGTGTTTACAAAATTGGTTATAAAAGCATTTTTGCCGCAAGAATCCTAAAAATGCTATCAAAAAAGTTTTAAATATCACGCCATTGTTAAGTTATTGATGATTTCTTATTTTTCATAGCAAGACGCAATAGCCGATGTGGAACTGCAAATCTATAACATTTTTTTTATATTGTTGTTTCTATATATGTCTACATTATTTGGTAAAAACCAAAAAGAAGTTTGATTTTGGATAGCACGAAGCTACAACATCAGTTATAAACTTTGCAAAATGCAGAAATCATTAAATAACGTAAAATGGTTAACTTTAAGACTTTTTTATAGCATTTTTGGACATTTGATCAACATGCAGCTTTTATAAACCAATTTAAGGGTAAGGGAAGCTCTAGAAACAAAAATAGATTACAAAAAGTCACCATTTTTTCGCGAACCCCCTCAAAATATTGGAGAGCTAAAAATCGAATAACTCCGTCAATTCTTGGAAATGGGGAGCTTCAATTTGGAGATTTAGATAACTTTAACAAACCGCCACGTAAACAACATTTCAAAAAAATTAAAGGAGTAGATTGACATTGCCTGGAATGATTTTGACGTGAATTAACCGCCTTTTTCGTTCTCTTACGACGACGACTTACGTCTCTTTCGACACACGCACTTCAAAGAAAAGATTGTAATTAAAAGAGAAATAAAAACAGAGACAGTCTACAGAAACCTTTGACACTGGGTGAAGGTACCGCGAAATATTAGGATAAAAAAGGATATTAGACGAACACCGATATTTCTCACAGGAATTTCTGGTTTGTTTATTTCCTTGTATTGTTTTCAACGCTTCTAAGAAATACCAAACTTTTCTACATCAATTATCGAGGTGGGTCAAAAAAGTAATGCCATTTTCTTTATTTCATGTAGAAGTTTCTTTTTTATAAACTAAGGCATGCAATTGGGACCCTAACGATGTTCAGAGCAAAGAAATCCGATGAGGTAAAACCCAACTTGCTAAAAAGATATGTCCTCGCTCGACCATCACCAAGCGCCAGGGACAAGGAGAAAATCGCCTCACTTTAGGTGTACACTTTACCGCTCCTCCAATAATTCACTAAGATTTGCATCTTCAGACTATCATTCTCGGCCCCTATGAAAGAGGGATTGAGAGGGCAAACATCAATTCCAGTGACGAGGAAATGGAAATCTGTAGTGGAAGAATTGTCCTCAAAGAAGAGTCACTGATTTTACGGGAGCAGGTATACACGCTCCGCCAATTCGAAGCTGGAACATTGCTATTGAGAGAAATGGTGACTAATTGTGGAGAGTAAGGGATGTGGATCCACGAGAGGAGCCGAGCTTCATATTTGCATGTATGATCTGTTCCTGTTGTTGGTAAATGTATACTCTCCTAAAACAAAATGTGCATACTTTCTGACTCTCACTCGTGTGATATATATAGTATATATAATTAATGTATATATATATATGATATATAATATATACCACCATATATATATATATATAGGAGATATGAAATAATCCGACATATGAAGAATTTGAAAAAAACGAGAGTGTTTCAAAATAGATGAATTTATTTAATTTAAACGTTAAAGTGCGTCGATAAAATAATTCCTCATATTTTTTGGAACACTTTGTTTTTCCAAATTTCAAAAATTTCTTATATATATATATATAATATTATACTATATTATGTGTGTGTGTGAGTGTGTGTGTGTGGTGTGTGTGTTGTGTGGTGTGTCAGAAGAGAGGTGTGTGTGTGTGTGTGTGTGTGAGTGAGTGTGTGTCAGAGAGAGAGGAGAGAGAGTGGTGTGTGGTGGTGATGTGTGTGTCTGCACATATACCATATACATATGAATTCACTATTCAACTAAATATATATTATTATATATATATAGTGTGTGTGTGTGTGTGTGTGTGTGTGTATAAGAAAAACGTGAAGTATTCAAAAAGATAAATTTTGTTTCTTGGGTCAGTGTGAGGTGGGTTGGAGTGCATGTGTTGGATGGTGGAAGTCAATGTTGTATATTTGGCAACCATCATCAAGACTAGAGATGGAAAAAAGTTCTTTGAGTAAGGGTGGATGACTTTCAAAAAGTCATTTTCGAAAGTCATCCGCCTTAACCCCAGACTTGGCCACCAGCTATGCACTTAATAATTTTTTTCTTCATCAACTACAGGAATATTTCCTGCAAAAGTAAGTATTTTTTGTTAGTTATTATTTTCAACACAGAATCTATGACGTCAGCAATAGTTGAATCTTTTGAAATATAGTGAAGTTTTATACCAAGGCAATGACATTTTTTAATATTCTCTATTTTTATAATCCTTTATTTAATTCTATATTTCTTCTTTTTTTCAAACATACTTATGGAGAGGAGAGAGAAGAGAAAGAGAGAGAGAGAGAGAGAGAGAGAAGAGAGAGGAGCAGGGGGGTAGAAAGACAGATAGAAGAGAAGAAAGAGAGAACGATAGCGCGTGAGAAGAGCGAGAGAAAGAGAAAACAAATGAAAGAGAGAGGAAAAGAAAGAGAGAAGAGAGAGAAAGAGAGAGCGAGGGAGACATAGAGGAATATAGAGAGTGAGAAAGAAGAGAGAAAGACAGAGAAGAGGAGAAAAGAGAAAGAGAGAGAAAAGGAGAGAGAGAGAGAAGAGAAAGAGAAGATAGAGAGAGTGAAAAACAGAGAGAGAGAGAGGTAGAGAGAGAGAGAGAGTGTTGTGTGTGTAGGGAGAGAGTCAATTTATTCTTTAATTACATTAAATCTGTTAGCGGTTAAAGTTTGATACCTTCCGCCCACCACCCATGAAAGTGACCCAATTTATTTTTACGAAGATGGCAAGGGAAAGGAAGTATGAAAAGAAAGAGTCAATTTCTTTTGTTCTCATTGTCTTTAATTATGATTAATATAAAAGTTTCAAAAGTTCATTAGGTCACTCTATATGAACTTTTCTTAAAGAAACCGTATTGCTACTGATTCAATGCAACTTTGTAGCATTCTTTGTTTTTTCTATGTTGTCTTTGTTATGAGAGTCAGTTTGAAATGTTCTCACAGATTATTTTCTTAACTTTACTTAAAAAAATCAGTATGCAGCGCATATTAGTAATACAAAGTGTTGAAAAATTGTCACTATTCAGCTGTTAACAAGTTGATTCAACTAAATGCAATGAGAAATCCAGAGTTGGCAGGTCGTTTAAATAGCAAAATTGAGCTATTCAACTGTTGTAGATTGACCAGTCAATTCTAAGGATTCTCATTGGCTGCTGGTTTAGTTTGGTTTTGGTTTGGTTTGGTTTGTTTTACGGCATATCAACCTAGCTGGATCATTCAATGTCGACCAAAGTTTTGATATAAATCTCATTCAAATGGATCTCATTTTTTAATAAACACATTTTATATTAAGGCAAAGATGGGACCCTAATATTACTAACAGTGCGGGTTAGAGGGCACCTGGGTGAAATGTGAAGGGGTGCTTCACGCGTCCCCAAACGCTCGAACTGGAACTATCCCATCAGGTAGAGTTTAACGTCATTCCCAGGACATGAAGACCGTCAGCGTACTAACCTCTAGCACATATATAAATAAAACGATTTGGGGATTGTAATAGGGCAAATAGTTGTGGCAATCATATGGGGGGGGGGGAGGTACTCGAGCATTGAAAGAACCAGCCGATTAATCGGTGAGGGCCCTCCGACCACACATCTAGCCTAAGTAAGCGGCTGTGTGGAGTGTTGCTAGTAGTGAGGATTCCATTTATCATATATATATCCACACTTGACTGTGTTTCTGGCAGTTGTGTATATCAGGATTAGGCGTTGGTATGGTTATAGCTTTTTTGGAAATGAAGAAGTCGACACCTGATTTAAATCCTGGATTGAGGATGTTTGAATTTCTATGTTCTAAACCATTGGAAAATTGTATGCATGCGCACTATCAGCTTATTCCAGCTATGGTGTATAGTTGCAGAATGAACTCTTAGTCAACCCAGTTTGTAGAAGGAAAACGCTGAGTTCTATCTTTTAATCCAGCTAAGAAAATAACCTGTGTCAATCCTAACTTGTGTATAGGAGGGGGTTGGTAAATATGTATATCTGGATGAATTGATTGGTTTTAAGGCAATGTCAACCCGTCTAGGAAGATTTTAGGCTAAAGTTTAATATATTGCACGTTTAGTCGTCGGTTATTTCAGTTTGTGTATGGATTTAGTCAACCTCTAACACACGGACGATGGACGTCAAAATGTCATTTTTAAAGAAAGATATCACAGCTTTGCATTTAGAGTTCTGTCTCTTAGACCGGTTGCTATAGTCAATGTTAAGTACCCATTTCCCAAATAATTGCCCAAGCTTAGAGGGAAAATAGCTTCATGCATCGCTTTACTAATGGTAGTTAGTGCTATGTGAATGAAAACAGCCTCGTCCAGGATTTGAACTCGCGTCACTTGTCCATTCTTAACCAAGATCACCGTCACACCGTGAGTGATTCCA
>CM042155.1:39687050-39694550 GCA_023376005.1 Doryteuthis pealeii
GAAGAGAGGATTAGGGTGGCGACGTTTGTTTTTCTCGGTGGGAATGTTTTGTTTCCAGTTTTTGTTTAGGATGCATGCAGCATTTTGTGCAGTCCCATCTAGTTTATTTTCTCGGCGCTGTTAGGCAACTTGTGACCGTAAGCAGCATGCAGACACGGCTTGGAAGAATTGGTCTTTAACTTGTCTGTGAGTTTGGATTTCCATTGCTGATTTTTCATTAATTTATTTTTTATGCGTGCTTATCCTTTATAATATGCAATGTTTCATAATTTTAACAGTTATTCTATAATGACATTATGTTTGGTTTGTTTGGTTTGTTTGGTTTTTAGGATATAAATCAGTGGGTCATCTAATGCCGATAAGTTTTGAAATCATCATTCTTTATGCATAATAATTTTTTATAATACATTTTTAATTAACCATAGATGGGCTAAGCTACTAACACACGGGTCAGAGTGGACAAAGAAATGGTCGATGAAGGGGTGCTCCATTCCCCAACTCCAAAACTGGGACCTCACATAGATAGATTTTAACGGTCATTCCAGGATGTAGACGGCAGCACATCTTCTAGCCATATGATAAAAGGGATTGGTGCTTGCATAAGGGAAAAGGGTTGGGAAATCATATAGGTGGCTAGGGTTGAAGTGCCGGATTGACTCGGAGGGGGCATCTCGCCGCGTTGCCCAAGATTGGGCAAGTGGAGTATTGCATGCCATGAACTGATCATACCTGGGCTCCTATCTTACCATCAAGGTCGCCCACGGCACGGTGCCATTGGGGGGGGGTTTCATCTGCAAGAGGTGCGTCGGTGCTTCTAGGCCACGAAGGGCGAATTATGTGTTGCTTACAATCTATATATTATACCTTGTTCTTATTTTACGACCGTTATCATTTTACAACCATCTCTTTCAAGAATGAGACCACAAATAGTCAAGAGAATTAAAATGCAAATTTGAATTATTGTGTGCTTATGCCAAAGAATTTTTATTTTTACAATGTATTCCAGGCTAAATCTGGACATCCGTTTTTTCAGAAGAAGAGGGAAGGAAAGGAAATTTGCTAGCCAACAAATATAAGATGAAAAGTTGGGGGAAACCGAAGAGGGGGGGTGAGACCGGAAGGCGATGAACGTAATGGCTTTTAACATAGAATCTATGATAGGAAGAAAAGAAAGGTTAGAGAGGCGTTAATAAGTATTTTATAGTTTATTACATTTGACTATTTGTTTAGAGTAGTTTCTTAGTATTTTATCAAAGTGTGTAGATATTAATTTATCATACTGAGGTAATATAAAGGTCTGTTAGTAATATTATAATGAATCATTATGTTTTTCCAAGGGATTTTCAGGAAGAATAATTTCTTTTTTGAACACTTTCCTTAGTCGCGGTAATTCTTTTGTTGTCTTCTTATTCTGTTGAAGGTTGGATTTGTCTTTCAGTGTTAGAAAAAATAAGAATGTACACTGTTTTTAATATTTTAAAGGCATTATCTTTTCCTGAATTAATTTTTAGGCTTTTGCATTCAGTGAGCTAGGAGGAGTAGGATAATAATTGTCATTGAAGCATGAGGTAATAAATTAGATATGAAAGGGTATGAGGGTTGTAGCTTGTGGAGGTGTTGAAAGTCCGTAAGGTGTGTACGGAACATATGAGTTAAGGTTAATGGAGGAGATTTGACAAAATGTTGTCGGAAAATCTTAATTAGTTAAAGCTTCAACTGTTCGGATGATACTGTCCTACAGAATGACAAAGAATATAGCAAAGTGCTTGATGGTTTTTTATGTTATTGATTGATTTTACGGCAATGTACCAATCTAGATATTGTATGCTAGATGTTGGGATTGCGTTTTTTATAGCTTTTTTCAGTTTCGTCTGATTTTTGGAGATGAGGGCTTGTCTTGTATTTTTAGATTATTAGGAGACTATTGTATATCTTAATGTTTTATCTGTAATTGGTTTGGGTGATGTATAGTTTTTTTCAGGGTATTTCTTGTGGACCTGGGTCTTCTAATCGGGGAACTTATGTTGCGTGTGGCTCAGATTAGAAGAAAGTTACGATGTCAGAAGGCTTCTGAGGTGAAGAAATACCTAAGAAGGCCAGAGGACAGTCGGACAGATAACGTTGTACAGAGATAAAATAAAGATGGGAATAGTCCGAGTAATCCAATATTCGTTTACAGGTGTTTTATTTTATTTCATTTTTTACCCTATTATTTGCACAGTTTTTTTATCAAGTATTCTATCAATATGAATGTTAACGTGCATTATAAGGAAAGTTCAATATAAGGTAATAGGGAGTCGCGGAGTACCTTCATTGCATTAATCGGTTTCTCTGACTGGATAGTATTTTAGGTCTCCTCTAGGAGTTTACTAGATCAAATGAGTTTTTCAAATTGTTTTATAAAATTGAATTTCAAAGATGCATTAACTACCTCTCATCTCTTTCCTGCTCTTTTTTATGTATATTTTTTTCTGTGTAGCATTTCTTTCAGAAATTTGAAAGATATGAGAACAAAGCAAATGGAACGTCGCTAGCAAAGCGTCGTTTGTAGAAATTTCTCTGAAGAGATTTTGCCTCGACAATATTAGAATACAAATTACAGGTTTAACATACATAGTTACGTTGATTTTTTTACACTTGCATTGTGATGACTTCATAACTCAACAGAAACAATATATATATAATATTATATTCTTTATGATAGTATTATTATATGAGTAGCACAGGGGTTGTGTGGGTAAGTAAGGAGCCTGATGGTAGTGTGGTGCTCCACGCTCAGATCTGCTAGACTATTTTGTTGGTCCGTACCGCTAGTGAAGGGGATAGACCTCCCTCGCTGATTGGTGGATACCGAATTAGGACGCCCGACGCACTTTACTTTACTACTTATTAGTATATATAATTATATATAGGCTTTATATTATAGTCAATGTCAGTATATGTACATGAGGTGAGATCCAGTCAGTAATAGAATTTTTTTTAAAAATATAATTATTAATATTTAATAAATATAAATTAAAAAATTTAAATAAATATATACGTACGTAATATATTGTCTTGTGGGAACTTCTCTAGGAAATTAGAATTGTGTGAGGTATAGGGATCATGGGTGCTGAAATTAACAAAATTTAGTCACATTAATTCAGAAAATGAAGATACTTTATTCGGTCATTTTGTTGTTAAAGCTAAATGATTTATTATTATTTTCAGTCAATTAATAGTTATCAGTTCAAATGAGAATGAGATATGGTATTTGCGGTATGGCCATCTTATTCCGTGTCTAGAAGTAGAATTATGTGCTAAAGCATGGCACTGACAATTTTTATATGCATATAGTAGACACGTTTATTAAACTCTGATTTGCTTTCTTTTTAATTTATCTAGGAAGGACAGAATAATTTGTGGAGTATGATATATTATAGTTTAGTTTGTCTATGAACATTCTCATATCCTTTTTTCTTTGAAAAGTTCTTCTACGCACAGGTGCAAGTCACAATTTTGCTAGGTTGAATCAACGTCTCTTCTTGTGAATTCTTTCTTTTAGAATGGGAACCTTTCGCATGGATGGAATTCCGTATCAGGGAAAAAGAAAGAAGAGGAACTATGATGGCAGCAGTATTAATTAACTTTCTATGGTTCAGGTCTTTTTTTTTTTTCTTTTCTGTATTTTTGCGCAATATTTGTTTGCCGGCATAGCATTCTTTCGTTTCTTTTGGTTCATACAATGGGTTCAGTTTGATACAAGTAAAATGAAATAAGAAATTAAAGAAACAGAAAACAGAGAAACAAAAAAGCAGCGGGGGTAATAAGAGATGATCGTGAATTTTAAGCATTAAAGAAGTAAAAGAAGATTTTAAATATAGTTGACTTAGAGAAACCAGATAAAAAAATGATAAAATACGAATTTGATTTGGTTTGTTTTGTTTTACGGCAATGCAACATCAAGTGGGTCATTTATGGCCGATAAAGTTGGTGGAAATAAACCAATTCTAATGGAGTAAGCACATTTTTTGTATGAATACATTTTCTATTAACCCATAGATGGGACACTAACAGGTATCATCCGCTGTTCTGAGCCCCCCGCCCCCGCAGCCCCCCCGGCCACCGCCGCGCCCCGGCCCGGGGCCGCCCGCCACCGCACCCACCCACCGTACCCCCGGGCCTGCGCGATCCCCTCCCCCCCCACCGCCTACCCCCCCCCACCCCCCCCCCGCCCATCGCCGCCGCCCAACCCCCGGCCGCGGCGCGCGCCCCAGACCCCCCCCCCCCCCGCCGCCCCGCCGCCGCGCGGCCCCCCCCCCCCGGCCCCCCCCATTCCCCCCCACCCCCCACCCCCGCCGCCCCCCCCACCCCGCCCCAAGCGCCCCCCACCAAACCGGCGCCGCCCCCCCCCACCTCGCGCCGCCTGCCCCGCCCCCGCGCCCGCGGGGCCCCCGCCCGAGCCCCACAGTAAAGCCCCAAAAGTCCCCCCCCCGCCCCCCCCGCCGGCCACCCCCCGCACCGCCCCCACCCCCACCCCACCCGCCCCCCCGCCCGCCCCCCCCGCCCGCAACCCGCCGCACCACACCGGCCCTCTCCCCCCACCGGCGCCCCCGCGCACCCCCCCCCCCGCCCCCGCCCCCCCGCCCGGCCCCCCCCCCAAAATCCGCGCCCCCCCCATCCCCCTGCCCCCCCCGCGCGCGCCGCCTCGCCCGCCCGCGCCCCGGCCACCCCCGCGCGCCCCGCCCCGCCCCCCCCCAGCCCCCCGCGGCGGCCCCCCCTCCCGCGGCGGCCCCCGCCTCCCCCCCGCCCCGCCCGCCCCCCCCCCCCGCGCGGCCCACCCGCCCCACCCCCCCCTAACGCGGGCCCCCCGCCCCACCGGCCCGCCGCAAGCCCCCCAGTCAGACCGGCCAGCCGCCTCCCACCCCTCGCAGCTAAGGACGAGTGGTCCGGTCCCGGCCCCGGCGCCCCGCCCCCCCCTCCCGGCAACCCACCCGCGCCATCCGCCCCCCGCCCCCCCGCCCCCCCGCCCCACGCCCCCGCCCCCGGCCCCCCCCCCCTGCCGCGCCCCCCAACCCCCCCCCGCCCCCCCCCGCGCACGCCTCCCCCCCCCCCCCCGCCGCCCCCCCCCCCCGGCCAAAACCTCCGCCCCGGGCCCGCCCAGCCTAAAGGAGACAAGAGCTGGTATGAATGGGGTGATCCACATTCCCCAAACTGAAACCTCACTATCAGATAGCGTTTAAACGTCGATTCCCAGAGGGACATGTAGACCTCAGAACACCTTCTAGACCCATATGATAAAAAAATGTTGGGCTTGCTATAAGCAATAGGTTGGGGCAATCATATAGGTGCTAGGGCTTGAAGTGACAGCCGATTGATCACCCGTCTAGCTTAAGTAAGGTTCTAAGTGGAGTGTTACAGGCCATGGACTGCTCAAGATGTTACGGATGGGTTTGTTAAAATGTCTTGAAGAGTAGCAAACGTTACATCTAATATAGTGAAAAGAAAGAGAAAAAGCAGCAAGGATGAAAGAAATAAGGAAGAAAATAAAAAAGAGAGAACGAAAAGAAAGAAAGAAAAAAGAAGGTGTGATGGACGAGTTTATTAATATATCGTGAAAAGTTCTAAACGTAACATCTAATGTAGTTAAAAGAAAGGAAACAAACTGCAAGGTTATAAGAAATAAGGAAGAACATTTATTTTTTAAAAAGAGAGAGAATAAAAAGAAAGAAAAAAAAAGAAGGAAAATTTACGAAAGGAAGAAGAATATAAAGCTATGACGGACGAGTTAATAAGGATGTGATGAAAAGTACCAAACTTTACATCTAATGTACTAAAAGAACGTTGGTGGGTTGTTTTTCTTACGGCATGTCAACACTTGTTGGGTTATTTCATGCCGAAAATATGTTTTATTCATTCTGGTTCATTCATTCAATTTTTAAACAGTTCTAACATGTTATTTTTATTTTTTATTTAACTCATATATGGGACTCCAACAGCTACTACCACTCTGGGTCATTGTGGACCAGGGAGATATGGGGATAAAAGTTACTCCTCATACCACAGAGCTCCAAAATTGGAAGTTCACCACTATATGCAGTTTAACATTATGACCTCTAAAAAAAGGAAAAACTGAAAAGATGGAAGAAATAAGAAAGAAAATAAAAAATGGAGAACGATAAAGACAGGAAGAATAAAGAACGAGAAAAAAAGAACAAAAAAGGAAAAGGTATGAAAGGGAGAAAAGGAAAAAGTAAAGGAAGAAAAAAAGAAAAATAGCAATAGATATTTGATAGGAGAAAGAAAAGAAAAGAAGAAAAGAAAATAAAAAAAAGAAAGAAAGAGAAGACGAATAAAAGGGGGGAAAAGCCATCGTAGAGCAATAAGTCTAGTTGTCATGGGTATGACTTTAAACTGCATCTAATGGTAAAGTTCCAATTTTGTTGCACTGGAGTACCCCTTCAGTAGCTGGTGCGCTCTGACCCAGAGGCGTCGTACCTGTTAGGGTCCCATCTATGAGTCAAGTAGAAAAAAAAGGCTTTTAAAAAATGGGTTAAAAAATTTTGTTTAAAAAATTGAACATCCATCAAGAATGAATAAAACAAAACGTATCCGACATAAAATAATCCGACAAGAGTTGTCATGCCGTAAAATCCAACCAACCAAACACCCAACCAAAAGGGCTAGAAAAAGAAACAAAAGCAGAAATAGAGGAAAGTAAAGAAAGCAAGAAAAATACAAACGGGTCAATTTCAGCCTGAAAGAAAAATGACAAAAACAAGGAACAAAGTAATAGAGAAGAAAGAAAGAATATAAGGTGATATGTCGTTAAAAATATATTTTGTAGTTGCAATGAATATATATTAGTTCAACGATAAGCATATTGATTTTCGTAACTCGAAGAATAAAAGTTCTTTAGAAAATAAATAAAACTAAGAACACCGAAATAAAATAAATATTCTCCGATACAATATAATCGTCGGCAATTCCATCTACTTTTTCTTTCTGATGCAGAGTTGATTATTGCTGTCGATGAAGGGCAATATAATAAAAATATTTGCACCGTTACTATTAGAAACTTCTAAGTCCAAAATTATTTGTAGACTTTATCACTCCAGGAAATCTCTTCATTTTATAAGACCATGGAAAGTTATTATAAGTATTTATTTAGTTTGGAGAAGATACAGTTACGAGTGTATCTATCTATAAATACTTAACAGACATAGCCATATGTGTTAATAAGGAAAATTTTGATGTACATAAAAGCATTTCGGTGTATAAATAATATTTTATATAATATAAGTAAATGTCATTTCAGAATATGAGGTCAGTCATCTATTATCTATCAATGCATATATATGGACAGTTGTATGTAAGTCCGGATGAAAACGACATACATATAACAGTTAACGACAAAGTAATATATATACACATTTAAAACACGTGGTGTAATGGTTAAAGTCATAGGAATGGACTCGTCGCCCCGAGTTCAAATCCTGGAGGTTGTAATTGCATTTCACT
>CM042155.1:39702050-39742657 GCA_023376005.1 Doryteuthis pealeii
AATATAAATAATATATATATATATATATATATATATATATATATATATATATATATATATTGCTTATAGTTCTCTTCGCAGGATTTAGTAGATCAGAGCTCTTCCCAGTTGGTTCTTCTGTATCATAAGAAATTGGAGACAATTGCGGTCTTAATTCTGAACTAAGAGGATTTGAAGATATACCGCAGTATTATAATTCAATTATTACAACATTTGATATATTTACTTAAGAGCTGCTGCAAAATAGTTCAATATGTAAAAAGGATAATAATATGGATTTAACTTTCTGTCTTTCACTCTTTTTTTACTTTCCTTTTCATCTTTTCATTATGTTCGATTTAAAAAGAATAGCGTTATCGCTTCCTCGCCGTCATCGCTCTCTAAATCTTCCCCTTAGTCTCTCTTTCTTTCTTATATTTTTTCTGTGTAGTATGTCTTATTTTTTCCCCTTTTTATACTATAAACGGAATTGTCAATTATTTAGACGAAGTGACGACACTTATAAGAAATAAGAATTCGTCGGATAAGTATCTCCCAATAATGAGGATTTACATTTTACACAAAGAAAGGGAAGAAATAGGACATACTACACAGAAAAATATAATAAAGAAGGAAAGAATAGAAAAATATAAGAAAGAAGGAAAGAATAGAAATATATAAGAAAGAAGGATAACTATATCGTAGTTAGGGTCTTTCCATGTGTGGTTGTATGTGCGCGGAAGTGATAACGTTAATCTGTTTCAATCGAATAATGAAAAGATGAAAAGAAGAAAAAAGAATGAGAAAGTGTTAAATCAGATTATTATACTTTTTACACTTAGAACTATTTTTGCATGAGCTCTTAAATAAACATATCAAAAGTTGTAATAATTAAATTATTTTACTGTGGTATGTCCACAGGCCCTGTAAGTAAACCTATAAAATATCAATGTTATTTTACCCAAAGGGAAATTTTAGTCACAAATACGGCATTAATAAAGCAACTATTCCCAATGAGAAATCTGCTAGAATAATTGCTGTTTCCCCGATTTGTTTACGAATGAATCAAAGATACAGGTGTCAATTAGAACAATTTTATTTCTGCTTCCATCTGGCCGTTAAATTGATTTCACACGTAGTATATTTCTTTTGTGAGTGATAATATATTGATGTTTGCTCTAAAAGGTGACGTTGATCTGAAAAACTGTAACTTTCTTGTTTACATTCACACACACACACACACACACACACACACACATATATATATATATATATATATATATATATATATGGAGATACGGTGAGGAAATTAATCCGACAATATGAGAAAAAATATTTTAAAAAATATAACAAACACAGGATGTTATGATATGGGAAAACAATTTTATGTGTCAATACTTAAACATTTTGGTATAGTGTACCATCTTCAGGACACTGTTAAGTAATGTTTATGTGAGGGACAAAATAAAAGATGTTAAGTGTACAGTTATATATTCATACATTCACTATACACTTAACATCTTTCATTTTGTCCCTCACATAAACATTACTTAACAGTGTCCTGAAGATGGTACAATATACCGAAATGTTTAAGTATTGACACATAAAATTGTTTCCCCTAATCATAACATCCTGTGTTTGTTATATTTTTTAAATATTTTCTTCTCATATATATATATATATATATATATATATATATATATATATATACGCTGAAGAGATATAGTCTCTGCCTCGTTAGTCTTTACTATCTACTTAGGTTTCTCCTAATGGGTCATAAGATTAATTCTGACTGAGAATGTCCGGTGCAAAGACATTTTATTGTTAAAACCTGTCATAAGGAAGCTTAAGAAATTAGCATAAAATATTTTTCTTCTCTTTTCCATCTTCTTTGGTGCTAATAGTCAATCAGTATCCAGACAACAATTATTCCATCTAAATTTCCTGATGAAGGTTTATTAAAAACCCGAAACGATTTAACATCAACTTTACCATCAAGAATGTATCATTTTGGGATACGGATTTTATCCATATATATATATATATATAGCCCTGCCCATCTCAAACTAAAACACCAACCCTCCGCCCCCAAATTGATAAATTTAAAAGCGATGTTACTTTGGGAAATTCTCAGTAAGAGTCATGTTCTTGGGATTACCTGAAGATGCCGTAGTAATACGGTTGAAATAAATTATTGTAATGAAGAAAGTTTAAATTTTTTTCCTTCATTTAATAAATATCTTTTTCTGTCCTTCCATTTACTGGCACTAGGCATATTGAGCTCTCCTTACGGTCTACCCGCATCAGCTTGGTTAAACCACACATGGAAAGATCCTAACTACCGAATATATATATATATAGATAGATAGATGAACATCCGTTAGAAGAAAGGGTACTAACAAAACGCTATTCATTTCTGTCTGCAATTATAAACATCATTTGTTTTTTCAAAAATGTTAAATTCATACTGTCGGATTAATTTCCATCTCTTTTCATATTTGTCTAATGAAAAAACAAAATATCTGGATTTTTACACCTCTGAAGGCTTTTATCTACAACACTACGGATTTATCAACACCACTAGTGATTTGAAACTTTACATCTTTTTTCAATTATGCTGTGGACTTGTAAATTACTTTTTTAATAGCTGGAATATATCATGAACAATTTTGATACTCATTATATACTTTTATATAATTTTACATCAAACTCTTTTGAGTTTTATTATGAACTATAATGCTTCTGATTTTTAAAAATTAAATGTATTTTATTTTTAACACAGAACACACATTTTTTAGAATTCCAGCATTGAATAATAGCGTTTTGTTTGTACCCTTTATTCTAACGGTTGTTTATCCCGTCTTTCTCTAATATGATGCTCTTGATGATGACCGATCTATTAAAGCGGTGGAAACAGGTTTCTGTCAGCAATAGTAAACATCATTTATTTTTTCAAAAATGTTAAATTCATATATATATATATATATATATATATATATATATATATATATAAGTAAAAGTAAATTCGTCGGGGCGGCCTAATGTCGGTATCAGCCGGACAGCGAGGGAGTCTATCCCCTTTTCACTAGCGCTAGACCAAGGAGATTATTTTAGCATCTGAGGTGACTGCCACACATACCATCAGCTCCTCACTTTACTGCACAGATCCCTGTGCTACTCATACGCTCAATTGGCGAGGGCCGGTATCGAATCAGAAATTTTGTGATTCTTAGCCGAACACTCTACCGACTGAGCCCAAGCTCAAGATTTGGGTATCTGCTGGTATTTTTGTCATCTTAGTCGTTAATTAAAAATTTACAACGATCGGTTCTACACGATACCAGTTAATTTATAAGTCACACAAAGGAAATATGATTTACTAATTATATTTTTAATTTAACAAAAAATCTTCTGAACTTTTAATTATTCTGTCAAAAATTTCACCGATCTTTTTTTTTCTTTGTAGAAAATTGTATTAATTTAATTAAATTGAATGTCTCAGTAAAGGGATTTATTGATTTAATTCTTTTTGTTTATTTTCCGGGTTGTTGAGAAATAATAGAAAGTAATTATTTCATGATTTGTTGATTTAAGCGCAAATAATTAATTCGATAAAAATAGGATTCCGTAACTTTAATTTTAAGGTTCATGAATTTAAAATTCGATTACAATTTCATGCAATTTTTTGAGAGTGCAAGAAAAATAGCAATCTTCGGTCGTGAGCTATATATATGTATACACACACACACACACACACACACATACACACACACACACACACCATATATATATATATATATATATATATATATATATAATAATATATATATATATATATATAAATATATATATATAATAATATATATATATATATATATATATATATATATATATATATATATATATATATATATATATATATATATATATATATATATATATATATATATATTTATTCATTTATGTTAGTAGCAATTACAATGAGGATAAAATAAAATAGTGTTTAGTCTTATCGATTTCAAAGTAACTTTATCATCAGATACATTTTATGGAATGTGCGCGTTCTTGTGTCATTTTTTTGTACGGTATAAACACGTGTCGCGTGGTTTTTTTTTATAACGCCACGCTGAAGGGTCGTGATTTCAATTTTATTCTTTTTATCTATTTATTTATTTATGTATTTATCTATTTTTATTTATTTGTTTTATATGTATATATGTGTATATATGGAATGTGTATTTTAATTAATTATATATTCTCTGTTTAATTACCAAATACTATTATATATATATATATATATATATATATATTATATATGTGTGTGTGTGTATATATATATATATTATAATATATATATATATATATATATATATATATATATATATATATATAGAAATGTATATATATGCCATATTTTAATTTATGTACATAAGCAATATATATATATATATATATATATATATATATATATATGCATGCGTGTGTGTGTGTGTCTGTGTTTGAAAAAAAGAGAACAATCTAGATATATGTATGTATTTATGTTTGAGTTTGTGTGTATGTGAGCAAAATATATAGGATTTATTTTAATTCCAAAGTACATGCTTCAATTTTCAAACTGAGTTAAATTGCTTACATTTTTTCGGGTTACAGTATGTATTTACCCAGCCCGTCCACCGTGAGCAGGATACAACAAAATATGTATTTTTTTTAATAGAAAGTAATTATTTCACATTCGTGGACTTAACACAAATAATTAATTCAATAAATATTTGGTAAATTTCATTTTAAGATTCATGAATTGAAATTGCGTACTTTTTTTTTGTGTTAGAGTATGTGTTTACCCATTGTTGAATTTTGTGAGCTTGTGCACTGTTGAATCGAATACCACCACCACCACCACCACCTAAATAAGCATAGTCGAATTTATCCATCAGTAGTTGTTGTCTATCACACTCAGGAATATTCTATACCTACCGTGGGTGATCCCATTCCTTGACTCCTGGTTAGATTCTGGTCTTTGTGTGATATTTTATTATATTAATACTTAAATACTTATACCAGATGGTTGTATATATTTCTAGTTCAAATAATCGTTAAATACAAAATATTCTTTCTTTCAGTTTTCGCCTTTTTTCTTTCTTCTGTAAATTTACTCACGCCTAACAGAAGATTCTGTGAAAGTATGGATCGTATCACTTTTAGGCACCCCTTTTTGATCTTGATTAAGAAAGGACATGTTTTTCATTTACACCGTCAATATCCGGTTGTTTTAATAGACGGTTTTTAGATTTCTTAAAAATTATAAAACTAACCCCTAACCCTAATCCTAACACTAACCCTAACCCCTAACCCTAAACCCAAACAACTGGATATGGACGGTGTAAATGAAAAACATGTCCTTTCTTAATCGAGATTAAAAAGTGGTGCCTAAAGCTAAAATAGTCCGAATGTTTTACAACTTGTAATACTTGACTGTATATAAATTCCTTCCTCATAGAAATTCATTTTTCTACATAAATATGGAAATAAGTTTTTCTAACTTGCTAATCATTTTCACGAGAGAATATATCCTACAAATGTTTTTTCTTTTTCTTTCTTTGGCTGCGATACTAAACCTCGTAAATAATTATTGCAAATATTTTACCTTTGAGAACTCGCGGAAATATATGCATATATTTTTTGTTGACTTTATGGAAGGTTTCCATTTTTTAATGCATTTATATAGCTCTATACCCCGCTTAATTTTGCGCAATATTTTTTATGACACGACGAAATAATCCATATGTTGGCGAGGAAGTTGAATTTTTTCCCTAAATACAAAGGAAAAATGTCCGTCTGGGCACGTACGTAATAAAATGTGCAATAGAATAGAAAAATATTGCGATAAAAACAAAGCCGGCTCTTAATACGGGTTTTAAATATTAATTCGCGATTTGCAAATGGTTCAATAGAGAAAGGGGTAAACAGCACAAGTTTAACACAAAGAAAGAATTGCTGGTATGGAAGTGAATCTTAGCCAGATGCCCACTTATATTAATTGCATTTGGAGATCACGTGACTGTCCTCTGTTAGGATTGGACATGAAACAAACAAATAGCGTTGAGAAAGAGAGAGAGAGAGAGAGAGAGAGAGAGAGAGAGAGAGAGAGAGAGTGAAGGGGTGGGTTATTTGAAGGAGAACAGAACTATCAAATGAAATATAAAACAATCCTGGCGTTCACCGTTTTTGCGCTAATGCAAATTACGTAGTGTTTTTTTTTCCCTTTGATCTTCTAACAACGTCCCCATCGCAATTCGCTTATTACAATAAATAAATAACAAAGGCAAGGTAACAAATGTCGACTAATGTGGCTTTCATTAATCATTTCAGCTTTTTCTCCCCTGAGTTGTTTGAGTGGTAGAATGGCACAAATTCCCTGGGTTTTAAAGGGACCGTGTCACACACTTGGATAGAAGCTGAAAGATAACAGCCAAGTTTACTGCAGACGGACACCTATTTGTTGGGGTTGTAAAACAAATGAGAATAGCAATAATACAAACTACGAGGATGAGTCAAAAGTTATTGCCATTTTGTTTAGGGAAGGTATAATTTACCAACACAGTATCGAAAATTTGGGTTATCTGCCCCTAAATCGCATTCCGATAGTTCGGAAAATAGGGAGCAGAGACAGAGCCCTAAATCGTCAGAACAGTTTCGGCAGGCACTGAGAACAGTCAACCATCCGTGAGTCTCAACGGGGAACTCAACAGCAACAGAACAGCTCAACTGGCACCAGATACATTCTAGGTACGAGGCAGCAGTCCGAAACGAACAACGACACCGCAGACAATATTCTCCTAATAAGAAACCATCAAAATACAATTCTACAAAGCTAAGTAACAAGTTATCTCTTGCATTTAACTTTTCTAAATCCGCCAACCGAACGTATTTGGCACCTTTCTATCTTTATATGTTTCTATGTTTCTGTGAACTTTTATGAACTCATTCGCACACAACTTTGAACATACACTTTGTGAACACTTCTTATATTGCACCAATAAATTGTTAACCCAATTATATACATTATAATTGCCTTGTCTCCTTTCCTTTACGACAGAACTATTATTTCTCCCCATTATTTCTGTTAACAGGAACAGGTAGCATATATCAAAATGAAGCTGGTCTTCTGTGGATCACATTTCTACTCCTCCACATATTAACCATTTCACTCAATAGCAATGTTCCACCTTCGAATAGGAGCATGTATCCCTGTCCGTAACATTCGGTTGACTGTTCTTTGAGACATTTCTTCACTACAGATTTAACTTCCTCGTCACTGGAATAAAGATTGCCTCTTAAATCCTCTTTCATGAGGCCAAGGAGATGATAGTCTGAATCTGATAAAGTGTGTGGTCGAGTATTGTCATACAGAAGGAGGCCATTGTCGATTGGCAAGTTATGTCTTACTCGTCAGATTCTTGCTGTGAACCTCGTTAGAGTCTCAATGTAGGCCTTAGTTTTTTTTATATATATAAAAAGAATCTTTTCATGAAATAAAGAAAATCGCATTACTTTTTCACTAACCATTCTAGTAAGACCTGTGGATATACCACAGTATGATAATTTGATTATTACGTTTGATATTTTTCGTCTCTCTCTCTCTCTCTCTCTCTCTCTATATATATATATATATATATATATATATTAATTATATTATATAATAAATATATATATATATATATATATATATATATATATATATATATATATACACGAGGGTGAGGGAAAAAGGAATGTCATTTTGTTGAGGACAGGTATAATTACCAACACAGGAATACGTATCATACAATGACGCTCTCAAACCCTCTTTCATGGGGCCGATGAGAGGCACACATTATTGCAGTGACAAGGAAGTGAAATCTGTAGTTAAGTGGCTCAAAGAACAGTCAACAGAATTTTACGGGGCAGGAATACATGTTCTCATTCGAAGGGGAAACATTGCAATTGAGAGAAACGGTGACTGTGGAAAAGTAGGAATGTAATCCACAGAGTACCAGCTTCCTTTTGATGTATGATACATGTTCCTGTGTTGGTAATTATACTTGCCTAAGCAAAAGGGCATTACTTTTTTACTTGCCCTTATATATATATATATATATATATATATATATATATATATATATATATGAACTCACAGTAATGTATCGAAGTGAATATTCTCAATTACATTATGTAAATAAGATTATGTAAATAGGCTCATCAAATATCTCAAATATAAATAAAACAGGGAAAAGTATGCAGTATTGTTGCTTCCTGTTTGCAACAGCATTACTCTTGAGCCCGTCAGGAAGTAGGGGAAGTGATTATTACTGATCTTTTCAATGTAGCAGCACAAATAAAAAGAAAGAAATAGAACCAAAAAACTTAATCTCTTGTGGCTTCAATAGCGTCAGCTTATTTTATAATCATTTGAGAAGAAAGGAGCTGAGAGGGAATTTACAAAGGCGTTGTTGTTATCACCAGGAAGTTCAGTGACATTATTACAGACAGAGCAATTTTTCTATAGACAACAGAATTGATTCTCTAGGTTCTTGAAGTTATTATCAATACGTTTCTGCTGACCCGTTATTCACACTTTGCCTGGTGTAAAATCAGAAAGAAAGAAACAAAAGGGTAAGAACGTATACCTTAAGAACATTGGTAAGAAATCAAAGTCTGTTAATAATATCTCTTAGGAAAGATTCTAATTCTGTTTTATCTATGCGGTTGAGTAAAAAAAAATAATTCCATTTCCTTTATTTCATGTGAAATTTTTAAAAATAAAACTAAGGCATACATTGAGACCATAACGAGGCTCAAAGCAAGAATCCGACCAGCTTCATTTTGATGTGAGATACATGTTCCTGTGTTGGTAATTATACATTTCCTAAAGAAAATGGCATTACTTTTTTACTCACCCTCGTAAATTAACTCTCTCTCTCTCTCTCTCTCTTTCTCTCTTTCTCTCTCTCTTTCTCTCTCTCTCCGTTTTGTTCTCTCTCCTATAATAACAAACAAAGGAATATGTATCATACAATAACATGAAGCTGATCCCATCCCTATTTGGTCCACATAGTCATCGTTTCTCTCAATAGCAATGTTCCACCTTCAAAAGAGAGCATTTATCCCTTCTCCGTAAAATTCTGTTTTTTGAGCCCCTTCTTCACTACAGATTTCACACCTCGGCAGTGGAATAATGTTTGCCTCTCAAACCTTATTTCATGGGGCCAAAGAAATGATAGTCTGAATGTGCTAAATCTGGTGAGTATGGAGGATCCAGTAAAGTTGTCCACCCGAATGAGGCGATTTTCTCCCTTGTTCTGATACTTGTTTGTGGTCGAGCATTGGCATGCAGTAGAAGGACATTGTTGATTAGCTAGTTGGGTCTTACTCATCGGATTTTTGCTCTGAGCTTCGTTAGGGTCTTAATGTGGGCCTTAGGTTTATAAAAAAAACTCATAAAAATAAAGAAAATGGCATTTCTTTTTGACCACACACGCAATAGTGCTTTATGTAAACATGTGTTCTATATAAACACGATTTAGAAATCATCGTAAATGATATGCAAAGTTTAACAGCTATTAAAGGTTATTCAATTATATATTATATATAACATATACGTATGCGTTTGAGTTCTCAATTTTGGTTGAATCCAATCAAAGTAACATTTGATATCATCTACCAATATATATATATATATATATATATATATATATATATATATATATATATATACAATTGACTATATTCTTTTAACCTAGAGGCGTAAAATAAACTTGTTCGGGTTAATATGCTACTAAAATCAATCTGTCAGTCAATACTACCTAAATATTAATACTAAGAAAACCAAAAAACTAACGTTACCTACTTCATAGATATGTTCAGTACAAGTAATGATGAACATTAATCTAGTGTACCCTATCGGTGGGAGAAGTCCCCACAAAAATTCCTTCCGGGTATGACACTAATCCGCAACTGATGGTGAGGTTGCAAATCTAAAGATGTGGGGAGGTTAGCATACTCCTTCATCGCAATTACTCTAAGCGTAGTAATACATGTTAGTTTCCTAAATATGTTTGAGAATTATTCGTACAAGCAAATATATTCACTCACCGAGAGCACGTATTTAAATTTTAATGTAATAACATATTAAATTAAAAAGACTAATGAAACTAAATAAGAATACAGATAAAAGATTTGAAACTGAAGCTTAATTCTATATTACTCCCGTCTTTCATTGCTATATTTTCCTAATTTAACAGTTAAGTTAAAAATGTAAGTAAAGAATAAAATTACAGTTATTTCTTCTTGTTAATGGACTTCTTTTAAAACATATTACCGAGATATTTGCTCATATTCATTAAGATAAACCCAAACAATTAGAAATCAATAATAGTAAGCACATATTAATCAAAATCATTTTTTTATATCAACACGCCAATTAGCATTCCCATTCACACTGTAAACCGCTATTTTGTTGTATATATCAATACAATTACATGTTATTAGTATGTATATATGGTCAACAGTATTAATAATGTAAAAGAATTTTATTAATAATTGAGGTTTGAATAAAAATGAAATCATGGAGAATGTGACGTAAATAACTAAGGGAATTGTGACTTGAGTAGTAATATAGTCTCAGTTAAAGACAGAAGAACAAACAAACTCCATTATAATAAGATTCGATAAGAATGTGTACCAAATAAAACCTCTCATAAACAATTACTCAAAAATGTAAATTGAATGGTGTGACGGTTATCTTGGTAAGAAATGGACATAGTGACACGAGTTCAAATCCTGGACGAGGTTGTTTTCATTTCACATAGCACTAATACCATTAGGAAAGGTATGCATCGAACTATTTTCCCTCTAGCCATGGGCAATTATTTGGGAAAACTGGGTACTTAACTATAGCAACCGGTCTAAGAGACAGAGAACTCTAAATTCAAAGCTGTGATACTTTCTTTAAAAATGACATTACGTCCCATCGTGCTTGTGGCGTAGAGGTTGACTAAATCCATACACAAAACTGTAAATAACCGACGACTGAACGACAATATATTAAACTTTAGGCCTAAAATCTTCCTAGACGTGTTGACATGCCGTTAAAACCAATCATATTCATCCAGATATATATATTTACCAACCCCTCTATACAAATAGGATTTGACACCAGGTCATTTTCTTAAGCGGGGTTTAAAAGGATAGAAATCAGCGTTTTCCTTCTACAAACTGGGTTGACTAAGAGTTCAGTCTGACCAACTATGCATCCATAGTTGGAATAAGAATAGTCGGATGCATACAATTTTTAATGGTATTAGAACTATAGGAAATTAAAACATCCTCATCCAGGATTTAAACTCGGTGTCGACGTCTTCATTTCCAAATAAGCTATAACCATTACCCAACGCCTTAATCCTGATATACACAACTGCCAGAACACAGTCAAGTGTTGGATATATATATGATAAATGAATCCTCACTAAACTAGCAACACTCCACACAGCCGCTTACTTAGGCTAGATGTGTGGTCGGAGAGGCTCTCACCGATTAATCGGCTGGTCCTTTCAAGCTCGAGTACCTATATGATTGCCACAACCCTATTGCCCTTATGGCAATCCCCAAATCGTTTTATTATATATGTGCTAGAAGGTAGTAGCTGACGGTCTTCATGTCCTGGGTATGATGTTAAACTCTACCTGATGGTGAGGTTCCAGTTCTGGAGGTTTGGGGACGGTGGAGCACCCCTTTATCACCATTTCTCCCAGGTCCTCTCTAACCTGCACTGGTAGTACATATTAGGGTCCCATCTATGCCTTAAATAGTAAAATATGTTTATTAAAAAATGAGTATCCATTTAGAATGAATTTATATCAAAACTTTGTCGATATTGAATGACCCAGCTAGGTTGATATGCCGTAAAACAAACCAAACCAAACCAAACTAAACCAGCAGCCAATGAGAATCCTTAGAATTGACTTGGCCAATCTACACAGTGAAATAGCCAATTTGCTATTTAAACGACCTGCCAACTCTGGATTCTCATTGCATTAGTTGAATCAACTTGTAAAACAGCTGAATAGTGAACAATTTCCACTTTTGATATTACTAATATGCGCTGCCAGTACTGATTTTTTTTAAAGTAAAGTTAAGAAATATAATCTGTGAGAACAATTTCAAACTTGACTCTTTCATAACAAAGACACATAGAAAAAAACAAAGAATGCTACAAAGTTGTATTGAATCAGTAAGGCAATACGTGTTTCTTTAAGAAAAGTCATATAGAGTGACGCTAATGAACTTTTGAAACCTTTTAATTAATCATAATTAAAGACAAGAGAACAAAAGAAATTGACTTCTTTCTTTTTCATACTTCCTTTCCCTTGCCATCTTCGTAAAAATAAATTGGGTCACTTCATTGGTGGTATCAACTTTAACCTTAACAGTATTAATGTAATTAACAGAATACAATTGACTCTCTCCCTCTCTCACACACAAACACACACACTCTCTCTCTCTCTCTCTATCTATCTCTTTCTCTTCTCTCTCTCTCCTTTTCTCTCTCTATTTCTCTTTTTCTCCCTCTCTCTGTCTTTCTCTCTGTCTTTCTCACTCTCTATATTTCTCTCTATGTCTCTTCCTCGCTCTCTCTTTCTCTCTCTCTCTTTCTTTCCCTCTCTCTTTCTATTTTGTTCTCTCTTTCTCTCTTTCTCTCTCACGCGCTATCTCTCTCTTTATCTCTCTCTCTCTCCCTGTCTTTCTACCCCCTCTCTCTCTCTCTCTCTCTCTCTCTCTCTCTCTCTCTCTCTCTGCATAATAAGTTTTGAAAAGAAGAAATATAAAATTAATATAAAGGATTAAAAAATAGAGAATATAAAAATTCATTGCATTGGTATAAACTTCACTATATTTCAAAAGATTCAACTAATGCTGACGTCATAGTATTCTGGTTGAAAATAATAACTAACAAAAAATACTTACTTTGCAGAAATATTCTGTGTTGATGAAGAAAAAAATTATTAAGTGCATAGCTGGTGGCGCAAGTCTGGGTAAGGGCGGATGACTTTCGAAAATTACTTTTTGAAAGACATCCACCCTTACTCAAACAGCATTCTTTCCATCTCTAGTCTTGATGATGGTTTGCCAAAATTATACAACATTTGACTTCACCATCAAGAAGAAATTTATCTTTTTGGAATACTTCATGTTTTTCTATTACACATACACACACCACACACACACACACACACACACACACATATATATATATATATATATATAGTATGAATAGTGAATTGATATGTATATGCGTATATGTGTAGACACACACTCACACACCACACACAACCTCTCTCTCTCTCTCTGACACATCTCCACACACACACACACACACACACACACACACACATATATATATATATATATATATATATATATTATATAAGAAATTTGAAAATTTGAAAAACAAGTGTTCCAAAAATATGAGGAATTAATTTATCGACGCACATTAAAGTTTAAAATAAATAAATTCATCTTATTTTTGAAACACTTCGTTGTTCAAATTTCTTCATATTGTCGGATTTATTTCCATATTTGCTCCCATATATATATACGAGTAAGAGTCAGAAAGTAATGCCATTTTGTTTAGGAGAGGTATAATTACCAACACAGGAACATGTATCATACATCAAAATGAAGCTGGTCCTCTGTGGATCACATCCCACCTTCTCCACATAGTCACCATTTCTCTCAATAGCAATGTTCCACTTTCGAATGGGAGCGTGTATACCTGTCCCGTAAAATCACGTTGACTCTTCTTTGAGACACTTCTTCACTACAGATTTCATTTCCTCGTCACTGGAATGATGTTTGCCTCTCAATCCCTCTTTCATAGGGGCCGAAGAGATGATAGTCTGAAGATGCTAAATCTAGGGAATATGGAGGATGCGGTAAAATTGTACACCTGAATGAGGCGATTTTCTCCTTGTCCTGGCGCTTGTGTGTGGTAGAGCAAAGGAGGACATTATCTTCTTAGCAAGTTGGTTTTTACTCATCGGATTCTTGCTCTGAACATCGTTAGGGTCCAAGTGCATGCCTTAGTTTTATAAAAAGAACTTCACATGAAATAAAGAAAATGGCATTACTTTTTGACCCACCCTCGTATAATGATGTTAGAAAAGTTTGGTATTTTCTTAGAAGCGTTGTAAAATACAAGAAATAAAAACAAAATTCAGTGTGAGAAATATCGTGTTCTTAATTTCCTTTATTTATCCTAATATTTCGGGTACCTTCACCCAGTGTCAAAGGTTTCTGTAGACTGTCTGTTTTTATCTCTTTTAATTATCAATCTTTTCTTTGAAGCCGCGTGCCGGCCGAGTAAGAGAACGAAAAAGGGTAATTCCACATCAAATCATCCAGGCAATGTCATCTACTCCTTCAATTTTTCTGAAATTTTGTCGAAGTGTAGATTATGTTAAAGTTATCTAATCGCCAAATTTTGAGTTACCAATTCCAAGAATTGGCGGAGTTATGTTGATTTTTAGCTTTCCAAATTTGAGGGGATTCGCGAAAAATGGTGACTTTTTGTAATCCTATTTTTGTTCTAGAGCTTCCCTACTCCTAAAAATTGTTTTTTTAAAAGCATTTTTGCTCAATGAATCTAAAAAGGCTATTAAAAAAGTCTTAAAGTTTAACCAATTTTACGTTATTAATGATTTCTGATTTGCAAAGTTTTAACTGATGTTGTAGCTTCGGGTCTTATCAAAAATCAAACTATCTTTTTGGTACAAATAATGAAGAATATATGAGAAACAACAATATAAAAAAGTTATAGATGCAGTTCCACATCGGGCTATTGGTCTTGCTATGAAAAAATAAGAAATCATCAATAACTTAAAATGGGTTGACTTTAAAACTTTTTTGATAGCATTTTAAGATTCCTTGGGCAAAAATGCTTTTATAAACCAATTTTTAGTAACACGTTTTACAGACAAAAAATAATTAAGAAAATTTAAAGGGGGTGGATGAAAATATTACTTTTTTCTTGATGATTTGACATGGAATTACCCAAAAGGTTTCCCAAAATCCATCACATATACCTCTAAAGAAGCATACGTCAACTCGCTAACAACAGCATATGTATAATCTCTGTCTGTTTATACAACGACCTAGCGCACGTTCTTTCCTAAAGAGAAAATTGATGGAGATCAGCAAAAACCAATGTTCAATAAACTCTACTCTATCTCCCTTCACAAGGGCAAAATATCTTACCCTTAATTTTTATTAGAAAAGCTAAGTAAATATATAATAAGGGTATACATCAAGATGTATATATAAAAACATTATTAAAAAATGAAAATAAAACAAATCCAATGATAAAACATAACAAAAATGAAAAAAAAATACAAACAAGAAGAATAAAAAAAATATAATAACTTCCAATCTGAATAATAGAAGATAATAAAAAAACAACAAGAAATAAACTGTAATCCTTTCATATATAGATATAAGTAAGAGATTTATTTTAAACTTTTTAAATCCCGGACAACCAGGTAGCACCATTACAATTAAGTCACGCTAAAAGCACTGGTTCCCGCAGGATCACCCAAGTTAAGCAACGATGAGCCTGGTCAATACTTAATTGAGGGATCATTTAAACAAGAACAGGTACTGGAAGCAGTCCGATTATTTTATTTATCAAAATAACTTGGTTTGGCATAAAATGACCCGAAAAAAGTTGATATGCCGTAAAACAAACCAACTAACCAAGTAGCACCGTTTGATGCCCTTCTAATATATATTAATATATATATATATATATATATATATGTGGTGTGTGTTGTGTGTGTGTGTCTGTGTCTGTTTGTATGGTTTTCTGTGTGTGTGCGCGCGTGCGGTTGTATATATATATATATATATATATATATATATATATATATATATGCTATGTGTGTGGTTGTCTATACGTGTGTGAATGTATGTCCGTTTTAAGTGATTAAATATATAAAATCGATACAAAATTGCCCTTCAGTGATAAATTCATGAAATAATGCACATATCACAATTCTGTCTACATTCATTTGCCAATATATTTGGATTTATGAATTAATTTTTATTTATTTACTTCTATGTCAACAAATTATAAACTAACCTTTTCCTCCAAAAGGAAATATGGACGTCTGTGTTGACTTGGATAAATGGAATAATTTAGATACGAACTTTGATCCCAACATGTTAAATTTCGTACAAGCAATACAATTCTTTTTTCCTCCGTCTTTTTAAATTTAGTTGCTTTTTATTGAATCTCATTCAGGTTATTATTTCTATGATAGCATGGAACATCCTATATCAGAGACACGAATGAAGACTTAAGTTTTCAGTAAGACACAAAATTCTCGTCCCTATTTATTTCAAGGAAATATTTGTATGCATATTACCTCCTTTACCTATTAAGATATGAGAGCTTTCTTAAGTAATCAGTGTTAAAGCGTATATTTAGAGCAGAACTTTTCAACCTTTTTCATATCACAGGAAAGTGAGCTGGGCAATAAATTGATCGAAGTACACCATCAGTATAATGGAATAAAAGGTATAAATTTTCACAAAGAAATTACTTAAGTAGAAATGACAGTTTCTAAGACAAAGTATTTCAACCGGTGTGCAAAAACATTAAAATAATAAAATTTAAAAAATATATTAAAGTAAAATATGTAAATGTTAAACTAAAATAAAAAATAAATAAATAAAGTAAACATAACTTTTCACAAAAAAATAATTATGTAAAAGTAAAAATACCTGTTTCTAAGAGTTGAAAAACTCTGTTCTAAGAGTACAAGAAAATATTTAATTAAAACAAAAAATATTTAATCAAAACAAAAAATATTAACTTAAAACCAAAAATATCAAAATAATAGAATAAAAATATAAGAGGATGATGAACCGCCCTTAATACTCTCGGGACACCCACGGAAGCTTCACAGTACACTAGTGTGCTGCAGCAGACCGGTTGAAAAACTCTGATTTAGAGAATAGTATAGACCACTCTACCCTCTGGAAATGGACTATTCCAAAGATTTCTGTATTAAACAAACCAGGTAGGAGATTATTCCAGTGGTTCTGAACTTTTTTCTTACCTATGGACCACTTTAATTCCTATTTTACTCTGGTGGACCCTCCCAAGCCATTCGATGTTTTAAAGATCCAATTGTACTTTTATATATAAATACTATTTACTTGATTAGACTCCAAATGTTATATGCTCCCCTTGAGCCATATGGACCCCAGTTGAGAACCACTATTTATTGTGTTGATAACACTGCTGATATCTTCCTTGCTATGAATTTAGAAGTTTGATCTAAACTTGTAAATTTCGTGCAAGCAACACAATAACAGTTTCGATTCTTAAAAACTATCACTGTTGATATCTTCCTTGCTGTAGAATATTTTACATGATTGTTTTCCTCTTACACTAGAAATCTTTCAGGGTGTCCCATTGTGGGGTAATCGTTAGCAACATAGAGCCAATTTCTTTTTAAAGAATATTTCTTAGTAGGTTTCTGTAGATGTTTGTGTAGACTGATCAGTATTCAACTGTTGCAAGTTGAATCAGCTTCTGAGAATTCTGACTTGGTATGTGGTTTAAATAGCAGCTTGGGCTATTCTACTTTGTGGAATGGGCAAGTCTATTTCCAGCATTTTGATTGGCTGATGGTTTTATTGTGTGTGTTTTTATCCCTATATACTGAACACTTGACCATGTCATCTCGGTTGCTACAGATTATATCTGGGTACTTTTTTGTTTGGTGACTGGACGCTAGTCACAGCCATTCTGTGAAGGTGAGTATAATGTTTATTCTAGTTTCTTTGTTAGAATTTACGGTATGTCAACCCTTGTCGGGTAATTCTATACCGAATACATTTTGTTTTATTCATTGTTGAAACTTCTCTTTTTAACTCAATTTTTCAAATATATTTTTGAAGCTCATTTTTCTATTTAACCTGTAGACCTGACCCTATGGGTACTACCACTCCTGGGCAGAGTGGATCTGGGAGTAATGGCAATGAAGGGATGCTCCACACTTCCCAGAGCTTCAGAACTGGAACTTCACCGTTAGATGCAGTTTAACGTCATACATAAGACACTAAACCTCTTAGCCATTTCCTTCTCGCACATATATGATAAAAAGGGTAAGGAGTCTGCCATGAGAGCAATACGGTTGGGACAATCTTTTAGGTGCTAGGGATTGGCGGGATTTTAGGTGGAATCACGCCTAAATAAGAGCCAAAGTGGTGTGTCATGAGTTGTACATCCACCAGGATTCCGTTCTTAAGAATCACAAGTCGTCATTCATGGCTCACAGGGTGTCCCATTTTGGGGGTCTTACCCCTCAACAGAGGAGCTGCCGGTGAATTCTATAGCCGCAGCCGACAGGGATGTTTAAGGAGTAGAAAAATGTTCCCAGATATATTAAACACATGCTAGCGAGAAGGGGATAGACTCCTTCGCTCTCCGGCTGATACCGAGTATAGACCACTCCGCCAACTTTATTATTACCTCTATACAGTTGGAATATTCTAAGCCCCGCCGACAGGTCTTAGTTTTAATGGGATCTGGGAAGTGATAAAAAAGCCGCAAGACAGATATGCTAAATTGTAAGAAAAATCTGAAAGGAGGAAATTTGAGTGATAAAATAGAATAGAGGCAGAATGACAAATGGACACAAAGAGAAAGACGAACTAAAGATGAAGCTATGGAAATTGAGAGAGCAAACTGCTGTCAAAGAGACTAAAATACAAGGGTAGACAATGGCATTTGAATGTTACTAGAAACAGCCCAGTGTATAGGAAGAGAATTCTTCCCCGGAAGAAACGTCAGCGTCTTACTTTGAAGTACTCTTAAATCATAACTCTTTGCATTTTGCTTCTGGTGTGTCGCAATTCGTTAGGAAGACGTTGACATATGATCTCGACACTATTGGCTGAGCACTTGTCGGACGCAGACTTTGCATTCGCGACGGACTGCCTACGAGAAAACATGTACGCCACTTGAAAGTAAAAAAAAAAGGAAAAGAAAGACGAGAACCGTGATGATAAATGCTATAATCACAGAACTTTTCAGCACGTTTTCATACGGATTTTAAAATTAGATTGTACTCAGCAGGCGCTAGTCGTGTAATGGTTATCTTTATAGGAATTGTACGCTGCGACGTGGGTTCGAATCCAGGATGAAGCTGTTTGCATTTATTGCAGTTTATTTAATGTTTCTTCTTTCGAATGGAAAACAATTGTTTCAAGATAATCTTAATTGTTATGCAATTTTTATTATGTTAAATATAGGGGGGTAAATTTCACAGGGAAAATTGGTGGTACCTAAGATATTGTTATTTTTGTTACTTTCCAATATTGAATTCTAAAATGAAATGTGGTGCCGATATTGACGTTTGTATATTGTCAGAATATTACAGGCACTATGATTAATACATGGGAAATATATTGTTTGTATATTATTTTAAATATATCCAACCGTCAACATAATCCTGATAATTTCTATCGAACTCTGACAGTTATTTTGCTCCATATGGTGCTTATTCAATGGCTGAACGTAAAAGTGCTAAATTTTAACTGATGTTGTAATTTCGCTTGCAAGCAAAAACCAAACTCTATTTTTGGTACAAATAATGTTCAATATATGTAGAATAATAATTTAAAGGAAAAAAATGAATTATATGTAGTGCAACATTGTGATTTTTTCACTTATTGATCTTGCATTGCGAAAGGCATGAATCCAACTAATCTCTATCCAACTATGCGTAAAATAATAGGACATACTGGGCTTCTTAAGTTTTGTATTGCAACAAGTTACAATGACAATTCTTCCAAGCTCTGGTTGTATAAGTACTGCTGTATGGTTGCACCACTTGGTCCCTAACGAGTCCCCCTGGAGAATTAGCTAAATGGGGGCTGCACAAAAATGTTGAGTGGGATCTTGAACAAATCGTGGAAACAACACCCAACAAGGAAGCAGCTGTACGGCCACTTGCCCCGAATCTCATAGAACATCCGAGTGAGATGAACAATACATGCTGGACACTGCTGGAGAAGCAAGGACGAACTTATAAGCGACATTCTCCTGCAGAAACCAGCACATGGACATGCTAATGTGGACCGCCTAGCAAGAACATACATTGACCGGAAACAGGATGCTGTACTGAGGACCTCCCAGGGAAAATGAATGATAAAGAAGGTTGGCGAGAGATTGTCATGGATATCCGTGCTAATTGCGCGACATGATGATGATTGCAACCGAACGAATAGAGAATGAAAGAATCTGAATTCAAACCTGGTAAAATGGAGATTGTGTGACATCTTGCTCGTGTGGAGGTATTTGCTTGGTTTCATTGCTTAATGGCATATCAATATTCGTGGGTTATTCAATGCCAAAGCCATTATTGTAGAAGAACAGTTGTGGTACTTTTTAACCCTTAGCTTATTTTCAATTTAAACAGATTAGCGTTATTACTCGGGATTTCACCCCCTCTCTCTCTCTCTCTCTCTCTCTCTCTCTCTCTCTCTCTCTCTCTCTCTCTCTCTCCTTCTCTTTCTTTCTTTCTTTCTTTATTTTTTTCGGTGTAAAATGTACTTTTTCTTACCATTCTTTATAATAATGTACCATTATGTAGTTGAGGTGATAACACTCATTTTGACGGTCTCATTTTTAACTAGAGGGGGTTGCAAGGTGATAACGGTCGTATTTTGTCCTAACGCCAGTATTATTATATAGACAGCGCATTCTATCCACGCTTGATGCCCTATATTTATGAACTTGTCCTACCTGGGGTGAAATGGTTGAGTCAATACTTAGTAATATTCTACATCATTTCCTAACAACCCAATAGAAAGCCAGTATCGATAGTTTTTGAACGAATCTCGTATATGTGGTACCAAGTGGTACCTTTATAAAAAAATAATACTTTAAATGTAAACCAAAAAGAAATTGGCATATTAAAAATATTTTTAATTATTAGCTTCTTTTTATTGTTGAATATAGGACTTTTTATTTTATTTTATAAGACAAATATAGGACTTTTTATTTTATTTTATAGGACAAATATAGGCCCTTTTATTGTTAAATTTTATAGGACAAAAAGAGAATAAATTAAATGAATACATTTCAGTTTCTCTGAATGTTTGAGATGAGGCTTGATGATTAGTATTATTTTCTGTACAACGTTTCGGTCGATATGCCCTCGGCCTTCTTCAGGTATGTCGGACTCGGGAACTTCTTTTCGGACTCGGGAACTTCCTTGTCGTAACCAGAAACCTTCTTGTCGTAATCGGGCGCAATGAATACATTTCAGTTTCTCTGAATTTTTTAGATGAGGCTTGATAATTAGTATAATCTGCGTTATTCAGACTATTGTCTCATCTTCATTGTTATCTGTACAACGTTTCGGTCGATATGCCATCCGGTTTAAAGTTCCGTAATTGCTCCCGATTACGACAAGAAGGTTTCTGATTACGACAAGGAAGTTCCTGAGTCCGAAAAGAAGGTTCCCGTGTCCGACAAGAAATACCTGAAGAAAGGCCGGAGGGCATATCGGCCGAAACGTTGTACAGAAAACAATGAAGATGAGGACAATAGTCCGAATAATGCAGATAATGCTAATACATTTCAGATCATTGTAATTCAGGGAAGAACTGACCTTTAGAAAAATAAAGTTGTTTCAAAAACTCACGAGTTTAGGTTTACATTTTTTAAATATTGTTTGAAATTTAGGTATTTACCGAACTCATTCAACACGGGTAGTTTGACACAAATTCACATTTATGGGGCAACCTGCGAGAATCAGATTATGTATTCAATAGGAATGAATCTGCGAGACGAGCATGTTAACCATTACTCTACGACACAATGGTGAAATGATAACTTGACGAGTTAAATATTTTTGGGCATCTTTTTTTTTTACGATTCTTTATATTACATATTACGATCCTTCCAGTCTGAAACATTCAGTTTTATATTGTTCGCAGTAAGATGGCCTTATGATGTTGGAAAATGAGCGACAACGACAGCTGTAAACGAAGCGAGCCAAGAATATTTCATACTTTTTTTATTCCTTCATTTTTCTCTACCTCTCCGTCTCCCCTCCGTCTTCCCCTCCGTCTCCCCCTCTCTCTCTCTTGCTGACACACTCTCTGTGTCTCTCATTCACTCTCTCATCTTCTCTTTCTTTGTCTCTCTCTCCCTCTTTTTTACTCTTTCCCTCTACCTCCTCTTTTTCATTTTCACTCTCTCTTCTCTGACACTACATCCCACTTTCTCTCTCTCCCTCTCTCCGTATCTCGCTCTCTCTCACTCTCACTCTCTCACTCTCACCCTCTCTCTGTCTCACTCATTCACTCTCTCATCCTCTCTTCTTTGTTTCACTCCCTCTTTTTTACTATTTCTCTCCCTCCTTTTCTCTCTCTCTCTCTCTCTCTCTCTCTCTCTAACTCTCCCTCCCACTTTTTACTCTCTTCTCCTTCTCTCTCCTCTCTTCTCTCTCCTCTCCCTCTCTTTCACTCTCACATAGTCTCACCCTCAATCACTATCTCATTCACTCTCGCATCCTCTCTTTGTTTCTCTCCTCCTTTTTTACTCTCACATTCTAACCTTCTTATTCACTTTTTCACTTTCACTCTCTCTCTCTCTAACTCTCCCTCCACTTTTTCACTCTCTCTCATTCTCTCTCTCTCTCTCTCACTCCCTCTTCTCTCTCTCTCTCTCATTCTCTCCCTGTTTGTCATTCACTCTCTAATCATCTTTTTCTTTGTTTCTCTCCCCTCTTTTTTACTCTCTCACGCTACCACCCTCTATTTCACTTTTTACTCTCTCTCTCTCTCTAACGCTCTCCTCCCACTTTCCACTCTCTCTCTCCTTCTCCCTCTCCCTCTCTATCTTCTCTCGCACACACTCTCAACTCTCCCTGTCTCTCATTCACTCTCGCATCTCTCTTTCTTTGTCTCTCCCCTATATTTTACTCTCTCCTCTACCTCCCTCTTTTTCACTTTCACTCTCTCTCTCTCTCTCTCTCTAACGCTCCCTCCACTTTTTCACTCTCCCTCTACCTCTCCCTCTCCCTCTCTATCTATCTCTCGACACACTCTCACCTTCTCTCTGTCTCTCTCATTCACTCTCACATTTACCTCCCTCTTTTTCACTTTCTCTCTCTCTCTCTTCTCTCTTCTCTCTCTAACTCTCCCTCCTACCTTTCACTCTCCCTTCCTCTCATTCTCTCTCTCTGCTCTCTCTCACCCTCTCTTGTCTCTCTCATTCACTCTCTCATCCTTTCTTTCTTTGTCTCTCTCTCCCACTATCACCCTCTCTCTCTGTGTTTGTCATTCACTCTCTCATCAGCTCTTTCTTTGTTTCTCTCCCTCTTTTTTACTCTCTCCCTCTACATCCCTCTTTTTCACTTTCACTCTCTCTCTCTAACGCTTCCTCCCACTTTCTCTCTCTCTCTCTCTCTCTAACGCTTCCTCCCACTTTATCTCTCTCTAACGCTCTCTCTCTCTCTCTCTCTACTCTCTCGCACACAGTCTCACCTCTCTCTGTCTCTCTCATTCACTCTCGCAATCTTTCTTTCTTTTATTTCTCCATCATATTTACTCTCTCACTCTACCTCCCTCTTTTTCACTTTCTATCTCCCTTTCTAACGTTCCTCCCCTCTCTCTCGCTCTCTCTCTCTCTCTTCTCTCTCTCTCTAACACTCCCTCCACTCTCTCTCTACCTCTCTCGCACACTCGCTCACCCTCTCTCTGTCTCTCTCATTCACTCTTGCATCCTCTCTTTCTTTATCTCCTTCCCTCTTTTTTACTCTCTCCCTCTACCTCCCTCTTGTTCACTTTCACTCTCTTTCTCTCTAACGCTCCCTCCCACTTTCTATATATCTGTGTAACTCTCCATCCACTCTCTCTCTCTCTCTACCTCTCTCGCACACAGTTCACCTCTCTCTGTCTCTCTCATTCACTCTCTCATCCTCTCTTTCTTTATCTCTTTCCCTCTTTTTACTCTGTCACTCTACCTCCCTCTTTTTCACTTTCACTCTCTCAAACGCACCCTCCCACTTTCTCTCTCTAACGCTCCTCCCACTCTCTCTCTACCCCCCTCGCACAAAGTCTCACCCTCTCTCTGTCTCTCTCATTCACTCTCTCATCCTCTCTTTCTTTATCTCTCTCTCTCTCTCTCTCTCTCTCTCTCTCTCTCTCTCTCTCGTTCGCTTGCTCGCTCTTCCTTTTTTTTACAAGGTTCTGAACCTCCTTCTTTTACGCCGTTTATCTGTCCATCTGAGAAAGCAATGTCGATGCCAGTCGTATAGATTTGAGTTATCAATAACATATTCGATAGCGCCATTAAAGGTTTCTTGACCGGCTGTGGAGCAGGCGTGCTGCCAACAAAGAAGTGGATTCTTCAAGTGCTTTCTTACATTTTCTTTTCCTTTTTTTTTTTTTTTTTGTGAGGTGCGCAGATAAACGGTGGGTACGGGGGTGAAGTCAAAGAGAGAGAGAGGGGGGAAAGAGAGAGAGGGGGGTGGGAGATTATTCTCGAAAGAAATGGATAAAGACAACTGAATCGGTAAATGCAGAAGATCATGTCAATATCCTGTCTAAAAGTTTTAGAATGCAGACCAGCCAGCTGAGTCATATCGGTATAACATTTCCAACAAGTTTAAGAGCTATATTCACCAAACACGCACACACATATCTATTAATAATGGAGATTCGTTTCCCGTTTTTTGTCTATACCAAAAACTACGTCATTGCTTACCTCACATTACCCGTCATAAATTGTCATAACATAGAATAAACACACTCAAAATTTCAGCATGCAACATTAGACAGTCCACATGTTTTTTAAAACAAGTTTTAATAGATACATCCCCAGTATCATATATTTATATATAGTTTGTTTTATTTTAATAGATATTCAATGTTAATAAACTTATTTTCGATTTCAAATTGTTTTTTTTTCTTACTCCTTTAATAAATTTGATGATTTCATGATTTATGGTTCAAACTCTCCGACATTTAATTTTTAACTTTCACTCCCTCAAACAATATCTTTCAGAAATGTATTTTTACATCGCCCGGAGGGTGTTTTTTATTTTCTACTAGTATTGATAATGGAGATTCGCTTCCAGTTTTTGTCTGAAACAAAAACTACGTCACTGCTTAGGTCACATTACAAAAAATCGTCAGAACATAGGATAAATAAACTCAAAATTTGTTCATGCATCAGTCATTGTTTTTTTTAACAAGTTTTAATAAATACATGACTGGTATTATATATCTATATATAGTTTGTTTTATTTTAATACATATTTAAAGTTTACATTTCAAATAGTTTTATTTTTTAATCCTTTAATTCGATGATTTTACTTACTTAGGGTACAAACTCACGGACATTGAATTTTTAACTCCCTGCCCTCAGGCAATATGTTTCAAAAATCTATTTTTACATCGCCGCTTTTTATTTTGCTAGTACATATAATCCAAACACCGCGTGAAGAAATGTCCCTAACAACGTAGTAGTTTACAATAGTCGTAATTTACAGAACTCAGTCTGTCCCCTTATTGTTAGTATCACAGAGCATATATATATTAAGAAAAATAACGATGAAAATTTAGAGTGAATGCATAATAGACTATTTCATG
Organism: Doryteuthis pealeii; assembly: GCA_023376005.1. NCBI lineage: Eukaryota > Metazoa > Mollusca > Cephalopoda > Myopsida > Loliginidae > Doryteuthis > Doryteuthis pealeii. The sequence goes on from CM042155.1 coordinate 39,727,743, forward strand.
AGACCTAGAGGAATCGGTACACCTCAGGACTCACAAAATTAGGTATTTTGTTATTCTTATAGAAGTTAAGGACAGATTTGCTGCAAGATCATTTTTTTACACTGTCCAGATCAAATTCCATCATACTGCAAACATTTTTTAATATATATATATATATATATATATATATATATATTTAAAAATAAACAAAAACTACTAGTTGGACCGAGAATTATTCAGTTCATTGATTGTTGACAAGCTTTTACAAACTCTTTTCAGAACAATTTTCATGACTTGAAAAGAGTTTACCGTGAGTTTTAAAATATTCACAGCTTTTTGGCTGATCGTAGGTGTGGCTACTAAGATGCCAAAAACAATCCTCTTGCTCTAGCGCTAAGGAAAAGGTGATAGACTTCCTCACTGTCTGGCTGATACTGACTTTAGGTCGCACCGACGACTTACTCAGTGTTTCGCTAGTCTTTTTAAACTAATATTTCCACCCTGTCGGTGGGGCGTTAGAATACACTGACTGCACTTCTGCAGAGGGGTAAGACCCACCCACCCAAATGGGATTACTTGTTGGCCGTGGGTGGCGACCCGTGATGTTTAAGGATGGAATCCTGGTTGATGAACAGTCCATGACATGCAATACCCCATTTTGGCCCTTACTTAGGCTAGACGGGTGTCTGGAAAAGCCCCCCTCTGATCAATCGGCTGGTCACGTCAAGCCCTAGCACATATATAATTGTACCGATCCTATTGCCCTCATGGCAAGCCCCAACCAGTTTTATCATACCGGTGCTAGAAGGTGGTGGCTGAGTGGCTAGATGTCCTGCGTATGATTTTAAACTCTATCTGATGAAGTGCCAGTTCTGGAGGTTTGGGGAATGTGGAGCACCCCTTCATCACCATTGCTCTCAGTTCCACTCTCTCCCAGTGTGGTAGTACCTGTTAAGGCCCCATCTATGGGTTAAATAGAAAAAATGATTTTGAAAAAAAAAATGAGTACTCATTAAGAATGAATGTATTTCAAAAGTTTGTCGGCATTAAATGACCCACCGAGTTTGATATGCCGTAAAACAAAACAAACAAAACAAGCATTCAAATAGAAAATTGATAGTGGTATACTGATTTACGGGCAATACTATAGTAATACCGTGTTTCCCTTTATTAATTGATGTATTTTTTTCTATACTGTAATGAGATAGAAGAAAGAAAACTTGATTAAAATTTGAAAACTCAATAATTCTCATGATTCCATGATTGCCTTGAAGACAGAGTAAGAATTTTATCCTAAAAATTGTAATGTAGATTCCGGCTAATTACGTTGAAGATTCTTTTTTTAAGATCTAACGAAATTCGATCAATAAAACAATTTGGGTGGAGGGTGAGAGATGAAGTTAGGCAGAGTGATTGTCGACAGATGATGAAATAAAGTTTTGATATGAAAAATATTCAAAAAAAATATATATAATATATTATAATATATATATATATATATAATATATATATTATATATATATATATATAATTACAGAAGTTTCGGTTCATATTTTCCAAACGTCATTACCTATTGTATGTGAAGATGATTAATTTAGAAAATAATAAAAAATAAGACCGGAAATGGGGAAATTATTGATGCGTAATAAGAAGGAAGGAAGGAAAGAAGAAAGAAGAAAGGAAGGAGAGGAGAAGGAGGAAAAAAGAAAGGAAGGAGGAGAAAATGAAGGAAGAACGAAGGAGGAAGAACGAAGGAAGAAGGAGAAGAAAAGGAAGGAGAAGAGAAAGAAGGAAAAAAGAAGAAGAAGGAGAAAGAAGGAAGGAAGGGATAAAGGAAGGAAAGAAGGAGGAAGGAAGAAAAAAAGGGAAGGAAGAAGAAAAGAAAGGAAGGAAAAAAAAAGGAAGGAGGAGAAAAGAAGAGGAAAAAAGGAAGAAGAAGAGGAAGGAGAAATGGAGAAATAAGGAGAAGAACGAAGAAAAGAAGGATAAAGGAAAGAAAAAAGGAAGGAAGTGAAGAATGAAAAGGAAGAAGGAGGAAGAGAAGAAGGAAAGGAAAGGAAGAAAGAAGAAGGAGAAGAAAAAGAAGAGAAAAAAAGGAAGAATAAGGAAGGAAGAAAAGAAGAAAGAAGGAAGGAGGAAAGAAGGAAGGAGGGAGGAAGAAAGAAGAATGGAAGAAGAAGAGAAAAAAGAAAGATGAAGGAAAGAGGAAGGATGGAGGAAGAAGGAAAGAAAAGGAAGGAAGGAAAGAAAAGGAAGGAAAGAACATAAGGAAGAAAGGAAGAAAAGAAGAAGAGAAGAAGGAGGAATGAAAAGGAAGGAAGGCGAAGGGGAAGAAAGGCAGGAGAAAAAAGGAAGGAAGCGAAGAAGGAAAAGGAAGAAGAAAGAAGAAGGAGAAGAAGGAAGAAGAAAGAAGGAAGAAGAAGGAATGAAAAAAGAAGGAGGGTAGGAAGGAAAAGAGGAAGAAAGAAGAAAGAAAAAAGAGAAAGAAGAAGAGAGGAATAAGGAAGAGAAGAATGAAAGGAGGAAGGAGGAAGGATTGCAAGAAAGCGAATGAAGGAAATAAGAAGGAAGGAAGGAACACGACATATAGATGGGAATACACAAAGTTTCGAAAGAAAGAGCCTTGTATTGTGTTAATATATATGTAAGTATGTTGCAGTTTGTAATTATGATGAATAGATTTGAGTGAGATAAAGATGAGTGTTGTTGGAGCAGCGTATGAAAATGTATGCGTAACATTATTTGAAGTAGTATATATTGTGTATGTGTGTGATCCGCGTGGTGAGAAGAGAGAAAGAAGAGAGAGGTTGTTGTTTGTGTTGTGGTGTATGTGTCGTCTGTATGTCTGTTACTGCATACGTCTATGTGTTTAAGAATGTGAGTGTAAGTGTGTATGAAATTATGTAGGTGTAAAAAAAAAGGGGAGGAAAGAGAAAGATAAAACTAGAACAAAATGGAGGATACTTAACAATTAACGAAATAAATAAAAGCATGGAAGTATAAAAAAAAAAACAAGAAAAATACAACCGTAAAAAAGAAAGAAATGATAGCTTAAGAAAGAAAGAAAGAAAGAAAGAAAGACACATCATTAATACAAATAAATGAGTAAATAAGAAAATAAGTAAAAAAAATGAAAATATAATGGATAGTAAGAGAGAAATAGAAAAAGAGACTAATCATGTACGAAAGGAAGAATATAGAAAGATAAAGTCTATACGGAAATAAAGAAAACAAAGTATTGATACGAAAATATAGTGGTTCGTCGGGGTAAGTAGTTTATAGTGGTCGTCAATTATGGTGTTGTTTTGGAAGTAGTACACACACACACACACACACACACAACATATATATATCTACACACACACACACACACACATAATATATATATAATATATAATATACAATAAATAAGGAAAAAACTTTAAACTCTTTATTACAATATTTATTTTAAACTGCATACTCGCATCTCAGTAATCACAAGAACATGACTCTGCTGAGAATTCCCAAAAGTAACATCGCTTTAAATCTATCATTTTTTTTTTGGGGGGGTCTTAGTTTGAGATGGGCAGATAGTTTATTTGAAAGAGCGGGATGCCTATGCTTTGGATGGGGTGGGCTTAGATGGAAAGGATTTCTAGGAAATATTGTAAAAGTGTACATACAAAATAAGCAAATGTGTAAACGCACATGGAAATCCTAACTACAGAAATTAATAAATATATATATAATATATATATATATATTATATATATATATACTAATTACAACAAACACACTATAGTTTATAGAAAAAAAGTAAACTAATCATTTGAAGAAGGAACAAATAAGCTTTGTATTAAACATTAAACTTACAGTAATAAAGAAAGTCAAAATGTCGGTTCAAAGTTCATTAGAATATCCCTTTTTAAAGTTCAATATTTAGAGGAAGAAAAGGGTAAGAAAGAATATTTCATCTATACAACTGTGAAATTTGGAGAGGTAAGATAGAGCTTGTACCTTTAGCAGCAGGCAAATGTTTTGTTCAGCGACGTTGATTCATCAAGCATGTGTCGGTCTCTGAAATTCTACTTCGAAAACCTTCATCTTATAAAATCCAACATAGGCTCCAAATCCGGTCTTTTTGAAAACTTCTGTTTAGGCGCGAAGCCTTTGATTGTCCAAATTATCATGTGATCATTTCTTTTTTTGGGGGGTGTTTCATGCATGATGATCCTAGCGTAGATTGTTTTACTTTCGTTCATTTTATTTCTCCTTTCGATGCGTAACTTTTGGTTTCCTTCTTATATATATATCACTACAAATAAATAAGAAAGGGAGGAAAAAGAGAAATACAAAAGATGGTTAAAAGAAATGGAGGATAACTAACATTAATAATACTAAGTACTAGTGAAAGGCAAATACCTCGTCCAGAATAACTCATGTCAGCTGCCATTTTCTACAATGGTAACCATTGCACCACGAACACCTAACTGCTATTATTAAAAATATATTTATTAAACTCTCCTCCATAAATAAACTATAATAAAATCATCATATAATTATAACAGTGGTTTATCATTCTAAGACTGTTCAATGATGAGCGAGAAAAGCTAAGTGGAAGAAAAATACAATAATAAAAGAAGACAAAGAATAACAAAAAAAAAGAAGAAAGAACAAATTAAAAACAAAAAAAAGGAGGAAATAAAATATAAAACCATCCATATGCTTCATAAATGCTTCGAAAAGCGCAGACAACGCGTCCGAATGTGAAATTCTCAGACTTGACGTCAACCACATATTGCACTTACCTCCAAGGGAAGAAAGTAAAAAAAAGACCCCCCCAAAAAAAAAAACCCACAAACAAACAAACAAAAAAAAACGATAGATCATACGATACAAACTCCTACATCAATAACTTCTTCCAATCATCTTCTAAACCTCAACGGAGACAATTCATTTCGTTACATTGCCTTGCAGAGCGGCAATCATTCTGATTTCCAAGAGGCAGTCACCATTTTATTTTCATTATTTAACGGCTCTATGCACTGACGCACATACAACAAATGTGAAGTCGCGAATCACACACATCAACGTCTCTTTCTCTTTGTGTACATTATATAAATATAAATTATATCACTTGATGTTTCATGACTAGATATGAACTAATAAATGCGTATTAAAAAATATACATTACATCATATATGTGTGTGTGTGTGTGTGTGTGTGTATGGTTGAGGTGGTATTCTATACATATATACATATATCATACATATATATCTATAGATATACACATATTCTCTACACACACCCCATATATACGTATATTGTAACATATATATATATATGTATATATAAATAAATTCACATATTCTATACATATGTATGTATGTACCTATAAATATATATATATATAATATATATATATATAATATATATATATATTCCATACATTATCTGTATATATATATATATATATATAATATATATAATATTATATATGCACACACATACTTTTTATACAAATTGAAAACGTCCAACAATGACGATTGTATAGCAGAGATATGACTCAATCCGGCGGTGGTACTTTCCAATAGTTGACTATACAGAAGATATTTCATTTCTCTAGATACGAATTTTTTCTTCTTCACAATTTAAAAAAAATGTTTTCTGCTTTTCTTTATTTCATTTTTTTTCTTCTTCTTCTTTGCAATTTTCTCGTTCAATGTGTATAAAAGCTGAATGCTTAAATTTAACAATAAACCTCTCTTGTTTGTTTGGAGAGATACTGAGGTAGAAACTCGCAAATAACTTTTATATATGCCTGCCTAAATGAAACATCACACTCTCCTTATAATGCTTATATCTAGCATTTTTCCGTTTCCGAGAGGCCACCCCCCGGATCAATCGGCTGGCACTCAAGCTCTAGCACCTCCATGATTTCCCAAACCCTATTGCCCGTATGGCAAGCCCCAACCCTTTTTCTCATATGTTAGAGCAAGGACTGGGGTATTCAGTCCGGTTATAAGTTAAAAATCTATTCTATGTGAGGTCCAGTTTTGGAGTCTGGGAAATTAGACACCCCTTCATACTATTCTCCTAGTCCACTCTGACCCGAGTGTAGTACCTGTAGTCCAATCTATGGTAAATAGAAAACATGAGTTTATAAAAAAAATGAGTATCCATTAATATGAATTTATTTCAAAACTTCGCATTAATACCCACTCTTGTGCATTGAACAATTCATGACTGAAAAGAGTTACTGAAGTTTAAAATATTCCACAGCTTTTGGCTAAGAGTAGGTTGGCTACAAGATGCCAAAAAACAATCCTCTGCTCTAGCGCTAAGAAAAGGTGCATAGACTTCTCCCGTCTGGCGATATATACTTCATCGCACCTAGACTTACTCAGTTTCTTTTTTAAACTAATCTTTCCACCCTGTCGTGGGGCGTAGAATACACCGACGCCTTCTCAAGGTAAACCCACCCACCCAATGGATACTTGTTGCCGTGTGGGACCCGTGTAAGGCATGGAATTTCCTGGTGTCTGAACAAATCCATGACATCACATCCTTACTTGGCTAGACCGTCGCGAAGCCCATCCTGATCCAATCGGCTGCGTTCCGTCGAGCCCTAAAACAATAATGATATAGATATACCGAACGTATTGCTCTTCTGGCAAATACCATTGCTTTTTATCAAAGTGCCTAAAAACGTGCTGCAGGTCTTAGTGCCTTCGGTTAAACTGCTTTATGTGAGTTCTCATTCTGCAGCTTTGAAGGTATTACCCCTGCATTCCATTATTCTCAGTCCACTTTCCGAGTGTAGACTGTTAGAGTCCCATTTATGTTAAATAAATAAAATGATTTTAAAAGAATAATCAATAAGAACTACAATAAATACTCAATAATAAAACATAAAATGAATAAAAACAAAACCCTTGTTTGCATTAAATAACTCAACGATTAAGATATATAAAAATCCCTGTTATTGTAAGACGAAAGAAGCTCAGAATAGTGCATATATGTAAATAATTTTGTTTTTTTTAAAGAATAGTCTCTTTTATTGTTAATTTTTAACAATCTTATTCTTTTTAAGCATAAAATGTATTCGTTAATTCATTCCGTTTACACAATAAAATGTGACAATAAATACTTAAAATAGATATTTACAAATTCCTATTATAAATTTTTGTTGTTTGGTTTATTTCATGAATATTTCTTTCAAAAAAGATTGAGTATATGATAATTCTAAAACTGAAGATTAATTAAAAAATGATTATCGTTAAAATGTTTTCGTTTGAGGCAAAAATGATCAGCAAACCCAGGCAAAAACATACCATCAGGAAAAAAAAATTATCACACGCAGGTAAAAAAAAAATTATCAGAAGCGCCATGCGAACAGTACGGGAAAATCGGTTGATCTTTGTTAATTAGATAATATATACAACTTAATTCAGAAAAATGAATTAACCAATTTGTTTGTTTCTTATTATAGGGTATTAATAATCAAGGATTTCGGAACTGAGTTGACATCCCTATCTGATTATACGTCGACGCGTACACATCAACTTGCTATATATATATATATATATATTATGAAAAAGAAGTCTGCTAAAAGTATTTTTTCTCAGAAAAAAAGAAGTCCGCAAAATGTTATTTGTCTCAGAAAAATTTTGTTAATATTTTTGTTTTACAATGCAAACACTGTTCAAATCTTCTGTTATCTTCTTCGACTTGAATCAAACCTGAAGAAATACCAAAATCTGAAACACGTTGCATAGTAAAACAAAAAAATAAAAAAAATCTTACAACAAAAACATTTTTCGCGACCTCTTTTTTTATAAAAAGTGTAATTGCTGATAGCATTGTAAGTATTTATAAAATATTAAAATCTTTAATATATATATATATTATATATAAATATATAAAAATATATATATATATTATATATATATAAAAGACAAAGTTAATAGGGCTTGTAACTGTCTTACTATTTGTCGCATTTTCAAACCAAATCGACTTTGTCTTCACTACCCTAACTGGATATATATATATATATAATATATATAATAATATATATATTTGGGGGTTGAGTTTTTGAAGTTGTATATTATTTGTTAAATAGGAAAGATAATTATGTCTATCATCAAATTTCTATCTATTATATATATATAATAACTATATATATTATACTATATATATATATATATATAATATACTTGGCTTTTGTAGTACCGTGTCTAACGAACCAGCTTCATTTGAGTATGATTCATGTTCCTGCGTTTTAATTATACATGTTTCTAAACAAATGGAAATACAAAACCATTTTTGAATCCACCATTTTATATCTCAGGAACAGTCCAAACCTTACACGACAACAACTACTACAAACCACACCCCGATATTCCATCGCTCTACATAGCAGAATGATACACCTCACTGAGAAAACTGTTTGAATTTCATAATTTATTATTATTATTTATATTATTCATTATTATTATTATTATTATTATTACCTCTCAAATTTTTACTTTCCAATACTCTAATTATAACTAACAAAATTTCCCGCGACCATTACACACCACACACCACACACACACACACACACCACATGTGCAGTTAGACTCTAATCTTTTTCTAGATGTTAATAAAGTCGTCTTCTATCTTCGAAAGATTAGATGTTGCCACTTAACCACGACAGTAAAAAATAGTATATTGTCATAAAACACCCATGAATTATTCATGATGCCCGTAATTTTTAATATATATATTTTTTTTTAATTAAAATTAAAATAATCACTAAAATGCCCAGAGCCTATTCTAATAGGACAGATTGAATTGATTCCTTCTCCATAGGGTGTGGTTAACCAACTAAAATAGCCCAGTCTTCCCTACTATTTACCCAGCTTGAGGGGAATAGTGGATTCATCCTTCCCAAAGTATTAGCGCATGGAACTGTAGCTTCGTCCAAAATTAAACTAGGTCGACGAGTCCATTTCTGAGACTCTCACAGTGCACCACCGCTCTTCCCAAAATAGAAGCTTAAGATATTCTTTTCGTTCAAAACCAGTCCTAAAAGAAGCCTAATATGATATAGCCTCAGGAATGTCATGAAAATACAGCCTTTCTAATAAGCTTTCTAACTTCAATTCCCACTGATTCACAATAAAGAAACGCCCTCAAGACCTTCAGCATCCAGAAGTCTATACCCTGTAGCTATGATAGTTGGAATTAATTATATATTGCTACAACACCGCACAGAAAGCAAGCCATGTTGATTGCATTCAATATCTTATAAGATTCTTCTGAAGATTACTTTATTTATAATTGTTGCTTACTATTCATTCTCAAGTCATTTGCTTGACAGCATACGAAGATCTTGAAAAATAATTTTAAGTTCACGTACTTTTAAAACTAGAAAAAAACCACCCCTCTCGGTGTGTAAAAACTTAATTTGTATTATTTGCTTGAGCAGTGACCAAAAAATTTAAGTGACATCGTGGTTATATCAAAAGTAAAATCATCAAATTTATTAAGGAGTTTTTAAAAACAATTTGAAATTGGAAACTTTGTGGCGTCTCTTAAATATTACATAAAATAATATTTTAATGTATTACACATATATTCTCCGTATGTCTTAAGGTATAGACCCAGTGGATGAGCAGTCATGACATGCAATACTCCCACTTTGGCCCTATCTTGCTAGAACCAGGCCGTCGGAAGCCCCTCCGATCATCGACTAGGTCACTTCAAGCCTCAACCTATTTGATCCCCAACCCCTATTACCCTTATAGCAAGCCCCAACTCTTTTAGCATATGGTGCCTAGGGAATTTATGTTCCAGTCTGGCGAATTGGACACCCCTTCATCACCATGCTCCCTGCGTCCACTCACCCGGCACAGGTATACCTGTTAGGTCCCATCTATGGCAATAAAAAATGTATTTATAAAAAATGTATTACCATTAAGAAAATGGTTATTTCAAAACTTTTTGGCATTAAATAGCCCACTGAGGTGATATAGCCGTAAAACAAAACAAACCCAAACCAAACAAATATTCTACACAAAAAATCTATTGTATTATCCTTTTGTTAAACATTTTTAGGAACCTCTTCATACTAAAACATGACTATTACTTCTTAAAATAATTTTCTCGTTAAAACCACTATACGTTAGATAACTTAGAATAAGTTAAAATAAAAGAAACTAAATAAAATATAATACCGGCATGTAATCTATTAAACTGTTAAAAACAATAAGACCGTCTATCTGCATACTCACATTTCATGATATACGTCTTTATTATTACGTTATTCCAAAATCTTTGTGTAATTGCTTAAGCAGTGAACGTAGTTCGTACAAACAATTAGACGGATCTCCATTATTAATAATATCTAACCGCTTCTTAATTATTTAGCTATGTTGCAGTGAGTTATTAAAACCCTTACTTACGATTGATGAGACATTACTTTTGTTTAGTTTGATATCCTAGTCTGTAGAGAAAGGCTTCTATTAATGTTTTAATTAACCTAAATGGAATTCTGCTGTTTTAGTGTGTAACTGTTTTAGTCTTATTATCTTAAATATAGATTGTGTTGCTTTTCCTTCAGTAAATTAAACTATATTACTACTCAATTCACAAATTTTCGCTAGTATACGTCACATACTCATGATTTTATTTGTTATAATGGGGTTAATTAGTCCTTAACACCTTGCCGGACCGGTTGCTCAAATCACAGTTTCTCCCACTGACCGTGCCGAATTCCGTTTATCTGCATCAGTTTGAAACACAATGTTACAGTCAGTCGACCAATTATGTACCCTCTCATATAAATATAACCCGACGCATGTACAGCAATGCTTAAATGACCGAGTATGTTTGATCCTAGTACACATTTGCCCACGTATTATCTATTTAGCATATCTCTATCAATTCCATACAATAGATAGTATTTTAGAATTATAATATAACAAATCCCTTACTTCCCCTCCCACTCCACTCAAATAACAAAAATTATCTTCCAAATCCAACCAAAAAATTTAACCAAATTTCTCCCTACCATACTCTACACCCATTAGCACTAAATATCTCCGATATCTATCATCCACAAACAGATCCATACTTTTACTTATTCTCCACCCCATCCCATGATAGATTCCTCTACCAATCAAATCCTCACAAAACTATTCTCTTCCTCCTGACTTCATCACCAAACCATCCCCCCGCACTCACTTCCTTCATGAATACTCATGTTTGTTCACTTCATGCTTAAAAACGATAGAAAGTCCTGCTTAATGAATAACGAAATTATCGTCCTACATCTAGTGTTTAGTTTTCTCTTTTTGTCACTTTTTCCTGTATCTTACTTCTGTCAGATTACTCAACCTCCCTTATCCTTATATATATATATATATATAATAATATAAAATATATATATAATATATATATATATAAGTATTTACGTATAAGTCATTAACTTACCGGTGGTATAAGAACGATCTGGAAGCCAACAATACCAGACGTTAAGTGAGAAAAAACAAATACAAATGCTCAATACAAGAGAGCATACATTTATTAAGAATGGAAATGAGTAACCTACTCGAGTTTCATCGATATATTCTTCACGGTTACTTTAAATAATCGAGTTACGATTAATCTTTGTGTTATAAACATGCCCGTGGAATGAACTTAAATTTATAACTAAAAGTCACACTAAATTAAGCCCATTCCATACGGCAGTTATAACACCAAAGATTAATCGTAAAACCGATAATTTAAAAGTAACCCTGAAGAATCTATCGATGAAACTCGAGTAGGTACTCATTTCCATTCTTATATAATATATATATATATATATATATATACTATATAGTATATATATATATGGCTATAAGATTCCTAGTTTTGTTTATTTATTCATATATCCACTTTTTGATATCACTTTTTGATAAGAATTCTATATAACAAATTTCTACCCCATTTCCACCTTATAATCAAAATTATTTGAAAGGCATATATTCTAAACATTTCTTAAAAAAACGGAAAATGAAATTATTTGCAATTATACATATATGCAACACCTACCGTACATGAGTACTATACATAAGACTACAATATGACTCTACATTCATCAGAAATACATGTGCAACATATAGTGTAACATTTGTGTGATGATCAATTCAACGGTGCTAAGCTAAAATCTTTGCTTCGAATCTAGACTTAATAATCGTTTAAATAACAGGTTGCATTGTTCAAGCTCCAATTGGGTAGATTTCATTGCTGGGTTTTAGTTGATATTTTATCCATATATATAACACTTGTCCTGTTCAGTTGCTACACGTGATTCGGTTACGCTTTGTCTTCGTGTCTGGCTAATTAACGCTAGTACATCTCTCCTGTAAGATGAGGTATATGTTCAATATACAATATATACCATCTATTACACCTGCATAATATACATAGATGACATATGTGTAATGAATACCTATCAACTGTAAATCAGATTTCTCCGGCGGAAACTGTAACGAGATGTGTACTCAACTATTTAGATTCAACTGTTCTTGAGCATCTTCTCTTATCTAACTGAGCACACTTGTGCACTCACTCTAAAAAATTTATATATTCTGAAGCGAATACAACAAGGATACACACAACTCGGCATATAGCCGAATCTGGATGTGAGAGTGATTAAAACTGTCATAAAACACTACACGATCTATCTACTAGGTTCACTCGCCGACCATTCATTCAAAATAAATTAAAACTTGCATTCTCTCCTTGCGCAGCCCACTTTCACCAAAATACCCCATTCGCTCTATGCCTCATCTTACTTAAAATTTTCCCCATATTTGATGCTTTATTTGGAAATGAACGGGGTAAAAATGAAAACAAAAACCCCAAAAGAAAACACATTGTAACAAAACAAAAATGTGGTTCATTTTGTTACCCCCTTTCCCTTCAGCTAGTAATTGAACAGCTTCTTAGAGAATCCCTACTCTGGTAATTGGTTTAAAATAGCAGCTTGCGTCTATTCTACTTTTGAATGTGCAAGTCCAATTCTAGCATTTTAATCTGTGGTTTAGTAGTGTATATTTACCATATATACTGAAACGCTACCATTTACCCTCATTCTACAAGTTGATTCATTACCTCTTGTCTTTATTTTGGTCTGGTGACTGGACCATCACAGCCTCTGTGAAGGGACTATGTATTTATTCATCAAAAAGCGTTTTACCGTTATGAAACACTGCCCGTTTGATTGACCGCCATCTCGCCGCGTTGATCCTTTGGGAAAAGGTCAACCATTGTCACAATAACCCGATATAAACGGAAAATGTCATCTCTGTCTCTTATATACAATTCTTATGACAGCAAGAAGCCAATCTGTATCCATATTGATACTTTACGTCAAACTTGCAAGTGAAATGTATGAAGGTGATGTCCCTTAATAGCAAACGTCGAAATCAATTCGACAGGAGAATCGTTGTCTCCGATAGCTGCTCGGCTGATCAGAACCTATTTGTCACCTTTGGAAAGACCTAAAAAATCAATGACCCTAGAGTAATAAGTACTGCGAAAAACCCTAGCAATCTGCTAATAATTCACGCACTTGTCAGAAGAATTATGCTAAATATCATAGCCCAGCGAATTACGCACCGTAGAAATGAAGACACATTTTAAATAAATCCCAATCACATCTACTACTAAGCTCTTTCTTAATAATATATATATTAATATATATTATAAAACCTCCCGTGCGGCAGAGCGACACAAGGTCAATTTCTTAAGCAATTAACAATAAATACTACATTTTGTCGTAATGACCGAAAAATATTCTAAAAATTGTTTGATTATTACATGCATGCCAACATTTTTATTTGAGAGACGTGGCTCATTCATTTCAAATTGTTTATTTTTTATTTTTTTTTACTCCTTAATAAAATATGAGATTTGTCTATACTAGGAATACAAACCCTGACATGAATTTTTAACTCCCACCCTCTCTCGTAATGTCTTCAAAAATTAATTTTACGACGCCCGTGGGGTTCTGTTGCTAAGTACATAATGGTAAGACTAAAACCTGAAAACCGTTTACTATTTTCTGAGCACATTTCACTCATTATTCATATTAGCAATATTCAAACACAATATCAAAGATCTCAACGAGTGGATGAACATATTACAATAGGTTAGAGGAACAAAGAGTTTCAGAATCAGCTTACCAAACCAGGAATAAACTCAATCTTAAGACTGTTTTAAATCTAATATTATATGTTTATTATATTTATATTATATTAATAAAAAAAGCATTTTGATAACTAGTCTAATTTAATTGACGTTACCCGCCTTCTGTGCTTATCTGCCCATATTCGATGCAACTGAAATCCCACCCAATATTGAGATTTCTACTTACAAAATGTATTTGTTTTCCTTATTTAGGTCATCTTAACCATTCTCATGAATTCCTTTTTTATATTGTTATTCCCCCTACATCTCGTTTTTCCCAATACATTTCATGTTTTACTCCTATCTTTTGTTTTCCTCCGTTGTGTTCAAACAAGCAAAACAAAATATATAACCCATATTAATTTAATAAGCTATGGGAAACGGTAATAAATTATAACGTATCCTTGTTTTCACTCATAAAAACAAAACATTGTTAAAGCCTTGGCATAACCATAAAACAACAATTCTGGAAAGATTATTTTATTTTTTCATTTCTCCATGTGTGTGTGGATGCCTATATTACACGTGTAAATGGGCTATGTTAATGACACATATCATACACACAAAATGCGGTGAAAAACAATTTTTGGGCAAAAGTAAGTTACATTTCCATTCGAGTCTGTTTCAGCCGCATCGGAGATTGGCCTGCTTTATAGTATTATAGATTATTAAGAGAAGATATAGCATATAAGATTATAGATATAGATGGGTGAGAATATATATAATATCTAACG
>CM042155.1:39742757-39755257 GCA_023376005.1 Doryteuthis pealeii
CAAAAGCGTTTCCCAAAAAATCCATCACATATAACCTTCTAAAGAAGCCATACGTCACACTCGCTAACAACAGCATATGTATAAATCTCTGTCTGTTTTATTACAACGACCTAGCGCAGCGTTCTTTCCAAAGAGAAAAATGATGGGAGATCAGCGCAAACAAAACCAATGTTCAATAAACTCACTCTATCTCCCTTCAACCAAGGGCAAAATATCTTACCCTTAATTTTTATTAGAAAAGCTAGTAAATATAAATAAGGCCGTATACATTCAATGATTATATTAAAACATTATCAAAAATTGATGAAAAATAGAAACAGAATCAATGGCAGGATAAAAACATAAACAAAAATGAAATAAAAAATACAACACAAGAAGAATTGTAAAAAAATAACAACTTCCCAATCTGAAGAATTAGAAGATAATATAAAAAAACAACAACAAATAAACTGTAATCCTTTCACTTATATTAGCATATAAGTAATGAGATTTAGTTCATAAACCTTTTTAAATCCCGGACAACTCATGGTAGCACCATTACAATTAAGTCATGCTAAAAAGCACCGGTTCCCACAGTATCACCCAATGTTAAGCAACGATGAGCCTGGTCAATACCTTAATTTAGGGATCATTGAAACAAGAGCAGGTACTGTAAGCAGCCCGATCGTACTTTATTTATCAAAATAACTTGGTTTGGCATTAAATGACCCGAAAAAATCTTGATATGCCGTAAACAAACAAACCAACTAACCAAGTAGCACAGTTTTGATGCCCTTTCTAATATATATATATATATATAATATATATATATATATATATATATTATATTATATATATGTGTGTGTGTGTGTGTGTGTGTGTATGTGTCTGTGTCTGTGTTACTGTTGTATGGTTTTCACGTGCGTGTGCGCGCGTGCGGTTGTATGTATGTATATATATATATATATATATATATATATATATATATATATATATGTTATGTGTGGTGAGTTGTTTAACGTGCTGTGAATGTATGTCCGTTTTAAATGATTTAAAGATATTTAAAGTCGGATACACAATTGCCCTTCAGTGATAAATTCATGAAATAATGCACATATCACAATTCTGTCTACATTCATTTGCCAATTATATTTGGATTTATGAATTAATTTTTATTTATTTACTTCTATGTCAACAAATTATAACTGGCCTTTTCCTCCAAAAGGAAATATGACGTCTGTGTTGACTTGGATAAATGTTAATAATTTAGATACGAACTTTGATCCCAAAATGTTAAATTTCTACCAAGCAATACAAATTCTTTATTTCCTCCGTCTTTTTTAAATTTTAGTTGCTTTTTATTGAATCCTCATTCAGGTTTATTATTTCTATGATAGCATGAACATCCTATATCAGAGACACGAATAAAAGACTTAAGTTTTCAGTAAGACACAAAATTCTCGTCCCTATTATTTCAAGGAAATATTTTGTATGCATATTACCTCCTTTACCTATTAAGATATGAGAGCTTTCTTAAAGTAATCAGTGTTAAAGCGTATATTTTAGAGCAGAACTTTTCAACCTTTTTCATATCACAGGAAAGTGAGCTGGGCAATAAATTGATCGAAGTACACCATCAGTATAATGGAATAAAAGGTATAAATTTTCACAAAGAAAATTACTTTTAAGTAGAAATGACAGTTTCTAAGACAAAGTATTTCAACCGGTGTGCAAAAACATTAAAATAATAAAATTTAAAAATATATTAAAGTAAAATATGTAAATGTTAAACTAAAATAAAAAATAAATAAATAAAGTAAACATAACTTTTCACAAAAAAATAATTATGTAAAAGTAAAAATACCTGTTTCTAAGAGTTGAAAAAACTCTGTTCTAAGTACAAGGAAATATTTAATTAAACAAAAAATATTTAATCAAAACAAAAAAATATTAACTTAAAACCAAAATATTAAAATATAGAATAAAAATATAAGAGGATGATGAACCGCCCTTAATACTCTCGGGACACCCACGCAAGCTTCACAGTACACTAGTGTGCTTGCAGCAGACCGGTTGAAAAACTCTGATTTAGAGAATAGTATAGACCACTCTACCCTCTGGAAAGGACTATTCAAAGATTTCTGTTATAAACAAACCAGGGTAGGAGATTATTCCAGTGGTTCTGAACTTTTTTCTTACTATGGACCACTTTAATTCCTATTTTACTCTGGGGACCCTCCCTAGCCATTCGATGTTTTAAAGAATCCAATTGTACTTTTATATATATAAATACTATTTACTTGATTAGACTCCAAATGTTATAGCTCCCTTGAGCCATATGGACCTCAGTTGAGAACCACTGTTTATTGTGTTGATAACACTGCTGATATTCTTCCTTGCTATGAATTTTAGAAGTTTGATCTAAACATTGTAAATTTCGTGCAAGCAACACAATAACAGTTCGATTCTTAAAAACTATCACTGTTGATATCTTCCTTGCTGTAGAATATTTTACATGATTGTTTTCCTCTTACACTAGAAATCTTTCAGGGTGTCCATTGTGGGTAATCAGTTAGCAACATAGAGCCAATTTCTTTTTAAAGAATATTTCTTAGTTGGTTTCTGTAGATGTTTGTGTAGATTGATCAGTATTCAACTGTTGCAAGTTGAATCAGCTTCTGAGAATTCTGACTTGGTATGTGGTTTAAATAGCAGCTTGGGCTATTCTACTTTGTGGAATGGGCAAGTCTATTTCCAGCATTTTGATGGCTGATGGGTTTTATTGTGTTGTGTTTATCCCTATATATCTGAACACTTGACCATGTCATCTCGTTGTTGCTACAGATTATATCTGCGGTACTTTTTTGTTTGGTGACTGGACGCTAGTCACAGCCATTCTGTGAAGGTGAGTTAAATGTTCTATTCTTAGTTTCTTTGTTAGAATTACGGTATGTCAACCCTTGTCGGGTAATTCTATACCGAATACATTTTGTTTATTCATTGTTGAAACTTCTCTTTTTAACTCAATTTTTTCAAAAATTATATTTTGAAGCTCATTTTTCTATTTAACCTGTAGACCTGACCCTCGATGGTACTACCACTCCTGGGCGAGGTGGATCTGGGAGAATGGCAATGAAGGGATGCTCCACATTTCCCAGAGCTTCAGAACTGGAACTTCACCGTTAGATGCAGTTTAACGTCATACATAAGACACTAAACCCCTTAGCCATTCCTTCTCGCACATATATGATAAAAGGGTAAGAGAGTCTGCCATGAGGAGAAATACAGTTGGACAATTCCTTTAGGTGCTAGGCCATTGGCGGGATTTTAGGTGGAATCACGCCTAAATAAGAGCCAAAGTGGTGTTGTCATGAGTTGTACATCCACCAGGATTCCGTTCCTTAAGAATCGCAAGCCGTCATTCACGGCTCACAGGTGTCCCATTTTGGGGGTCTTACCCCTCAACAGAGGGCTGCCGATGAATTTCTATAGCCCCAGCGACAGGGATGTTTAAGGAGTAGAAAATGTTCCCAGATATATTAAACACATGCTAGCGAGAAAGGGATAGACTCCTTTCGCCTCTCCGGCTGATACCGAGATAGACCACTTCCGCCAAACTTTATTATTACCTCTGTACAGTTGGAATATTCTAGCCCCGCCGACAGGTCTTAGTTTTAATGGGATCTGGGAAGGATAAAAAAGCCGCAAGGACAGATATGGCTAAATTGTAAGAAAAATCTGAAAGGAGGAAATTTGAGTGATAAAATAGAATAGAGGCAGAATGACAAATGGACACAAAGAGAAAGACGAAACTAAAGATGAAGCTATGGAAATTGACGAGGAGCAAACTGCTGTTCAAAGAGACTAAAACTACAAGGATAGACAATGGCATTTGAAGTTACTAGGAACAGGCCCAGTGTATAGGAAGGAGAATTCTTCCCGGAAGAAAACGTCAGCGTCTTACTTTGAATACTCTAAATCATAACTCTTTGCATTTGCTTCTGGTGTGTCGCAATTCGTTAGGAAGACGTTGACATATGATCTCGACACTATTGGCTGAGCACTTGTCGGACGCAGACTTTGCATCGCGACGGACTGCCTACGAGAAAACATGTACGCCACTTGAAAGTAAAAAAAAAAGGAAAAGAAAGACGAGAACCGTGATGATAAATGCTATATCACAGAACTTTTCAGCACGTTTTCATACGCGATTTTAAAATTAGATTGTACTCAGCAGGCGCTAGTCGCTTTAATGGTTATCTTTATAGGAATTGTACGCTGCGACGTGGGTTCAAATCCACGATGAAGTGTTTGCATTTATTTGCAGTTTATTTAATGTTTCTTCTTCGAATGGAAAACAATTTTTCAAGATAATCTTAATTGTTATGCCATGTTTTATAGTGTTAAATATAGGGGGGAAATTTCACAGGGAAAATTGGTGGTACCTAAGATATTGTTATCATTTTTGTTACTTTCCAATTTTTCAATTCTAAAATGAAATGTGGTGCCGATATTGACGTTTGTATATTGTCAGGAATATTGCAGGCACTCATGATTAATACATGGGAAATATATTGTTTGTATATTATTTTAAATATATCCAACCACCAACATATCCTAATAATTTCTATCGAACTCTGACAGTTATTTTGCTCCATATGGTGCTTATTCAATGGCTGAAACGTAAAAGTGCCAATTTTAACTGATCTGTTGTAATTTCGCTTGCAAGCAAAAACCAAACTACATATTTTGGTACAAATAATGTTCAATATATGTAGAATAATAATTTAAAGGAAAAAACATGAATTATATGTAGTGCGCCACATTGTGATTTTTTCACTTATTTGATCTTGCATTGCGAAAGGCATGAATCCAAACTAATCTCTATCCAACTATGCCGTAAAATAATAGGACAGACTGGGCTTCTTAAGTTTGTATTGCAACAAGTTACAATGACAATTCTTCCAAGCTCTGGTTGTATAAGTACTGCTGTATGGTTGCACCACTTGGTCCCTAACGAGTCCCCCTGGAGAATTAGCTAGATGGGGGCTGCACAAGAATGTTGAATGGGATCTTGAACAAATCATGGAAACAACACCCAACAAGGAAGCAGCTGTACGGCCACTTGCCCCTAATCTCTCAGAACATCCGAGTGAGATGAACAATACATGCTGGACACTGCTGGAGAAGCAAGGACGAAATCATAAGCGACATTCTCCTGCAGAAACCAGCACATGGACATGCTAATGTGGGCCGCCTAGCAAGAACATACATTAACCAGCTCTGCGCGGATACAGGATGCTGCACAGAGGACCTCCCAGGGACAATGAACTATAGTGAAGGTTGGCGAGAGATTGTCATGGATATCCGTGCTAACTGCGCGACATGATGATGATTGCAACCGAACGAATAGAGAATGAAAGAATCTGAATTCAAACCTGGTAAAATGGAGATTGTGTGACATCCTGCTCGTGTGGAGGTATTTGTTTGGTTTCATTGCTTAATGGCATATCAATATTCGTGGGTTATTCAATGCCAAAACCATTCTTGTGGAAGAACAGTTGTGGTACTTTTTAACCCTTAGCTTATTTTCAATTTAAACAGATTAGCGTTATTACTCGGGATTTCAACCCCTCTCTCTATCTTTCCTCTACTCTTTCTTTCTTTCTTTCTTTCTTTCTTTCTGTCTTATATTTTTCGGTGGAGAAAGTACTTTTTCTTACCATTCTTTATAATAATGTACCATTATGTAGTTGAGGTGATAACACTCATTTGGACGGTCTCATTTTTAACTAGAGGTGGTTGCAAGATGATAACGGTCGTATTTTGTCCGAACGCCATTATTAATATATAGACAGCGCATTCTATACACGCTCGATGCCCTATATTTATGAACTTGTCCTACCTGGGGCGAAATGGTTGAGTCAATACTTAATAATATTGTACACATTTCCTAACAACCCAATAGAAATCCAGTATCGATAGTTTTTGAACGAATCTCGTATATGTGGTACCAAGTGGTACCTTTATAAAAAAAATAATACTTTAAATGTAAACCAAAAAGAAATTGGCATATTAAAAATATTTTTAATTATTAGCTTCTTTTTATTGTTGAATATAGGACCTTTTATTTTATTTTATAGGACAAATATAGGACTTTTTATTTATTTTATAGGACAAATATAGCGACATTTTATTGTTTAAATTTGTATAAGGACAAAAAGGAATAATTAAATGAATACATTTCAGTTTCTCTGAATGTTTGAGATGAGGCTTTGATGATTAGTATTATCTTCTGTACAACGTTTCGGGCCGATATGTCCTCCGGCCTTCTGCCAAGTATGTCGAACTCGGAAACTTCTTTTCAGGACTCGGGAACTTCTTGTCGTAAACAGAAACCTTCTTGTCGTAATCGGGAGCAATGAATACATTTCAGTTTCTCTGAATTTTTGAGATGAGGCTTGATGATTAGTATTATCTGCGTTATTCAGACTATTGTCTCATCTTCATTGTTATCTGTACAACGTTTCGGTCGATATGCCCTCCGGTTCAAAGTTCCGTAATTGCTCCCAATTACGACAAGAAGGTTTCTGATCACGACAAGGAAGTTCCCGAGTCCGAAAAGAATGTTCCCGAGTCCGACAAAAAATACCTGAAGAAGGCCGGAGGTCATATCGCCGAAACGTTGTACAGAAAACAATGAAGATGAGGACAATAGTACGAATAATGCAGATAATACTGATACAATTCAGATCATTGTAATTCAGGGAAGAACTGACCTTTAGAAAAATAAAGTTTCAAAGCACTCACGAGTTTAGGTTTACATTTTTTGAATATTGTTGAAATTTAGTATTTTACCGAACTCATTCACGCGGGCAGGGAGTTTGACACAAATTCGCATTTATGGGAACCCTGCGAGAATCAGATATGTATTCAATAGGAATGAATCTGCGAGAACGAGCATGTTAACCATTACTCTACGACACAATGGTGGAAATGATAACTTGACGAGTTAAATATTTTTGGGCATCTTTTTTTTACGATTCTTTATATTACATATTACGATCCTTCCAGTGTGAAACATTCAGTTTGATATTGTTCGCAGTAAGATGGCCTTATGATGTTGGAAATGAGCGACAACGACAGCTGTAAACGAGCGAGCCAAGAATATTTTATACTTTTTTATTCCTTCATTTTTCTCTACTTCCCCTCTCCCCTCCCTCCTCCTCCCTCTCTTCCTCTCTCTCTCCTCTCTCTCTCTCTCTCTTGCTGACACACTCTCTCTGTGCCTCTCATTCACTCTCTCATCCTCTCTTTCTTTGTCTCTCTCTGCCTCTTTTTTACTCTTTCTCTACTCCCTCTTTTTCATTTTCACTCTCTCTCTCTAACGCTACATCCACTTTCTCTCTCTCCCTCTCTCTGTATCTCGCTCCTCTCCCTCTCCCTCTCTCCTCTCACCCTCTCTCAGTCTCACTCATTCACTCTCTCATCCTCTCTTTCTTTGTTCACTGCCTCTTTTTTACTATTTCCCTCTCCTGCTTTTCACTCTCTCTCTCTCTCTCTCTCTCTCTCTCTCTCTCTCTCTCTCTAACTCTCCTCCCACTTTTTTGCTCTCCCTCCTTCTCTCTTCCTCTCCCTCTCTTTCACTCTCACATAGTCTCACCCTCAATCACTATCTCATTCACTCTCGCATCCTCTCTTTGTTTCTCGCCTCTTTTTTACTCTCACATTCTACCTCCTTCTTATTCACTTTTTCACTTTCACTCTCTCTCTCTCTCTAACTCTCCCTCCCACTTTTTCACTCTCCTTCTCATTACTCTCTCTCTCGCTCTCTCTCACTCCCCCCTCTCTCTCTCTCTCATTCTCTCCCTGTTTGTCATTCACTCCTCTAATCATCTTTTCTTTGTTTCTCTCCCTCTTTTTACTCTCTCACGCTACCCACCCCTATTTCACTTTTACTCTCTCTCTCTCTCTCTAACGCTCCCTCCCACTTTTCCACTCTCTCTCTCCTTCTCCCTCTCCCTCTCTATCTCTCTCGCACACACTCTCAACCTCTCCCTGTCTCTCTCATTCACTCTCGCATCCTCTCTTTCTTTATCTCTCTCCCTCTATTTTACTCTCTCCCTCTACCTCCCTCTTTTCACTTTCACTCTCTCTCTCTCTCTCCTCTCTCTCTCTAACGCTCCCTCCCACTTTTTCACTCCCTCTATCTCTCCCCTCTCCCTCTCTATCTATCTCTCGCACACAATCTCACCTTCTCTCTGTCTCTCTCATTCACTCTCACATTCTACCTCCCTTTTTCACTTTCTCTCTTCTCTCTCTCTCTCTCTCTAACTCTCCCTCCTACTTTTCACTCTTCCTTCCTCTCATTCTCTCTCTCTCTCTCTTGCTCTCTCTCACCCTCTCTTTGTCTCTCTCATTCACTCTCTTATCCTCTCTTTCTTTGTCTCTCTCTCCCACAATCACCCTCTCTCTCTCTCTCTCTCTCTGTTTGTCATTCACTCTCATCAGCTCTTTCTTTGTTTCTCTCCCTCTTTTTTACCTCTCTCCCTCTACATCCCTCTTTTTCACTTTCACTCTCTTTCTCTAAACGCCTCCTCCACTTTCTCTCTCTCTCTCTCTTCTCTCTCTCTCTCTCTCTCTTCTAACGCTTCCTCCCACTTTATCTCTCTTTCTAACGCTCTCTCTCTATCTCTCTACCTCTCTCGCACACAGTCCTCACCCTCTCTCTGTCTCTCTCATTCACTCTCGCATCTTCTCTTTTCTTTATCTTTCTCCATCATATTTACTCTCTCACTCTACCTCCCTCTTTTTCACTTTCACTCTCTCTCTCTCTCTAACGCTCCCTTCCACTTTCTCTCTCTCTCTCTCTCTCTCTCTCTCTCTTCTCTCACTAAACGCTCCTCCACTCTCTCTCTCTACCTCTCTCACAACACACGCTCACCCTCTCTCTGTCTCTCTCATTCACTCTTGCATCCTCTCTTTCTTTATCTCTTTCCCTCTTTTTTACTCTCTCCCTCTACCCTCTTGTTCACTTTCACTCTCTTTCTCTCTAACGCTCCCTCCCACTTTCTATCTCTCTGTGTAAAGCTCCCTCTCACTCTCTCTCTTTCTCTCTCTACCTCTCTCGCACACAGTCTCACCCTCTCTCTGTCTCTCTCATTCACTCTCTCATCCTCTCTTTCTTTTATCTCTTTCCCTCTTTTTTACTCTCTCTCTCTCTCTACCTTCCTCTTTTTCACTTTCACTCACTCACTCTCTCTCTCTCTCTCTAATGCTCCCTCCCTCCTTCCACCCTCTCTCTCTCTCTCTCTCTCTCTCTCTCTCTCTCTCTCTCTCTCTCTCTATCTTTCGCTTGCTCGCTTTCTCTCCTTTTTTTACAAGGTTCTGAACCTCCTTCTTTTACGTCGTTTATCTGTCCATCTAAGAAAGCAATGTCGATGCCAGTCGTATAGATTTGAGTTATCAATAACATATTCGATAGCGCCATTAAAGGTTTCTTGACCGGCTGTGGAGCAGGCGTGCTGCCAACAAAGAAGTGGATTCTTCAAGTGCTTTCTTACATTTTCTTTTCCTTTCTTTTTTTGTGTGAGGGGTTGCAGATAAACGGTGGGTACGGGGGTGAAGTCAAAGAGAGAGAGAGGGGGGATAGAGAGAGAGGGGGGAGAGTTATTCTCGAAAGAAATGGATAAAGACAACTGAATCGGTAAATGCAGAAAGAGATCATGTCAATATCCTGTCTAAAAAGTTTTTAGAATGCAGACAACAGCCAGCTGAGTCATATCGACGGTATAACATTTCCAACAAGTTTAAGAGCTATATTCACCAAACACGCACACACATATCTATTAATAATGGAGATTTGTTTCCCGTTTTTTGTCTATAACAAAAACTACGTCATTGCTTACCTCACATTACCCGTCATAAATTGTCATAACATAGAATAAACACACTCAAAATTTCAGCATGCAACATTAGACAGTCCACATTGTTTTTTAAAACAAGTTTTAATGGATACATCCCCAGTATCATATATTTATATATAGTTTGTTTTATTTTAATAGATATTCAATGTTAATAAACTTATTTTCGATTTCAAATTGTTTTTTTTTCTTACTCCTTTAATAAATTTGATGATTTCATGATTTATGGTTCAAACTCTCCGACATTTAATTTTTAACTTCCACTCCCTCAAACAATACCTTTCAAAAATGTACTTTTACATCGCCCGGAGGGTGTTTTTTATTTTCTACTATTATTAATAATGGAGATTCGCTTCCGGTTTCTGTCTGTAACAAAAACTACGACACTGCTTACGCGTTATAACATAGAATAAATACAAAATGTATATAAATACACTCAAAGTTTGAACATGCAACATTAGACAGTCCTCATTGTTTTTTAAAACAAGTTTTCATAAATACATGACTGGTATTATATATCTATATATAGTTTGTTTTATTTTAATACATATTTAAAGTTTACATTTCAAATAGTTTTATTTTTTAATCCTCTAGTGAATTTGATGATTTTACTTACTTAGGGTACAAACTCGCTGACATTGAATTTTTTACTCCCACCCATCAGGCAATATGTTTCAAAAATCTAGTTTTACATCGCCCGGAGGCCGCTTTTTATTTTGCTAGTACATATAATCCAAACACCGCATGAAGAAATGTCCCTAACAACGTAGTAGTTTACAATAGTCGTAATTTACAGAGCTCAATCTGTCCCCTTATTGTTAGTATCACAGAGCATATATATATTAAGAAAAATAATGAGGAAAATTTAGAGTGAAAGCATAATAGACTATTTCATGAGACCTAGAGGAATCGGTACACCCCAGGACTCACAAAATTAGGTATTTTGTTATTCTTATAGAAGTTACGGACAGATTTGCTGCAAGATCATTTCTTTTTTACACTGTCCAGATCAAATTCCATCATACTGCAAACATTTTTTCTTATATATATATAAGTAAGTAAAGTCGTCGGGGCGGCCTAAAGTCGGTATCAGCCAGTCAGCGAGGGAGTCTATCCCCTTTTCAATAGCGCTAGACCAAGGAGATTGGTTTTGGCGTCTGAGGTGGAGTGCCACACCTACCATCAGCTCCTTACTTTACCGCACAGATCCCTGTGCTACTCATACGCTGAGTTGGCGAGGACCGGTATCGAACTAGGAACCTTGTGGTTTCTAGCCGAACGCTCTACCGACTGAGCTATCCCGGCCAACTACTGGTTGGACCGAGAATTATTCAGTTCATTGATTGATGACGAGTTTTTACAAACTCTTTTCAGAACAATTTTCATGACTCAAGAGTTTACCGTGCGTTTTAAAATATTCACAGCTTTTTGGCTGATAGTAGGTGTGGCTACTAAGATGCCAAAAACAATCCTCTTGCTCTAGCGCTAAGGAAAAGGTGATAGACTTCCTCACTGTCTGGCTGATACTGACTTTAGGTCGCACTGACGACTTACTCAGTGTTTCGCTAGTCTTTTTAAACTAATCTTTCCACCCTGTCGGTGGGGCGTTAGAATACACCGACTGCACTTCTGCAGAGGGGTAAGAACCACCCACCCACCCAAATAGGATTACTTGTTGGCCGAGGGTGGCGACCCGTGATGTTTAAGGATGGAATCCTGGTTGATGAACAGTCCATGACATGCAATACCCCATTTTGGCCCTTACTTAGGCTAGACGGGTGGTTGGAAAAGCCCCCCTCTGATCAATCAGCTGGTCACGTCAAGCCCTAGCACCTATATAATTGTACCGATCCTATTGCCCTCATGGCAAGCCCCAAACCCTTTTATCATACCGGTGCTAGAAGGTGGTGGCTGAGTGGCTAGATGTCCTGGGTATGGTTTTAAACTCTATCTGATGAAGTGCCAGTTCTGGAGGTTTGGGGAATGTGGAGCACCTCTTTCATCACCATTGCTCTCAGTTCCACTCTCTCCCGGTGTGGTATTACCTGTTAGGGTCCCATCTATGGGTTAAATAGAAAAAATGATTTTGAAAAAAAAAATGAGTACTCATTAAGAATGAATGTATTTCAAAAGTTTGTCGGCATTAAATGACCCACCGAGGTTGATATGCCGTAAAACAAAACAAACAAAACAAGCATTCAAATAGAAAATTGATAGTGGTATACTGATTTACGGGCAATACTATAGTAATACCGTGTTTCCCTTTATTAATTGATGTATTTTTCTATACTGTAATGACATAGAAGAAAGAAAACTTGATTAAAATTTGAAAACTCAATAATTCTCATGATTCCATGATTGCCTTGAAGACATAGTTAAGAATTTTATCCTAAAGAATTTTGTAATGTAGATTCCGGCTAATTACGTGAAGATTCTTTTTTTTAAGATCTAACGAAATTCGATCAAGTAAACAATTTTGGGTGGAGGGTGGTGAGAGATGAAGTTAGGCAGAGTTGGATTGTCGACAGATGATGAAATAAAGTTTTGATATGAAAAATATATTAAAAAAGATTATATATATATATATATATATATATA
>CM042155.1:39760257-39770257 GCA_023376005.1 Doryteuthis pealeii
AACATGAGTTTATAAAAAAAATGAGTATCCATTAAGAATGAATTTATTTCAAAACTTTGTCGGCATTAAATGACCCACTCTTGTGCATTGGAACAATTTTCATGACTTGAAAAGAGTTTACCGTGAGTTTTAAAATATTCACAGCTTTTTGGCTGATAGTAGGTGTGGCTACTAAGATGCCAAAAACAATCCTCTTGCTCTAGCGCTAAGGAAAAGGTGATAGACTTCCTCCCTGTCTGGCTGATAATGACTTCAGGTCGCACCGACGACTTACTCAGTGTTTCTTTTTAAACTAATCTTTCCACCCTGTCAGTGGGGCGTTAGAATACACCGACTGCACTTCTGCAGAGGGGTAAGACCCACCCACCCAAATGGGATTACTTGTTGGCCGTGGGTGGCGACCCGTGATGTTTAAGGATGGAATCCTGGTGTCTGAACAATCCATGACATGCTACATCCTTACTTGGGCTAGACGGTCGGTCGGAGAGGCCCCCATCCTGATCAATCGGCTGGTTCGTCGAGCCCTAAAATCAATATGATTATAGTATACCGAACGTATTGCTCTTCTGGCAAAGTACCATTGCTTTTTATCATAGATGTGCCTAAAAGCGGTGGCTGAGGGTCTTAGTGCCTTCGGTTAAACTGCCTTTAGTGGTGAGGTTCTCATTCTGGAGCTTTTGGAAGTGTTGATTACCCCTGCATTGCCATTATTCTCAGGTCCACTTTGACCCGGAGTGGTAGTACCTGTTAGAGTCCCATTTATGGGTTAAATAAATAAAAATGAGTTTTAAAAGAATAATCAATAAAACTA
Organism: Doryteuthis pealeii; assembly: GCA_023376005.1. NCBI lineage: Eukaryota > Metazoa > Mollusca > Cephalopoda > Myopsida > Loliginidae > Doryteuthis > Doryteuthis pealeii. The sequence goes on from CM042155.1 coordinate 39,761,069, forward strand.
GCAATAATAATACTCAATAATAAAACAATAAAATGAATAAAACAAACCCTTGTTTGGCATTAAATAACTCAACGATTAAGATATTATAAAATCCCTGTGTTTATTTGTAAGAGGAAAGGAAGCTCAGAATGAGTGTATTGTAATAATTGTTGTTTTTTTTTAAAGAATAGTCTCTTTTTATTGTTTAGATTTTTGAAACAATCTTATTCTTTTTTAAGCTAAAATGTATTCGTTTAATTCATTCTTTTACACAATTAAAATGTGACAATAAATACTAAGAATTAGATATTTACAATTGTCCGTATTATAATTTTTTGTTTGTTTGTTTATTTCATGAATGATTTCTTTCAAAAAAGATTTGAGTTATACTGATTATTCTAAAATGAAGGTATTAATTTAAAAAAGTTGAGTTATCGTTAAATGTTTTCGTTTGAGGCAAAAATGATCAGCAGAGAACCCAGGCAAAACATTACCATCAGGAAAAATTATCAGCACGCAGGGAAAAATATTAGCAGGAGCGCCATGCGAACAGTACGGAAAATCGGTTGATCTTTGTTTAATTAAATAATTATACACTTAATCAGTAAAAATGAATTACCAAATTTGGTTTGTTTCTTAGTTATAGGGGTATTAAGGTAAATGCAAGATTTCGAATCTAAGTGACATCCCTTTTCTGAGTTATACGTCGACGCGTACACATCAACTTTCTATATATATATATATATATATATATATTATGAAAAAAGAATGTCCGCAAAATGTATTTTGTTCTCAGAAAAAAAGAAGGTCCGCAAAATGTATTTTGTTCTCAGAAAAAATTTTAATTATTTTTGTTTTACATATGCAACACGTGTTTTCAATCTTCTGTATCTTCTTCGGACTTTGAATCAAAGCCTGAAGAAGATACCAGAAGATCTGAAACACGTGTTGCATATGTAAACAAAAAGAATTAAAAATTTCTTACAACAAAATACATTTTTCGACCTTCTTTTTTTATAAAATTGAATTTGTTGGAATTTTTTTATATATTATATATATATATATATATATATATATATATATATATATATATATATATATATATATATATATATATATATATATATATATATATATATATATATATAAAAGACAAAGTTAATAGGGCTTGGTAACTGTCTGTTACTATTTGTGCGATTTTTCAAACCAAATCGACTTTGTCTTCACTACCCTAACTTGGATATATATATATATATATATATATATATATATATATATATATATATATATATGGGGGTGAGTGAGTGTGTGTATATATTTGGTTAAATAGAATAGATAATTTATGTCTATTCATCAAATTTCTATCTATTATATATATATATATATATATATATATATATATATATATATATATATATATATATATACTTGGCTTTTGTAGTACCGTGGTCTACCGAGGACCAGCTTCATTTGATGTATGATTCATGTTCCTGCGTTGGTAATTATACATGTTCTAAACAAAATGGAATTACATTTTTGAATCACCATTTTATATCTCAGAAGCAGTCAAACCTACACGACAACAACTACTACAAACCACACCGCGATATTCCATCGTCTCTTACATAGCAGAACTGATACACCTCACTGAAAAACTTTTGAATTTATTATTATTATTATTATTATTATTATTATTATTATTATTATTATACTCTCAATTTTTTACTTTTCATACTTCTAATATAACTAACAAAATTTCCCGCGATCCATTACACACACACACACACACACACACACACACACACATGTGCAGTTTGAGACGTCTAATCTTTTTCTAGATGTGTAATGAAATGTCGTCTTTCTATCTCGAAAGAGGTTAGAATGTTGCCACTTAACCCACGACAGTGTAGGAAAAGATAGTGATATTGGTCATAAAATCACCCATGATTATTTCATGATGGTTAATTTTTTTGAATATATATTTTTTTTAAATTTTAAATTAAAATAGATCACTAAAATGCCCAGAGCCTATTCTAATAGTGAACAGATTTGAATTGAGTTTCCTTCTCCTAGGCTGGTTGTTTAACCAAGGCTAAATAGCCCAGTCTGCCCTACTATTTACCCAGCTGGAGGGGGAATAGTTGGATTCATGCCTTTCCCAAAGGTATTAGCGCTATGGGAACTGTAGCTTCGTCCAGAAATTAAACTGAGGTCGACGAGTCCATTTTCTGAGACTCTCACCAGTGCACCACCGCTCTTCCCAAAGATAGAAGCTTAGATATTTCTTTTTCGTTCAAACCAGTCCTAAAAGAAGGCCGTAATATGGATATGCTCAGTGAATGTCATGAAAGATACAGCCTTTATTAATAAGCTGTTCTAACTTCAATTCCCACTATCACAATAAAGAACGCCCTCGAAGACCTTCTAGGCATCCAGAAGTCTATACCTGGTAGCTATGGAGTTGGAATTAGATTATATATTGCTACAACACCGCTACAGAAAGCAGCCATGTTGATTGATTCAATATCTTATAAGATTCTTCTGAAGGATTACTTTATTTAGTAAGTTGTTGCTTACTATCATTTCTCAGAGGTCATTTGGTTGACAGCATACGAAGATCTTGAAAAATATATTTTAAGTTCAGGTTTACTTTTAAAACTAGGAAAAAAAACCACCCTCCGGGTGGTGTAAAACTTAAGTTTTGTATTATTTTGCTTGAGGCAGTGGTAGCCAAAAATTAAGTGACACGTGGTTTATATCATAAGTAAAATCATCAAATTTATTAAAAGAGTAAAAAATCAATTTGAAATGGAAACTTTTTTGTGTGCGTCTCTTAAATATTAATCAAATAATTATTTTTAATGTATTACACATATATTCTCCGTGATGCTTAAGGATAGAGCCCAGGTGGATGAGCAGTTCATGACATGCAATACTCCACTTTGGCCCTATCTTGGGCTAGACGGGCGGTCGGAGAGGCCCCCTCCGATCAATCGACTGGTCACGTCAAGCTCTAGATCCTATTTGATTGCCTCAACCCTATTACCCTTATAGCAAGCCCCAACTCTTTTTAGCATATGGGTGCTAGAAGGTTATGTTCCAGGTCTGGGGAATGTGGAGCACCCCTTCATCACCATTGCTCCCTGGTCCACTCTGACCCGGAGTGGTAGTACCTGTTAGGGTCCCATCTATGGGTTAAATAGAAAAATGTATTTATAAAAAATTGTATTATCCATTAAGAATTGGTTTATTTCAAAACTTTGTTGGCATTAAATGACCCACTGAGGTTGATATGCCGTAAAACAAAACAAACCAAACCAAACAAATATTCTACACAAAATCTTTGGTATTTATCCTTTTTGTAAACATTTTAGTTAACCTCTTCATACTGAAAAGATGACTATTACTTCTTTGAAAATAATTTTCTCGTAAAACCCTATACGTTAGATAACTTTAAATATATGTTAAAATAAAAGAAACTAAATATAAATATATAATACCGGGCATGTATCTATTAAGACTTGTTTAAAAACCAATAAGGACCGTCTATGCTTGCATACTCACATTTTCAGTGTATATACGTTTCTTTATTTTACGTATTCAAAATTTTGTGTAATTTGGTGTAAGCAGTGACGTAGTTTCGGTTACAAACAATTAGACCGAATCTCCATTATTAATAGATATTCTAACGGTTCTTAATTATTTGAGCTAGTTGTTGCAGTGAGTTATTAAAAGCCCTTACGTTACTGATGTGATTGAGAATTACTTTTGGTTTTAGGTTTGATATCCTAGTTCTGGGTAGAAAGGGCTTCTATTAATTGGTTTTTAATTAACGTATGGGAATTCCTGCTGTTTTAGTTTTTAACTTTTTAGTTCGTTATTATCTTATAATGATAGGGATTGTGTGCTTTCCTGTCAGTAAATTAAACTATATTACTACTCAATTCACAATTCGCTTAGTTATTTACGTCACATACTTCATGATTTTATTTTTGTTTATAATGGTGTAATTAGTCCTTAACACGTTGCCTGCGTTTGCTCAAATCACAGTTTCTCCTCACTGACCGTGCCGAATTCCGTTTATTGCATCAGTTTTGAAAGCAGCAATGTTACATGTAGTGGACCAATTATGTACCACGTCTCTATAGTATAATATAATCCCGACGCATGTACAGCAATGTTAAATTGACTGAGTTATGTGTTGGTATCCTAGTACACATTTGGCGCACGTATTTATCTGATTTATGCATGATCTCTATCTAATTCATACAATAGGATAGTATTGTTAGAAGTTATATATAACAAAAATCCCTTACTTCCCCTCCCACTCCACTCAAATAATCAAAAATTATCTCCAAATCCAACCAAAAAATGTTACCAAATTTCTCCCTACCATACTCTACACCCATTAGCACTAAACTATCTCCGATTCCTATCATCCACAACAGATTCCATACTTTTGATCTTTTCTCCCACCCCATCCATGATAGATTTCCTCTGACCAATCAAATCCTCACAAACTATTCTCTTCCTCCTGACTTCATCACCAAACTCATCCCCTCGCACTCACTTTCTCTTCGATGAATACTCATGTTTGTTGCACTGATGCTTTAATAAACGACTGAGGAAGTCCTGCTTAATGAATAACGAAATTTATCTCCTACATCTAGTTGTTTGAGTTTTGCTCTTTTTGTTCACTTTTTCCTTTATTTCTTTACATTCTGTCAGATTTACTCCAACCTCCCTATCCTTATATATATATATATATATATATATATATATATATATATATATATATATTATTAACTTACGGTGGGTATAGAACGATCGTTGGAAGCGCACAATATCCAGAGGTTAAGGTTGAGAAAAACAAATACAAAGTGCTCAATACAATGTAGAGCATACATTTATTTAAGAATGGAAATGAGTAACCTACTCGAGTTTCATCGATATATTCTTCAGGTTACTTTTAAATTAATCGAGTTTACGATTAATCTTTGTGTTATAAACATGCCCGTTGGAATGGGACTTAAATTTAGTACTAAAGTCACTACTAAATTTAAGTCCCATTCCAATGTTTATAACGATTAATCGTAAACTCGATTAATTTAAAAGTAACCTGAAGAATCTATCGATGAAACTCGAGTAGGTTACTCATTTCCATTCTTATATATATATATATATATATATATATATATATATATATATATATATATGGCTATGAAGGGATTCCTAGTTTGTTTTATTTATTTTCATATATCACTTTTTGATATCACTTTTTGATAAGAATTCTAGTTATAACATAATTTTTCACCATTTCCACCTTATAATCAAAATTTATTTTGAAAGCATATATTCTAAACATTTTCTTAAAAAAAGGAAATGAAATATTTGCAATTATACATATATGCAACACTACGTACATGAGTACTATACATAAGGATACATATATGGAGCTCTACATTCATCAGTAATATACATAGTGGTACATATATGTGTAGACATTTGTGTGATTGATCAGTATTCAACTGTGTTGTAAGCTAAATCTGCTTCTGAAAATCTAGACTTAGTAAGTGGTTTAAATAACAGGTTGTGGCATGGTCAAGTCAATTTGGAGGATTTCGATTGGCTGGTGGTTTTAGTGTGGATATTTTTATCCATATATATTGAACACTTGTCCTGTCAGTTGCTACAGCGTGTATTCGGTTACGCTTTGTCTTCTGTGTCTGGTAATTAGACGCTAGTTACATCTCTCCTGTGAAGATGAGTATGATGTTCAATATACAATATATACCACTATGTACACCTGTAATATACATAGAGGTACATATGTGTAATAATACCTAGTCAACGTGTTAATTCAGTATTTTTCTTCCGGGAAACTGTCGAGATGTGTATCAACTGATTAGTATTCAACTGTTGTGAGCAGCTTCTCTTATCTGAACTGAGCACACTTGTGCACTCACTCTAAAAAATGTTATTGATTCTGAAGCGAGATACAACAAGGATACACACAACTCGGCATATAGCCGGAAGTTTGGAGTTGGGGGAGGAGTGATAAAACTGGTCATAACACTACACGGATCTATCTAGCTAGGTTCACTCGCCGACCGATTCATTCAAAAATAAAATAAAATCTTGCATTCTCTCCTTGCGCAGCCCACTTTCACCAAAATACCCCATTCGCTCTATGCCTCTATCTTACTTAAAATTTTCCCCATATTTGTTTGATGCTTTATTTGGAAATTGAAGCGGTGGGGTAAAATTGAAAACAAAAAGCCCCAAGAAACTGAAAACACATGTAAACAAAACAAAATTGTGGGTCATTTTGGTTACCCCTTTCCCTCAGCTAGTAAGTTGGAACAGCTTCTGAGAATCCTGACTTGGTAATTGGTTTAAATAGCAGCTTGGTCTATTCTACTTTGTGGAATGTGCAAGTCCATTTCTAGCATTTTAATTGGCTGGTGGTTTTAGTGTGTATATTTGTATCCATATATACTGAACGCTTGACCATGTACCTCAGTTTCTACAGAGTGTATTCAGTTACTCTCTGTCTTTATTTTTGTCTGGTGACTGGACGCTATTCACAGCCTTCCTGTGAAGGTGACTATGATATTTATTCATCAAAAGCGTTTTCCGTTATGAAAACTGCCCGATTTGTTGACCGGCCATTCGCCGGCCGTTGACCTTTGGAAAGGTCAACCATTGCACAATAGCCCGGATATTTAAACGGAAAATGTCATCTCTGTCTTCCTGTATTATACAATTCTTATTGATCAGCAAGAAGCCAGATTCTGTATCCAATTGATACTTTGTTACGTCAAACTTGCAAGGGAAATGTATGAGGTGATTGTCCCTTAGATAGGCAACGTCGAAATCAATCGGACAGGAGAATCGGGTCTGGTATAGCTGCTGGGCTTCGATCAGAACCTGATTTGGTCACCTGTGGGAAGACCTAAAAATCAATGACCCCTAGTAGGTAATAGTACTGGGAATAAACCCTGGAGCAACTGCCGTAGATAGATTCACGAGTGTGTAGGAAGAATTATGCTAAATTCTAAGCCCAGCGGAAGTTACGCACGTAGAAATGAAGACACATTTAAATAAATCCCAATTACATCTTACTTACTTAAGCTCTTTCTTGTACTATATATATATATATATATATATATATATAAACCTCTCCGTGCGAGCAGGATGCGACACAAGGTCAATTTCTTAAGCGAAATTTAACAATAAATACCTACGATTTTGTGTTAAATTGACCTGGAAAATATTCTAAATAATTGTTTGATTATTACATGCATGCAACATTTTATTTGAGAGGGACGGGGCTCAGTTTTCATTTCAAATTGTTTTATTTTTTTATTTTTTTTTACTCCTTTAATAAATATGAGGATTTGTCTTACTTAGGATACAAACCCTCTGACATTGAATTTTTAACTCCCACCCTCTCTGGTAATGTCTTTCAAAAATTAATTTTTACGACGCCCGGTGGGTGTTTTCTGTTGCTAGTATACATAATGGTAAGACTTAAAACCTGAAGACCGTTTTACTATTTTCTGAGTCACATTTCACTCTTATTCATATTAGCATATTCAAACACAATTCAAAGGATCTCAACGATTGATGAAAATATTTACATAGGTTAGAGGAACAAGAGTTTCAGAATCAGCTTTACCAAACCGGAAGTAAAGCTAATTCTTAAGCTGTGTTTAAATCTATATTTTATATGTGTTTTATTTATATTTATATATATTAATAAAAAGCATTTTTGTATATACTAGTCTAATTTAATTGAGTTACCGCTTGCTTGTTGCTTTAGTCTGCCAATTCGATGGCAACTGAAATCCCACCGCAATAGTGAGTATTTCTACTACAAAATGTATTTGTTTTTCCTGTTATTTTATGGTCATCTAACCATTCTCATGGAATTTTCCTTTTTTATTATTGTTATTCCCCCTACATCTCTGTTTTCCCAATACATTTCTATGTTTTACTCCTATCTTTTGTTTTTCCTCCGTTTGGTCAAACAGCAAAACAAAAATATATAACCCAGTATTAATTTAATAAGCTATGGTGAAACGTTAATAATTTTATAACGTGATCCTTGTTTTTTCACTCATAAAAACAAACATTGTTTAAAGCCTTTGGGATTAACCATAAAACAACGAATTCTGGAAAGATTATTTTATTTTCATTCTCCATGTGTGTGTGTATTTGCGCATATACACGTGTAAATGTATGTTAATGACACATACATACACGCACACAAATGGTGAAAAACAATTGGCAAAGTTTAGATATAGTCATTTTCCATCGTATTTCTTTTTCATCCTCATCGGATATTTCCTTCTTTTATATATATATATATATATATATATATATATATATATATATATATATATATATATATATATATATATATATGGGATTTTGTTTGAAGCATATATATATATATATATATATATATATATATATATATATATATATAGTAGGCTATATTTATGGGTAAATAGTACTCAACATCGTTATATCGCATATATATACATATATATACATATATATATATTTATATATATATATATACACACACAAATATATATATATATATATATATATATATATATATATATATATAGTGCTCAATATCGTTATAACGCATATACACACACAAATATACATAATGCTATATATATGAGTAAATAGTGCTCAATATTTTCATAACACACACACATATAGTATGCTATATATATATATATATATATATATATATATATTATATATATATATATATATATGAGTAGGTAGTGCTCAATATTGTTATGACGCACACACACACACACACACACATATATATATATATATATAGTATACTATACTTATGAGTAAATCGTGATCAATATCGTTATAACGCGCATATATATATATATATATATATATGTGTGTGTGTGTGTGTGTGTGTGTGTGTGTGTGTGTGTGTGTGTGTGTGTGTGTGTGTGTGTAGGATTGCGTGGATATAAATTCAACTTAGCTCGATAACTGAAATTTCCTCACCTATGTAATGTTCAAACCACTTGATTTCCAAATCCATATGCGAGAAACTGTCAGTTACCAAATGCTGTTGACTTCATATCCACTCTAATCAAACTCATAATATATATATATATATATATATATATATATATATATATATATATATATAACATT
>CM042155.1:39772757-39790257 GCA_023376005.1 Doryteuthis pealeii
GACTTCATACTTCAGTAGGTGATCTTTGTCATATGCCGGAAATTAAAAAGTTGCCAAGGGCGACAACCTGTAGATAATGCAAGGTGGAACATGTGACCCATCCATTTAGTTTCTTCTGTCTTGCTTGAGAATTTTAGATCTGATTCTTTTTTGAAAATTCTTTTATGTAAGTCATACGAGCAAAGCATAATCAGTCATTTCAGGACTCTAGAACACGAATAGCAAAACGGTAAAATGAATGGATATTCACAATGCGCAATGCATATTGAGGAAGTCAGCTAAAGACAACCTGAGGATAGATCGAGACATTTTTGATGAGGACAGGAAGGTATAAAGCCTATAAGTTTTACGAGTTTGTTGCTTTCCCTCTTTGAAAGTTATATATATATATATATATATATATATATATATATATATATATATATATATATATATATATGGGATTCCTTACTTTCTTAGAAAAATGTAAAGAAAGTAAACTATGCACAGTATTATGTACATGCTTAAATTCATTCTAATGTTGCATTGAAACGAGCAAAGTTCTATGGAAAACCACGTATTAAGAGTTATCCAACTATGGGTAAATGATAGAGCAGACTGGGCTCTTTAAAACTTGTCAACCAGTCTAGAAGAAAGAAAACTGAATTCAAATCATAGACCTGGAGGGGATGGGCTATCTTAGGTTCTTTCTGTTCAAGACATGCAACATGCTGTAACTTTTTTTTATTTGGGGCTTGAAAAATTAGATCAGCCAGAAATAATTGGAATTAATGAAAATATAAAAAAATCCCCAAAAATCAACAAATGAAAATCTGTATTTGGAACATTTTTGTTTTAACTTTTATTTATTTCGCCTTTATTTCATACTCAATAAACCAAATAAACTTTTCTGTCAAGTCAATATTCAGTTATTTGTTGTAAAACCTTTTTGAAGCTAAGAATAAAAGTTAAATGAAAGGGAATGTTTGCATCATTTTCAATTACCCCACTCATATTTTGATTTGACAAATAAAATAAGAAATCTCAATTACCATGAGAATAGTCCACATAGAATATTTTCAGTGTGTGTGTGTCTGTGTCTGTGTCTGTGTTTGTCTATGTATGAATTAATGTAAATGTTTATAAAGTCCTTGAGAAAATAGAATAACTTGAAATGTGTATAAGATAACCAGAAAACAATAACCTTAAAAAAAATTATATATATATACACACACACACACACACACACACACACACACATATATATATATATATATATATATATATATATATATATATATATATATATATATATATATATATATATGCCCGTCCATGTGTAGAAAAAGACACTTAGAACACTCCCTGGTAATTTTTGTTGGGGACGTGACAGCCGAAGTGGGGATAACTTGAAGTTTTAATATACATTTTTTTCTTTTTTGTTTCCTTCATGTTGCCCAACATTTCCATGGTCTTATCCCCCTCTTTTACCCAATATATATACAGTGTGACTTTTAAATGATCTACCGGTTGTTACTTTTTTAAAAGCACCGGTCGAAAGGCCCTTAAGTTTCTTTCGCTCTCTTTTCTTTTTATTCGTTTAAAATTGCTGATCAATAAATTATGATACTTTTTTTAAATTATATATATATATGTGTGCGTGTGCGTGTGTGTGCGTGTGCGTGTGTGTGTGTGTTTGTGTGTGTGTGTGTGTGTGTGTGTGTGTGTGTGTGTGTGTATAGGATGATTGTAAAGTAATTCCCTTCCTTATTGTGATACGAGAATTTATTTCTGTCATTCCGTTCTTCCTGGGAAGATCAGTTGATGCGATGCCCGAGTGGCTTGAGAGGCTGGAGGCGAATGGTGGTGCCCATTCAGAATTTTAAATAAAACCCCATGCTATGTGTTTACATCTTGTAGAATAATCATACTAGTTCCAATTACCTTTGAATTGGTAAGACAAGGCAGCAAGTAGTCGTGACTTAATACGAACCTGGTTTGCTGCCAAGACTACTGCAAAATGGCAGATTATTTATGAAGCCTCGGAACATCCTACAAACCAAGCAGCCAATCAGGATTCAAGGAATGGAATCACCCAAATGCATGAGTGGACTATTCTGAATTCCCATGAGTACCAGTTGTCTTGACACTGGTTGTGCTTGGCCAGTTGCTGTTGTTCAAACCAATAGTAGACTGACTGCTGACTGACTGTCTGATTTCAATATTCATTTTTCCATTTGTAAAAATAATGATTAAGAATTAATTAATGTCTGACCTTTTATATAGGATGGTTGTAAAGTAACACCCTTCCCTATTTTAAAATTTTTATATTTTATGTCTGAATCATTATTTTTAAAGAATATGTCTCTAACATTCTTTGCTCGTTATTGAACCAGCGACTCTTCTCTTGTGACTTCACAGCTCTGTTCTCCTCCTCTCCAGTTCCTCCACTCCTCTGTTTTCTCTTCCATTTCTCCTTCGTTCCTCGTTTGATTTACGTCGTTGCTCGCTCTAGTCTATCAACTGAAGGACCATTTTTTCTCTCCTCCCTCTCAGAGAAGCAGACATTTTATCTCCAAACTCTACCCATAATGCCTCAGGCGCTTCTATAAAGGGGCCTTTCCTTCTCTCTCTCTTTTCGATGTTGCATGCCTGCCTACACCCACTCCTCGTTCACCCGTTCAGTTCCGATGTCTCAGGCAAGGTGGACTTGCACGCGCAGCAAGTCCTTGCCCGTTTTGCACGAGGTAAGACTCACTACAGAATGAATATGAAAAGAATGCACAAAACATGGAGTTTTTATTTGAATTTTTATATGGGCACCAGCATTCGCCTCCAAGCCGCTCGGGCGTTGCATCAACTGACTTCCCAGGAACACTAATGAAAATGCAGAAATAAATTATATTCGTCCTTCAATTCGTCTTACCAAGTCATTAACTTGCCCCTTCTACCAGACCCAAAGAAAAAGGTTGCAGGGTGTTAAATCAGGACATCTGTCCAGTCACTCACGCGGACCAACAAAACATTGTATTAAAGTTCATAGCATAATGAAATTAAATAAGAATGCAGATGAAATTATTTGAAACAGAGAGTATAATCGAAAAATAGAACAAATTGAAATCTAACTCTTCGATTATTTTCGATCCCTCCCGTCTTTCATTGCTAAATTTTCCTAATTTAACTATTTAGTTAAATTAGGAGGTAGTGAATAAAAATACAGTTATTTCTTCTTGTCAATGGATTTCTTTTAAGTTTAATCTCTTTAGCTCATATTTAGTAAAATAAACCAAACAATTAGAAATCAATAATACTAAATACATATTTATAAAATTCTATTACCAATATGCAAATTAGCCTTCCAGTTCACACTGTAAACCGTTATTTTGGTGTATATATAAACACATCTGCAACAGTATTTTATCAATAATTGAGGTTTTAAAATACCCATGCAGAATGTGAGGTAATTAACAAAGGGAATTGTGACATAAGTAGTTACATAGTTTATATATCTCTAACCGAAACTATCTCCATTATAATAAGATATATTTTTGTTTTTTGGATTTAATAATTCCTATTTTCCTGTTTATTCTCGTGTTCTTTCTTTTCGTGTATATGTTTGGGTTTTTTTGTTTGTTTTTTTTTTGTTTTTTTTTTTGTTTGTTTTTTGTACGAGAGTAATTTTGGATGAAGCAAATAATCTCTTTTCTCCAATATTTTATCCTTAATTTATGTCTTGCTTAATGTATCTTCAAGCACACAACTTTCTGAGCACACCTCCTACTTCATAGACTGCTTGTCAGGCTCAACAATAATCGTAATATATAACAAGCTACAGACGGTGAATATCTTATCCACTATTGTATGCCATTAATCTATATTGCTGTTCGGAAGATGGAACCGTAAATATACTAAAATATATTTCCCTGCATAACTGACGTTAAATAAGAAGAATCAAGAAAAAATAAACATAAATCTTATTCAGTTCATATAGGTCTATGCTAGCTCTTTATATCTAATATATATATATATATATATATATATATATATATATATATAATCAGTCTGCTTATTATCTATCTCTTTCAATGTGTTCATTATCCTTGTATATATATATATATATATATATATATATATATATATATATATATATATATATATATATATATGGGGGTTCCTTATATATCTACCTATCTATCTGTATATCTATCCATTATCTCAATATGTTCATTATGTATATATATATATACATATATATATATATATATATATATATATATATATATATATATTAACTCTGGTAATACATGATACATAAAAATATCAATTTTTAACATGCTATACATTCTTCATGAACATTAACATATATTTATGTATATGTAAATGGCAGTTGTGTGTATGTATGCATGTATGTCCGGATGAAAATACAAAAATTAAACAATTAATGACAAACTAAATATATATATATATATATACACATTCACTATCAGCAGAGCTGGATTTTTGTGCAAAAATAATGAAAATTTTATTTATATCTAGGAAAATATTTAAAAGTTGGGATTTAAATAATAAGAGGAGGGCAAGTGATTGGTTGTGTTCGTGAGTAAAACATAAATTAATTATGTAAGATCAAAACAATCAATGGATCTATGAGACTAACTTTTTATTATACACCAGGCAATGCCGGGTAGCCAGTAAATATGGGAGTAATGGCAACAAAAAGTACTTCATATTCCTCCCGAATTTAAAGTTCACCAGTGGATGCAGTTTAACCTCATCCCTAGGACAAGCGGATGGATTGATATATATTTATATATACACACATATAATCACAATGATCAAGCTTTAAATCTCTTTTATTTTAATATTTTAGACAACAAAGTAAAAAAAAAGTAAAGTCAACGGGGTGGCCTAAAGTCGGTATCAGCCAGTCAGCGAGGGAGTCTAGCCCCTTTTCAATAGCGCTAGACCAAGGAGATTGTTTTAGCATCTGAAGTGGAGCGCCACACCTACCATCAGCTCCTTACTTTATCGCACAGATCCCTGTGCTACTCATACGCTGAGTTGGCGAGGACCGGTATCGAACTAGGAACCTTGTGGTTTCTAGCCGAACGCTCTACCGACTGAGCTAACCCGGTAGTAAATATATCTCCTTATTCTTCCCTGGAGATGTGTTCTTACTGAATGTAATATTTCTGAGAGCTTCATCATTTGTACTAAGTTTAAACAGACCCTACAGATGCTAAACAACTAATATTGTGTTTGCTTATTATAGAATAATTGAAATATACAACTCGACTAAATGTGAGTTCTGATCAACTGACAACGCAAACGACTTTCTTTAGAAACACATATACGTATCTGCTTACTTTCCTCTTATTTTACAGCTTGAAATATCTTTAAATCTAATGCTAAATAAAAACACATCAAATGAAACGTGATTCAATGATTGTATTTACCAACACGAGAAAGCAATATATAACTGAGATGTTATCGCATACAGTCATGAAATAATTAAATCAAGCCGTGTTAGATTAGACAGAAAAAATGACAATTTTAACAACACAAAGAAAGATTGAAAATCATTTGGAAAATAAAACGATCTCTGATTTATAAAGAATGCAAGAAAATGAAATAAATCCAAAAAACAATTAAATTTTCCATTTTTGAAATGGTGTAAAAACGGTGAAGTTGAGATAATAATTCAGCTCAAAATTTTCTCCATTAGAGAATTTTGTTTTCTATTTCAACTTATCACGAACTTGGATTCTTTAATAGATTTTTATATCATTCATCTAATTTCGTGATTCCTAGAAGTAAATAGGAAGATATTTTAAAACCTATGTTAATTTTACATACGAAAAAGTAAATCACATAATTTATCTATGTCTCACACACTATCTTTTGACACACACACACACACACACATATGTATTCACTGCCATATATACACATTTACCAACCCCTCCGCACGAACAGGATGTGACACAAGGTAAATTTCTTAAGCGGAGTTCAACAGGTTTTAATTCAGAGTTTTCCTTCTCCTAGACCGGTTGCCTAAACAAGGTTAGAGCCCATTCCGCCCTACTATTTATCCATAGCTGGAGTGAGAGTAGGATTCATACTTTCCCAAGGGTATTACCGCTAAGGGAAATGCAATTACCACATCCAGGATTTGAATTCGGGGCAACGATTCCATTTCCCATGATTTTAATCATTACACCACGCGCTTCCATTCACTGCCATATACGTGGAAAACTTAAACCAGTCATTTCGCTATTATGAATAAATTTATTTCAACTGGCTTCTTTACAAAATAAGTCGGCATCTTCAGATAGCCACACACAGAATGGAGAAAAGTACAAATATTTTATTCCACTTTTAACAAATAATAAATAGAATTTGTATCATTAGGATTTTCTGACTATTGTCTTCATTTTCATTGTTATATACACAACGTTTCGGAATAGGGAACCTAAAGTGTCCGGTTCGAGGTTCCATCAGGTTCCCGCGTTCGACTAGAACGCTCCCGGTAACACCTGAAGAAGGCCGAAGGGCACATAGACCGAAATGTTGTATATTTAACAGTGAAGATGAGGACAAGATTACGAAAAATCAAAAAAATACAAATTATCTAACCTTATCTAAAATTAAATATATAATGTGTATAATATATAATGTATTAATGTGTTATTTGAAATGACTTTTTGCACACACCACACACCACACACACGGACACACACGCGCACACACACACACACACACACACATATATATATATATGTATATATATGTATATATATATATGTGAAACATCGTGGGAGTCTGTGTGGAACAGGTTGTAATTAAATGAGTGTGATAAAAAAAATCCCAAAAATTGGCTGTGAGGTCATCAGACAGAAGCCTTGTATCTGATAACCGTGAAACTGTCATCAAATTCCACTTATATATATATATATATATATATATATATATATATATATATATATATATATATATAGGGTGTCCATAATATTCAGCTGAACATTTAAAATGTAACAACAAAGATGGAAGAATTGTTGAGATGAAATAATCAAAAAGTACATGACACATAAAACTACAAGAGTTGAACTTACGTATGATTTTGGCAAAATGATTCTATCATTCGTACAAGTGAGTTATCAATTTTAACACTGCTGCAAGGCTTTTTGAACACCTGTACACACACAGACACACACACACACACAGACACACACACACTCACACACACACACACACACACACACACACACACACATATATATATATATATATACATGATGTGTGTGTAATCATTCAAACTTAGAATAAAAGCCAAAAGTAAAATCTTGTTGTTAATGCATTGATATTTATTCAAATTTAAGTGACTTATTGTTTTAGCCGGGGGGAGCTTTAATCTTTGTTGGTATAATAAGTAGTCAAATATGAAATTATAATTTGATTTATTACATAATAGATCGAATCATATTTCATAAAAGTAACAGTAAGTATTTTCCAACCCTTTCACACGGACAGAATGCGACACAAGATAAATTCTAAACCGGAGTTTAATTGGTTTCAATTGTGTTTTCCTTCTCGGAGACCAGTTGTCATACCAAGACAAAAAAGCCCTGCCGGTGGGGTTCTAGAATACACTGATTGCACCTCTGAGAGAGATAAGACCCCCATCACCAATGGGGCAGCCTGTTAGCCGTAGGTGCAGACTCGTGATGCTTAAGGATGGAACCCTGATGGTTGAGCAAATCTTGACATGCAACTCTCCACATTGGCCCTTACTTATTTTAGACGGGTGGTCGGAAATGTCTCCTCCAATCAATTGTCGGGTTATATCAAGCATTAGCACCTATAAGATTGCCCTAAGCCTATTTTCCTCATGATAATCTCCAGCCCTTTTTATCATATGGTAGAGGCCGATATTTACCTATCAAACCCTTTTTCATGGGGCCGAAGAGAGTCTAATATTATTCCAGTGACGAGGAAGTGAAATCTGTAGTGAACAGAATACGAGCAAAAACATGCTCTCATTCGAAGGAGGGACATTGCTATTGAAAGAAACAGTGTTCAACCTTCGACCACACACAAGTATCAGGACAAGGGGAAAATCGCCTCATTCAGGTAGACAACTTTACCGCATCCTCCATGCTCGCCAGATTTATCACCTTCATATTATTATGTCTTCGGCCCCATGAAAGACTGTTTGAGAGACAAACATTATTAAGTGACGAGGAAGTGAAATCTGTAGTGAAGAAGTAGCTCAAAGAATAGTTAATAGAATTTTACGGGGCAGGATACATGCTCTCATTCGAAGGTGGAACATTGCTATTAATAAAAACGGTGACTGTGAAGAAATGGGGATGCGATCCCCAGAGGACCAACTTCATTTTGATGTAGGATATATATTCCTATGTTGGTAATTATACTTGTCCTAAACAAAATGACATTACTTTTTTACTCACCCTCGTATATATATATGAATGATGTAGTGGTTGGTGTCGTAGGAAATGGACTCAGAGTCTAAGGATGAAAACCTTAAAAAGGATGTTTGCATTTCCCAAGGCACTAATACTCTTGGGAACGGTAGGAATCCAACTACTCTCCCGTCATCTATGAGTAAATAGTAGGACAGACAGAGCTCTTTAATTTTGTCTAGGTAACGAGTCTAGGAGAAGGAAACATTTGAATTCAATCCTGTTAAACTCTGCTTAAGAAATTGACCTTGTGTCGCATCCTACTCGTGCAGAATGGTTGGTAAATATATATTATGTGTCGTGAATACAACTATAACATACTGTTTTTAAATATGTGTTTCATTAAAACTGGTAAGGTTTTGATATAATGTCTGTAAAGGGTTTTGAAATAATAGCGTATCTGTAAGGGCCTACAGAATCGTAAATTTGGTTTAGAGTTGAATTGTGTACTTATTCATACGCAAATATATGCTCATCATAGGTGCCCACCCATAAATATGTCTAATTGTGTACATGCGTATATAGGCGTGTACTCAACCCATAAATATGCGCATGCACGTATTCATATGAGTATTACTCTGCGCTATCTGCACAAAATAGTGAGTTATCATTTGAATACAAACATAACTCTCCTTATGCAAATATATTTCCTATAATTTAAAAACCGCAAAAAGACGAACGATAAGAGGATTTTCCTCGGCACAGAACCAGATTAAGAATAAAATAAGATTTCCTATGTTATTCCGGATTTTACAAGTATTGAGACGTACAACATATTCAAGAAAAGAATTTGAAGCATGATTTTTAACTTTTTTCTTCTTTCTTTTTTTTTTTTTTTTTTTCAAATATATTTAAATTATATTTTTGCGTCTGTGCTTATTTTTCGTAAAGCTCTTTCAGACTGTTGCGTTTGTAGGACATTCATTGCTGCGTCTATGAATTTATCTAATATTATCAATATAATATGAGATTAACACACACACACACACACACACCACACACACACACACACATATATAATATATATATATATAAAGAAAGGGAGAGAGAGAGAGAGAGAGAGAAACTCAGTGGATGAGTGACACTGACTTTTTTCTGTGCGGTAAAGTGGGGAACTGATGATAGGCGTGGCGCTCCGCCTCATATCAAAATAATCTCTCTGATCTAGCGCTAGTGAAAAGGAGATAAACACCTAGCTGTCCGGTTGATATCGGCAATAAACCGCTCAGCCCAGTTTATATATATATATATATATATATATATATAATATATATATATGGCTTTTAGCACGTACATGTTAAAAAGGGTTGGGGTTTGCTATAAGGGCAATAGGGTCGATGTTCAAAAATGTAAAGAACTTTTTTTATTTTGCAAATAATATGGTAACACAAAGTGTTATAACAAATGGACTTTATTGTCCATGTTGGTAGTCCGAGGCTATAAAATTGAGAATAAGGGTTATCAATTACTTACGTAACAGGTACGCGGAAAAACGGACACTATGGAGGCCTGGCGTCCTCAAACAAAGTATATTCGAGGTAAATCTACTGAACGTGAAACGCTACTAGCCGATTAGCGAAATCTCTAAGCTCTAAGGCATCGAGAATAGAATGGCCCACGTACAGGCGCACGTATAAGCCTGAAGCTGGGAGCTAAGACATCTCCCACAGTTTTAACTTGTGTTATATTCTGACGGTTGGAGAGTCCAGGAGAAAGAGATTTTGACTTTGGCGGCACTGCCTTTAAATATCTAATTCCCAACTTGGTCACGACAAACCATAGTAAGTAAGTGAAGATAATTCCAACACGATTTTTTAGAGAGAGACACTGTCTTTAAAATGTTTTATCTTATATTCGCTTGCCAAGAGTTGCGTAACACGGTTTGTAATTTGTTGGAAAATATTTTTATGTTCATTTACTTTTCTTCTTGCGTTCGTCCCGGGAGTGAATTCAAGGAGCCGGTTAGGGTCTTAAGCTGAGAAGGCGATTTTTATTTTTTAAAAAGGACTCAATACAGCAAAATTATTTAAAAAAAACAGGCAAAATATACTTGTTCCTGATAAATCAGTTTAGAAGTCGAATAGAATACGACGAAATAGAAATGGAATCTGAAGGAGAGGAGGGGGCTAATGAATTCAATGATGAAAATGAAGAATCAATGGATGAGAGTGTTAGAATATCTGACGATGAATCTGAAGAAAATGAACTTAGACCTACGTCCCCTGTCAGAATGTGTCATGATATTCTCCTTAAAAGCCCGTCTAGATTTCCGAGAATCTTCAGAAGAAGTCAAAGACTTACAAAGGGCATAAATCCAGTTCGGTTCAGGGAGGTTTAGTAACGTATTAAAACGAGACTATAAAAAGTAGTCTACCTCAGTAGCAGATTTTTAGGGGATCGTGGCGTAGCAATGTCCAGCCCATCACAAAGAAGAATCAACGAAGAAGAACCAACCCTTAACAGCAGAAGCCCAATAGACGAAAAAAATGGCGGCTGAGGTAGAACCAACAAGTAGAAGTGTAACAAGTAAGAAAGACCATCATATCATCTAATCTATCAAATTGTTTCTCTTTCTATGATATACTTGACGTATGATGTGGATATATATGTGTATAAATATTTGTAGTATCGTATACAAATGAGAAGGCAGGCAGAATACAAAGTCCTTCTTCACTAATGGGTAGACAGATTAGAGTTCCCATAACCATGTCATTTGCAACGAATGAACGGGTAATGGTATAAAGAAACAATCGAATGCTGAGGAGGCGAATTTCATATTACAAAAATGACACCACACATCAATATTATTTAAAAAAACGGGAAAAATATACTTGCTCGTGAGGATCAGTTTAGAATTCGAATAGAACCCGACGAGATAGATATGGAATCTGAAGGGGGTGATAGGGCTAGTAGATCCAATGGTGAAAACGAAGAATCAATGGATACGAGTGTTAGAATATCTGACGTTGAATCAGAAGAAAATGAACTTAGACCTAAGTCCTCTGTCAGAAGAATTCATGATACTCTCCCTGAAAGCCCGTCTAGATTTCCGAGAATCTTTAGAAGTCAGATCTACGAAGGGCATAACACCATGCCGGTCCAGGGAGGTGTAGTATCATATGCAAAGGAGATAGACGATAAAAGTAGTCTACCTCAGTAGTGTATGTTTCTGGGATTGATTGACTTCACAGCAAAAGGAAAGAAGGAATTCCATCCATCTAGCTCAGGAGTTCTCAAACTTATATTTATATATGTATATATATAGAAACGCGTGGTGTAATGGTTAAAGTAATGGGAAATGGACTCGTCACCCCGAGTTCAATTCCTGAACGTGGTACTTGCATTTCACTTAGCGCTAATACATTTGGTAAAGGTATGAATCCTACTCTCCCTCCAGCTATGGATAAATAGTAGGGCAGACTGAGCTCTTTAATCTTGGTTAGACAACCGGTCTAAGAGTAGAAAAACTCAGAATTCAAACCTGTTGAACTCCGCTTAAGAAATTGACCTTGTGTCACATCCTGCTTGTGCGGAGGGGTCGGTAAATATATATATTTCCATATAAGTGGTGGTTGTCGAAGTGGATACGTTCTTTTGTTTGGCTTATTTGAAAGGGATTCCGACAGGTTTTGACAATATCGTAACCAGCAAAACTGAGAAAACAAAATGCTGAAAGAAAAAATAACACTAAAAGCTTTTGCTAACTCGCACAAATGAGAGCAACGGAATTGTACGTTGTTAAAAACGGCTAAACGTAAAGTGAAAAAATTCCCTCGCCTTTTCTTTTTCTTTACACTTTTCTCCTTCACAGTCACAGAAATTCATAAAGTGACTGAAAGGAAATACAGCTTCTTCCTGTCTGAAAAAGAATTGTTAACGAATGGTGGAATAAGTATATTCGAGTATTCTTAAGTATGATGGTCAAAAAGCAACGCTTAGGATAATAAATTATATATTTTAGTAAGTAAAAAGTAAAGTCAGCGCAGTGGCCTATCAGTGGAACAGCGAGGGAGTATATCCCCTTTTCACTAGCGCATGAAAACAACATCCCACTTGGCAGCAGCTGTACAGCCACTTTCTCCCTATAACACAAAATATCCGAATGAGATGACCAAGACATACTGGACGATGAAGATTACTCCAATGATGGTTTTTACGTCTGTGCTAGATCGTCACACTCACTCCTAAATGCCGAGTTTTCCACATAGATAAAATCTGTACGCTGAGTTGACGATGGTATCGAACCCGGAACCTTGTGGTTCCTAGGCGGATGGTCTCCCGACTGATATTCTCAATGAAGTCTTTTCTGATAATGTACAAAAAAAATTCATTTATATATTCTATTGTTTGATAAGGAATGCATGGTCTGCTATAAACAGATTGTCAGCAATATGGAAATCCAACATTCACTGACAAGTTAAAGCGAAAGTTCTTCCAAGCCGTGGTTGTATTAGTACTACTGTAGTGTTGCACCACTTGGACCCTAATGATGCTCTTAGAAAATAAGCTAGATGGGAGATGCACAAGAATGCTGTGTACAATCTTAAACAAGACGTGGAAACAACACCGCACAAGAAAACGGCTGTACGGCCACAAACCATCCGTGTAAGACGAACAATACACGCTGGACACTGCTGGGGAAGCAGAGACAAAGTGACGTTTTTCTGTGGAAACCAGCACATGGGCACGTCGATGTGGGCCGTCCAGCAAAGACATACATTGTCAAGCTTTGCGTAAATGCTGGATGCTGCGCAGAGGACCTCCCAGCAGCAATTAATGAAAAAGAAGGGCGACGAGTGATTATCATGGATATCAGTGCTAATAACTTAACATAATTATAATGATCTTTCGATGAGGGTTTCACTGGATAATCACTGTATATTGTGATACACACATCTATGTATTAACCATATTTTTTCTATAAACGTGACCACCCTTGAATCAGTTATGTCCTGTTTTAACAGTGACCCATGATGATCTTCCTCATCTGGTCGCGCTGACTGGACAGATTCCTTTGACTCAGTATCTTGCCATCCGCCCGTATCGGACATCGCTCCATGCAGTTCCGCGTGACATTCAGAACTCACAGGAAGCAGATTTATCCATGTTTTTCATGGCGTCCCACACTGGTAGGTCCATGTGCAGTTGTCCACAGAAGAACTTCATTTGCATTCCATGCTCCAATTTAGACAAACGCTAATAATTATATATTATATTTTTGCTTGAAGGCAATTACAATGCATGTATCGCATAAAATTCGATACTTTTTTTTTAATAGAAAATGAACTTTGACAAGTGTAATCCCGGCAAAGGATCGCTCGGTGTGTAGAACATCGTACAGACTGTTCGAAAATGAACTTGACAAGTGTAATCCCGGCAAAGATCAAAAGGATGTGTAGAACATCGTACAGACTGTTTCGACTTTATAAAGTCGAAACAGTCTGTACGATGTTCTACACACCGAGCGATCCTTTGTCGGGATTACACTTGTCAAGTTCATTTTCTATTAAAAAAAAGTATCGAATTATATGCGATAAATGCATTGTAATTGCCTTCAAGCAAAAATATAATATATACTTTTTCCAACAATGCTTCTAAAAAAAAACATCCAAAAAAGCTAATATTATATTTATGTCCCTTATATCAATAATTTGAATGATTCTTGTTACAAATACTTCTAGTGCTTGTTACGAATCTTGTTGCCATTTTAGGACTGTAGGTAAGAGCAGATTTACATTGGAGATCCTTGTGGCATAAAATAATGATCCTTTCTTGAAGTAGAAATATGTAGCATCAATTGTAATCCTTGTCAGTTGATACCTATTAAAGAATTGTATAATCCTTGTCAGTTGGTCCGTGTTAACGAACTGTACAATCCTTGTCCGTTCGTTTGTTCATCCAACGAGCAATTGAGCGACAATTTATCAACTTTTCTTAAATAGTAAATCAAATAAATGATTGAGAGTTTTGATTGGCCGATTCAGACAAGCTGTTTTGGAGTTTATAAATTCAGCACATTTTATATACCAGAATTATTCCAACATAGCTATAGATAAATTGATAATAAAAAAGACGTATCAATTTTTTTTTATTAATATCCGAAATTCTGGCTTTAATTAATGATTAATACATTAAACTAAGTAGATTAAATTATTTAAATCAATGGCAAATATAAACTGCCAATATTCCGAAAATAGCCCAATTCTTTAAACAATATTATTCAATCAGGTAAACATTCTACAAATGACATTGGTAATCAGTCCACCAATGACAAATAGACACGTGTACGTTATTCCACCAACATTCCATACCCAAAATCTAATTCCGTTGCACACTCGACGACTTATTTTCTAAGTGCATTTTAAAAGTAGATTTTTAAACATAAAAAAATCATGATTATATGTACTAGAAAAAGTATGCGCCCTCTGGCTACAAGTATTTAAGTTTAAATGTAATATATTAAATTAAAAAGACAAATGAAATTAAATTAGAATGAATATAAACATATTACACTAATTTTATGTTATTTTAATTTCTATATTAAATTATTTATACGATTGCTTTTTATATGTTTCAGAATAATATGATAGTATTAGAATTAAGTAGTAGCAAATACTTATCTAGTGAACACAGTTTTGTTAAAATCATTATGCAAATTATTCGCACCATATACTATGTAAATCTTTATTTCTTAGAGATATATAACTGAGATTTTAAATGCACTAATAATATGCGTAGTTTTGTGGCAAATCTACCTCAGCTAGACATTGCTAATAAATAAGATGCTTATTAAGATTAAATAATGACTGTTTCATAATCGTTAGGAATATAACGTAAATAACTAAGGAAATTGTGACGTCAGTAGTTAGAGACAGTTACATAATTTCCAATATAATTATATATATATATATATATATATATATATATATATATAAAATGTTAGGGCCCGCATGGATATGAAGTTAACGTCGTTTGGTAACAGGCAGTTTCTCACCTATGCGATTTAAATCCTTTAAAAGTGCTGCAGACTTTGTCTACGCTGTCCTAACTTAGGTGTACATGCTTTATCAACGATATTGACCACTATTTACTCATATATATATATATATATATATATATATATATATATATATTTGTGTGTGTGTGTGATATGTGTGTGTGTGTGTGTGTGTATTTAGGCAGCATTCTTTCATTTCTACATGTAGAATTAAACAAAAGGCACGTCTCCTGTTTAACAATTTTATTGACGATATTTTCAAGCTTTCTGGCCAACTTTTTTTTTACATTTGGATGGAATCCGTAGATTAGTCCAGCAAAGTTCATATCCCAAGTACTTTCGGCACTTCGAAGTGCCATCATCAGGGGTGATGTGTTTATGTTCTTTTTTTGTTCAAGTTAGTGGTAGTGAGAGTAACTAGGAGGAGAAACACACACACAACACACACACACACACACACATACACACATATACATATATATATATATATATATATATATATACATGTGTGTGTGTGTGTGTGTGTGTGTGTGTGTGTGTGTGACCAGTCTACTGATTGGATCTAACCTCTCCGAACGCTCATCTAGCCCAAATAAGGACCGAGGTGGAGTTCTGCTTATCATGGGACCACTTTGTGTCGTGGTCACAGACCGCTCAGCCACCACAATCTTGTTTTCAGGAAATACGGATCGCTACGCACGGCCCGCAATTGGCCCCATTGAGGTTTGGGTCATACCCTATCTGCAGAGGTGCAGTCGGTCTATTCTACAACACCATCCGATGGGTTGAGGGTATAAATGACATGCATAACAACTTTTGGCAGTCGCTATATACATGTCGGTAACGCCGAGTTTGTATGGAAATATTACATTCATTTGTTATGCATAGGAAATATAGAATTTCCTTCGGACTTTCGCTATGAAATCTTGCAGACGCTGACACACAGATTCATATTAATTTAAATATTTACAAGAAAATAGTATTCGTAGGTCATACACATACTCAAAACCTGCATATATATATATATATATATATATATATATATAAATTGCCGCAAGAAAGTTTTAAAATAAGTGATATTTCCAGAAATTTATGAATTTATTCACGTATTATGAAACTTATATACAGTCGATTAGAAAAAAGACTGGGGGAACTGGAAATCAGAGTAAGAACTGAGACCATCCAGACAACATAATTGTTCAAATCGGCTAGAAATCTCAAATGTGTCCCGAAGACCTGACGAGACTTCTCATTCAGATTCCAGTGAAAGACCATCAGCTTTCGGTAGTGTGAAATAATAAAAAGAGAATTTATCAAATGGTAGATCCAGCAGATCAGAGAAAGTAGACGTAATAGCGCAGCTGAAATTCGAACTCGCTTACTGTGATGCCGTAGTTTACGTCGTTAGCCACCACACCACCTTGAGTTTTACGAGTCACTCGGTTTAATGTTTAATTTGTGCTGTGATGTAAAATGAGATGCACGAGCTAGCTTCATGCTACATTATGGGCATGACGTGGAACCACGGGGTGGTCTGAGTGGCCTGATTAGTTAAGGAAACGTTTGAGTGGTGGTGTGTGTGTGTTGGAACGGTAAAATTTAAATGATGATGTCACCATAGATGCGTGGCATGATTTTAATTGGACGAGGAATGGTACGTGGCGAAGGGGAGAAAGGTTATGTGAGAGTTTAGAGAATGAGATTCGGCCCAGTCATCAAAGAGTTTAGACGCAGCGGTATGGGCATAAAGATAAAATAAAAAAGCTTGATCAACCAACAAAAATGTCTTGTTAATTCAATTAAATGCAATGCTCAGATCAGCCCTTAGTCAGAAGAAACCAGCCCTTAGTTCAGAAGAAGAAGCAGCTAGAAGAACTAGAAGAAATAGACAGAAACATGGCAACTGGAAGAGTAGAGATGTCAACAAGGATCAAGTAAGGTCAACTCTCCTCCAAGTAATTCTCTCTCTCTCTCTCTCTCTCTCTCTCTCTCTCTCTCTCTCTCTCTCTCTCTCTCTCTCTCTCTAATACATCTCTGTATC
>CM042155.1:39795257-39897757 GCA_023376005.1 Doryteuthis pealeii
GTTGTTCTATTTTTCAATCATACCCCCTCTGTTCCAAATCTTTTTTATTACATTCTTATTCAGTTTCATTAGCCTTTCTAATTTAATATGATATTTTATTATATTAAAACTTAAATACTTGCACCAGGAGGGTGCATACGTTTGCTAGTATATATATATATATATATATATATATATATATATATATATATATATATATATATATATATATATATTAATGCTTTAAAAAGACCCACTAAGAGATTCATTGTATGAAAAACAAAATGTATGTATTTTACAATAGAAGGGGGAGGCAAACAAAAAGAATGAGCTGCATGCTAACTAGTTTCGATCCTCGCTCAACAGGGCTAAATATCGAGGATAATCGATTAAAACAGGTAAATGGGACGAGTAGGCAAATAAAAAAAAAAGAAAATAACAATTTATTTTATTTTCTCCTGAAGAATAATCAAAGTTCCAATTACCGTCGAGTTGGGAAGACAAGGCAACAAACGGTTGTAAATCAATACAAACCCGAATAGTTGCAAGTCTACTACAGAATGACAGGACATTTATAAAACTACACAGTATAATTCAAATCAAGTAGCCAATCAGAACTCAAGGAATGGAATCACCCAAATCACCCAAATTCATGAATGGATCATTCTTGATTTCTATATATACCAACTGTCTTGGACACTGCTTGAGTTGACTTAGTTAGCTGCTGTTATTCAAACCAACAGTAGACTAACTGACTTCAATATCTCCTACCACCATATATGATGTAAGCCCTTAATTAAATAAACTTTTAGGAGAAATCTGTAGTGAAGAAGTGGCTCAAAGAACAGTCAGCAGAATTTTACGTGACAGGAATACATGCTTTCATTTAAAGGTGGAAACTGCCATTGAGAGGAATAATGACTATGTGGATAAGGAGAGATGCGATCCACAGAGGACCAGCTTCATTTTGATGTATGATAGATGATCCTGTGTTATACATATGCTAAAAAAAGGGCATTATTTTTTGGCTCACCCTCGTAATTCAGAGAGAGAGAGGGGTATATATATATATATATATATATATATATATATATATATATATATAGAAAGAGAGAGAGAGAGAGAGAGAGAGAGAGAGAGAAAGGGTAAATTCCAACCGACAGAATTTGCATCTATTCCGCTTATAAGTGTTAAAGCGCGCTAAGCTTTCATTTGCTTCCTTAACTTTAAAAGAAAATACGTCAGAGTTTAAACAAACAAACCAACAAACCAACAAACAAACAAACAAAGCATTATGTGATTACAACGAGAAGACATCCTCATTTTTATATCCTGATAATATTTTGCATGTGATGTTCTTTATTTTTATCATCCTTACAAAGGCGATAATGTCTAAAGTCCGTTCACTCTGATTCAAAAGCAAACAAAGAACAATGGAATGCCAGAAACCATTCCACAGATGGTATTGTTATTTTAAGATAATGAACACACCCTCTGGTATGCGTCATGATTTCCTTACACAATGGAATATTTTCTATTCGTGGGAGTACACACTTGATATATGCATAATGTTGAGCATTTTGTGTTATCAGAATTTAACTCTACAAAGAAAAATATAATCGTATACACGCACCTATACTTGCCCATGTGCACTTTCATCTATCTATTTATACGTATAAAAGAAGAATGCCAGTTTATGCAATTCAAATTATTGGTGACTATCCATCTGATGAGACTTGAATTGGGGAGCTTTGTTAAATCAACTTAGATTTATAAAGGCCCCAATTTTGGTCAAATAAATTTATTATGGAATAACGGTGTTGAGTTTTTCCTACCTTTCAAAGATAAATATTGCTCTGTATATAATCTAAAAAGATTATTATACATTGAGATCTCTGTAGTGATTTAAGGATTCATACCGTATCATACAATAATAATACAGTATGTCTTAGAAATCACATATAGAATCATCCCTTACTACCAAGTTTTGGATACCTCACACACACACACACACACACACACACATATATATATATATATATATATATATATATATATATATATATATATATATGTATGTATGTGTGTGTATCCTTCGTTCCAGATGTAATGAATAAGTAAGGAACCAATAAGAATCCAGTGTTAACGTATTCCCTGTAAGTCCTTCGTCCGAGAGAATCCAAATGTCAATGAAATAACTCAGAACGGTGTGTCTATTAATACAGCAGAAACAGCAGCAGCAGTGCGTGATTGGACAATAGAAATCCACCCCAGGTCACGTGGTAGTCAATGAGTCTATATCTAGGAGTGACCATTTGCCCCATGCCTTATATCAATATAATTCAACAGTGTGTGTGTGTGTGTGTGTGTGTGTGTGTGTGTGTAGAATAATCAAGCTAAGTGCCAATTACCGTCGAATTGGTAAGACAGGGCAACAATTAGTCGTAATTGAATACGAACCTATCTTGCTGCAATCCTACTGCAGAATGACAGGGTATTTATGATAAATGTTCGCAGCGCCATATTGAGGTCGGTCAGTTAGTCTTCTGTTGGTTTGAACAACAGCAACTGGTCAAGCACAACTGAAGTATCCAAAAAGTTGGTATTTATAGAAATCAAGAATAGTCCATTCATGTATTTGGGTGATTCCATTCCTTGAATTCTGATTGGCTTCTTGGTTTGTATGATGTTGTGGAGTTACATAATGACCTTGTCATTCTGCAGTAGAGTTGCAGCAAGATAGGTTCGTATTCAGTTACGACTATTTGTTGCCGTGTTTTACCAATTCGACGGTAATTGGAACTTAGCTTGATTATTCTGCAGTATATATATATATATATATATATATATATATATATATATATATAAAATCAACATAATTGAACTGAAGAAATTATATATCCTTTTATTTATTTATAATACTCCGTATATGTAAAACTATATACACAAATCATTACGTGTCAGTAATATATATATATATATATATATATATATATATATATATATATATATATATATATATATAAAAACAGTTAATCAGAAACTATTAAACACCGCTTGAAATCTGACCTTGTTTCATATAATGCTTGTGCAGAAAGGTTGGGAGGGTGATCCATAAAAACTATAAACTTAAATACTAAGGCAGTAAAAACGATATATATATATATATAGTGTCTGTTAATATCTATTCATTTATTCATACATATATGTATATATGTGTGTGTATGTGTATGTGTATGTATGTATGTGTTGATGTGTGTGTGTGTTAATATCTATATATATATAATATATATATATATATATATATATATATATATATATGCGTGTGTGTGTATGTGTGTTAATATCTATTTATTCCTATATATTCATATATGTATGTATGTGTGTGTGTATCAATATCTATTTGTTTATTCATTCATTATACATGTATATATATATATATATATATATATATATATATGTGTGTGTGTGTGTGTGTGTGTGTGTGTGTGTGTGTGTGTGTGTGCGTGTCTGTGTGTATGTTAATATTTATTATTCATTCATGTATATATATATTTATATTTTAATATTATTTATTCAGATATATATAAGGTTAATGTATATTTATTATTCGTATATATATATATAATTTTCAAATATACATATATATATCTATTTATGAATATCTATATAATTATTTATATACACATATATATCTATATAATGTTAATATATCTTTACTTATTCATATATACATAGATATATAATGTTAAAATCTATTTATATTTATATAAAAATGACACAAACACACACACACACACACACATATATATAATATATAATATATATATATATATATATATATATATATGTCATATTTATGTTGCACTAAGGCATAGCATAAAGATAAAATAACTAGCATTAAAAAATATGAGATAATGATGAAAGGCACTTGAAGTAAATTGACCTAGTCAAATCGGAAAGGTTAACAAATTCTGACACGTATTTTATCTGTTTCCCTCAAGGAAACACGAAACAAACTTATAGAGACAGAAATGTAAAAATTTCCTGGATAGTTGTTCTTTTTGTTGTGTTTTGTTGCTAGATAAGCGATATAAAACTATTCAAAATAGAACTAGATTGCAAGATGCACCTATTAGTTTAATTTTATAAAATCTACCATCAAAAACAGAAAAAAGAACTACCGTTCCAGTCATGCATAAAGCGAACGAAATAAAAAAGTGGTTGTTTGTAATCATAGTGGGTTTAGAAAACTGTCAGGAAAGAAGAGAGAAACTAAATGATAATGAACTAGCAGGGTCTGTAGATATACCACAGTATGATTATTTAATTATTACTACGTATGATATGTTTACTTAAGAGCTATTGTAAAATAGTTCAATATGCAAAAAGGATAATAGTATTGATTTAAGTATCTTACTCTTTTTTCTTCCTTTCCTTCTTTTCATCTTTTGATTAGGTTCAATGGAAACAGATTAGCGTTATCGCTTCCGTGCTCCTCCCTCTCTCCATATTTTCCCCTACTCTTCCTTTCTTCTTTCTTATATTTTCCTGTATAGCATGTCCTTTTCATGCCTTTTCTTTATAATAAAAACGAAATGGTCCATTATTTAGCTGACAATACTCATAAGAAATAAAAATCGGCAGATTAGCAACACCAGATAATCAAGTTTCAGATATTTGCATTTGATCTTGGACAATTTCGACGATCTCATTTTTAACCAGAGGGTATTGCAAGATAACGCTCATACAAATAAGCAACTCGAGTATTAATAATATAAATTAAAATGAGTTATTCACAAGATAAGGAAACCAAAATGTAAAATCATAATTACTGTAATTAATATATCTTAACATGTTATTTCGAGAGATGAAAATATCCTGAAGAAACTTAGATGTCTGCTTCTGATAAAAAATACAAGAAATACATTATTATATCACACCCTGGAGTTTTTCACACCAGCATCAGCGGGTTGGCTTTTACTAATCCGAATGACAGGAAATTTCCTCAGGTATCCAGGACTCTACTGAATATTCTCTCCGAGCTTAACAGTTCTCTTGTTATGATCGTCTTGATTCTCTCTTGGTTTTCCGGTTCTTCCCGTCTTTTTTCAAAATACATACGGATTGTTCCAAGGGCACTAACTATAAATTGTAGCACCCCAACCTTTATCATTATTACCGTTTGGTTTTGTTTGTTTTATTTTGTTTTACGGTATATCAACCTCTATGGGTTATTTAATGCCGACAAGTTTTGAAATAAATTCATTCTTAATAGATACTCAATTTTTCATAAACACATTTTTCTATTTAACCCATAGAAGGGACCATAACAAGTACTTAACCCGGGTCAGAGTAGACCAGAGAGCAATGGTAATGAAAGGGTGTTCCACATTCCCCAATCTCCAGAACTGGAACCTCACCATCAGATTTTAACGTCATTTTAAAGAGATGAAGACCCTCAGTCACCGCCTCCTAGCACCATATGATAAAAGGTGTTGGGGCTTGCCATGTGCAATAGGTTTGTGGCAATCATATAGGTGCTAGGGCTTGATGTGACCAGCCGATTGATAGTAGGGGGCCTCTTCGACCGCCCGTCTAGCCTAAGTAAGGGCCAAAGTGGAGTGTTTCGTATCACTAGGATTCCGTCTTTAAGCATTACAGATCGCCAACAAGTGGCTAGAGGTGCAGTCGGGATATTCTAAATCCCCATCTGACAGGGCTTTTACTTGAGTCTGAAACAAGTCTCCTGGACTCTTTTCAGTATTCAAGACGATCTTAACAATTACGTTGTTATGATTGTCTTGAATCCAATTCGCTCCGTCTTTTTTCAAAATACTTGGTGATTGTTCCAAGGGCACTAACTACAATTTATACTACCTCCACTCTTATCTAACCATTATTATTACTAGCAAATATATGCACACTCCGGGTGCAAATATTTAAGTTTTAATGTGATAAAACATATTAAATATGAAACTAAATAAGAATGCAGATGAAAAAGATTTGAAACAGAGGGGGTATAATCGAAAAAAAAAATAACTTTCCATCATATTGTAAACTTTTTAGTGAACTTAGGAAGTAAAGAATAAAATGACACCTGCCGCCTCGATTTAAAGGGGCGGGGCTGGGTGTATTGCCCAATGTCTGAGGCGCCCCCTTGAGGGGAGACGCCGACGGGATCGACGCATTTTTTGCACCCGCCACATATGAGTTTCGGTTCATTAATAGGGTTTTGTGCCTAACCCGTGCACGTGGGGTACGTGGTAAATACCTAGTATGTAGATACGCTTGCGCTCGGGTGAAGGTCCAGGGCCAAAGCCACTGGACTGTAAAAGCTAACATCGTTAATCCCAGGGGGCATCCCCCCAGGCAACATCTGCCCCCTCGATTTAAAGGACAGGTTGGGTTTATTGCTCGGTGCCAGAGTCGCCACACCAGGGGGGAATACCGATGGTATCAACGCATTTTTGCACCCGCCACCCATGATTCTCGGCTTGTGGGTTGTCCCACATTAATAGGGCCTTGTGCCTAACCCGTACACGGGAAGTACGTGGTAAATATCCTAGTATGTAGATAAGGTCAACAGTATTAATAATGTAAAACAATTTTATTAATAATCAGTGTTTAAATAAGTAATAAAATCATGGAGAATGTGACGTAAATAACTAAGGGAATTGTGACTGGGGTATTGATATAGATTTGGTTACAGACATACAAACACACAATCTCCATTATAATAAGATTACATAACTTGCTGCGAGTTGGGTCATTTGTTACATGCAATATGATAAAAACAATCCTATTAATGGTCGTTTATTATTCGAATTCAGATATTCAACACATCCGTTCGCTACGGGTAGGATGTGACACAATGTTACAATTATAGGGTATGCAGAGAGGATTGAGCTACAATTCAGTCGTAATGGATGTGCAAGACTATCTTGCTAACGCCTTTCCAATGTATACGGTATGTATTTAATAGAATACTTATAGGATAGGTATCAGAATTCTAGGTTACTTTCAAGATACGCACTCCTGAATTTTTAAAAGGAAAAACAAATATTTATTATATTAGTGATATAGTTTCCTTTACGAACAGACAAACACACAATTTCCATTATAATAAGATTGCGTACTTGCAATAATTTTAATGCTTCTAAAATCCGTCTTAACAATACTGTTAACATAAGGTTTCGGCCTATGTACGATTCAGATTTCTCCAGGGGTTTCTTGTCAAACTCTGAAACTTTCTCAGAAAACTTCTCGTTGAACTCCGTAGCCTTCATGTCATAATCGGGAGATGTTGAACCGAACATTTTATTTAATCCATTGCGGTAGATTGTTCCCATTCCGTTAACCCTGACCGGATACGAGTGTGAAGCTACATTAGACTGTTCTTTGTAAATAATATATTCATCTATGTAAGACTGTCTTATCTTATTATAATGGAGATTGTGTATTTGTCTGTCTGTAACCGAAACTATATTCTACTCAAGTCACAATTCCCTTCGTTATTTACATCACATTCTCCATGCTTTTATTTATATTTAAACCTCAATTATTAATAAAAATTGCTTCACCTTTTTATTAGTGTTGTCCATATGTACATACAAATAACATGCAATTGTATTTATATATACAAAAAATAGCGGTTTACAGTGTGAATGGGAAGGCTAATTTGCATATTAATATTAAAAAATCGAATTTAATAAATATGGGCTTAGTATTATTGATTTCTAACAGTTTGGTTTTATTTTAATGAATATAAGCAAAAATCTCTTCAATGAATCTTAAATGAAATCCATTAACAAGATAAAATAACTGTCATTTCATTCTTTACTTCCTCTTATAACTAAAATACTTAAATTAGAAAAAATAACAATGAAAGACGAGAGTGATGGAAGAGTAAGTTTCAGTTGTTTCATTTTTTATTATACTCCCTCTGTTTCAAATCTTTTATTATACTCCCTCTGTTTCAAATCTTTTTATCTGTATTCTTATTTAGTTTCATTAGCCTTTCTAATTTAATACAATATTTTATTACATTAAAACTTAAATACTTGCACCCGGAGGGTACATATATTTGCTAGTATAAATAATGTATTAATCCGCTTTAAACTAAGTAAATAATTTGTTTATTTTCTCCATTAAAAGCATAGAAAAAGAACGTACAAGCCCCGCTCCTGCTGCCAATTTGAAAGGAACGTTTCCGACAAAAAATAAATAAATAAATAAAAAAAAAACAAGGAGTGCGTATCTTCAAGATATATCAGCAAAACATTCGGTCTATCTTTTGGTATTCTTTATTTCTAAACCAGATAATTACCAAAATGTTTTTTGTGATGAATTTTCAACATTTTTGTGTTTTTATTTTTTTTCGTGTTATACGTCACAGACATAGCACTAATTTATTTACCAATTTTCTTTAACGACAGACTCCAGAGACCAACCTGTTAGAAAAAGATAAGTAACTTGTAGATAATTCCCAAAGAATTCTCCATCCAGACTCATCGTCTCATCGTTCATCACATACATGGCGGAAAAATATCTTTCGAGAATATATTAGAATATTCTTTCAATCAAATGTACCCTATTTGGCTTCGTAATATCTACTCAAATGAAATAAGATAAATGCATTCATATATTTTGTATTACGCTATTCTAGGAGTAAAAAAATATTTCTTTGCACTTAAAAGCTAGAATTGAATAAAAACCCTCCACCAACCAAAAAATATATAGATAAAGTAAAAGACAAAAATAACACGAGGAATACGCCGCCCTGTCGGCTGGGTCGTTAGAATTCACCGACTGCACCTTTACATAGGGGTAAGGCTCCCCCAATGGGGCCATCTGTTAACCGTGGGTGGCGACCCGTGATGCTTAAGGACAGAACACTGGTGGATGAGCAGTTCATGATGAGCAATACTCCACTTTGGCCCTATCTTGAGCTAGACGGGCGGTCGGAGAGGCCCACTCCGATCAATCGGCTGGTCATGACAAGCCCTAGCACCTATATGATTTTCCCAACCCTATTGCCCTTATGGCAAGCCCCAACCCCATTTTATCATATGAGTGCTAGAAGGCGGTTGCTGCGGGTCCTGGGAATGATGTTAAACTCTATCTGATGGGAGGTTCCACTTTTGGAGGTTTGGTGAATGTGGAGCACCCCTTCATCAACATTGCTCCCTGGTCCACTCTGACCCGGAGTGGTAGTACCTGTTAGGGTCCCATATATGGGTTAAATAGGAAAATGTATTTATAAAGAAATTGTATTATCCATTAAGAATTGATTTATTTCAAAACATTATCGGCATTAAATGACCCACTGAGATTGATAAGTCGTAAAACCAAACCAAACCAAACCAAACCAAACGAGGAATACGACATTGTTCAATTGAACGGAGCTCTCCTGTTTTCGAAAGGACAGCAAAGTTTGAAGTCTACAAAATAATTTCATTGAAATTTACGAATTTATTGATCTGCTAGAGACATCACGAAGCTTAAGCGTGTTCGAGTCACCTTCATCACTGATCGCAGACGGCTTTTTCCCTCCTGTCACTAGTAACAAAAGAAAGACCTTTACAGACCTCAGCCTCGGGTGAGTGTTATATGAACGCACATCATTATTGGGGAGACCATTTTAAAAAGTAAAAAGGCTATTCATTAGCGCCATGTAGTACAATATGTCTGAAATCTTTTTTAGGTTGGTTTGTTGGTTGGTTTTTATGGCATGCCAACTCGTTTTAGGTTATTTCATGCCGAAGACATTTTGTTCCATTTATGCTTGGTTGGTATTCAATTTTTTTTAACTCAATTTCTTAAACATATTTTTAAAATCATATTTTCTATTTAACCCATAGATGGGACTATAACAGGTACTACCACTCCGGGTCAGAGTGGACACGGGAGCAATGGTGATGAAGGATACTCTACATTCCTCGAAACGCCAGATTTAGGACTTAACCATCTGATAGAGTTTAACCTTATATTAAGACCCTTACTCAAACCTTCTAGCACATATACGATAAATTGCTGGGGCTTGCCCTAAGGGCAATAGAATTGGGACAATCATATAAGTGTTAGGGTTTGACGTGACCAGCCGGTTGATCAGAAGGGGCCTCTCCGATCGCTCATCTATATCAAGTAAGGGCATAAGTGTAGTGTTGCATGTTATGGACTGCTAAGCGACCAGGGTTCCGCCCTGAAGCATCACGAGTCGCCATCAAGTGGCTCCATTGGGGAGGAGGTTCTTACCCCTCTACAGAGGTGCAGTCGGTGTATTACTCTGCCCCAGTCAACAGGGCGGCAATATGCCTGGATTCGTATTGGGAGGGAATATTATTATATTTACAGAATTATGCCTTTGTTAGAAGTTATTTTTCAAGTACATTTAAAATCAGTCTTAAATAGTTTATAGTTTTTCAATTCACTATTGAGTTCAATCGTCGTTCATAATTTTTTTTATTAGAATTGTAGCAGAAGAGACTGTAACATTGCGGGCTCAATTCAAAGAAATGAAGTTGTAGGTATATCTCTAAAAGTGACATGCAGGATTTATTTGCTGGGTGTGTATGTAAGGTCATTAATTTCTGATATGTGATGTAGTTTCTATGGTGAAATCGAACTTAACGGACCTAAATAACACCATCATATGTCACTCCGCTGAAAGAAAAAATACCAAAAATCAGGGAATTAACAGAATTTAATGAAATTTTCAGTGTTGATATATTAATAAAAGATATAATGAACCAGTTATTTTATTTAAAAACCGTTACATGTTTTCAGGTCAGTTAACTTTTAACTACGTATTTTGAGAATCTGTGTTACGCCTGAAAGATACGTGGTCAAAATTAACTGACCTGAAAAAAATGTTGAAGTTTTTAAATAAAATAACTGGTGCATTATATCTTTTATTCATTAATATATGAACATTGAAAATTTCATTAAATTTGGTTAATTCCCTAATTTTTGGTATTTTTTCTTTCCACGGGGTGACATACGATGGTGGAATTTTGGTCCGTTAAGTTCGAGTTAACCGTTTTTATACTTAGCTTATACTGTTCTACATATCCCTATACCGGATTTAGTCTTGGCTATTCTGCATCAGATATTATTTTCTTCTTTTTTAGGGTAGGTCAGCTGCATCATTTCGGCGCTTTCTCTTTTTTTGTTTTCTTTTTCTTTTTCTTCGTTTGTTTGTGTGTGTGTGTAGGGGGGGCTTTATTAATCTGCAATTCCACTGACTTGTTTTCGCATAATTTTATATCTGAATTTGTGGTTGACGACTTGATGACATTATACAATACCTGTAATAATCTAAAAGAAAAAAAATGTGAGTAAATGTATGGAGTACAATATCAAAGAGCTAACAATTCGTCACATAATAAGACATGCCATCTTACTAATAATAATAAATTCCTTTCTCAGTTCGGCTTAGTATGATGTGGAATTTGAATCATGATCATATTCAGAAAATAATAAAAGCAAATAAAGTGCAAATTATTATTGAAATCCTTGCTGTCTTTTTTAATAAAACATGCCTTCAAGAAAACCGTATATATATATATATATATATATATATATATATATATATATAATATATATATATATATATATATATATATATATATATATATATAATAATAAATAATCACGACAAGCAAACTCGGCGAATACCGCGTGCGACGTGTGAAACACTTTACAGCTGTTTTGACCTAATCATCAGCAGTGTATACCTACGATCTCCCCCGACTTGAGATCTAACTGGAGAGCCCAGATCCAGACACTCTACCTCTGGGCCACGAAGCTCGCCAAATCAACATATCAATTGTATATATTGTTTTTCTATTATAAAAGTCCTAAAAGGCATTTTAATCATGTGACTCCATTCGACCGTGTTTAGTTGTGTAAAGCTCAATTGACCCTTCTATAATTTCATTTATCTTCCTACAATATAAGATATATATATATATATATATATATATATATATATATATATATATATGTGTGTGTGTGTGTGTGTGTATGTGTGTGTGTGTGTGTGTGTGTGGTGAAGAGCACTCAATATCATTGATAGAGCAAGTATATTTAAGCGATTTCAAACAAAATGAGGTTTGAAATCGCATAGGCGAGAATCCGATAGTTACAAAACGCAGTTGACACACACATACACATACACACACATGTATATATATATATATATATATATATATATATATATATATATATATATATATATGACCACAAACTCACGTATAGAGACGCCAAAGAACAATACAAAACAGTCTAGCTTTTAAGAGAGTCAAGTCTCCGAAAATTAGGATGAAATAAAACATCCCACACACTGAGTTTCTTATATATTTCCTACCCTATGCTTCACAATAAATCCCAAATAATATACATTATGAGCATTTATATATACGTAACATATATACTAATATAATATATACACAATGATAATCAGACACACACACACACACACACACACATATATATATATATATATATATATATATATATATATATATATATATATATATATAACATCATCATGTCGCGCAAGTAGCACGGATATCCATGACAATCTCTCGCCAACCTTCCCTATCATTCATTGCCCCTAGGAGTTCTTCTGCGCAGCAACCAGCGTCCTTACATAATTGGTCAATGTAAGTCCTTGCTGGGTAGCCCACACTAGCATGCCCAAGTTTTGGCTTCCACAGGAGAACGTCGCTTATGAGCTCGTCTTTGCTTCTCCAGAAGTGTCCTGCATGTATAGTCCGTCTTATATATTAGATGGGATAACAGAAACATAAATCTAGAATGATGCAAACTATAAACTCTAAAACAAACTTTACTATAAATAACCTGAAAACACACATAGTGTATAATGGACATCAGACCATCACGATACCGTCTCAACCGTTTAGAAAAAAGAAAAGAGATTACGAGACTGATAGCATTACACAACAATTACTAACGAGACAATGATATACACGAATTGTTATGAATTGACTTTGCGCATAGATAATAAATATACGAACAGGATGATAGACCAATGGAGATTTGGGATTGATATAGATCATCTTGATACAAAGATACAGTAATTGATTGATGAGACGCGAGATAGAAAGTGTGATAAATAAAGAGTGAGAATATATATATATATATATATATATATATATATATATATATATATATATATATATAATATACCAAGCGTGTTGGTAGATCCTTGCGGAGAGAAAAAAAACCGGCAGAGAGTTTGATTGTAAAAATATACTACCAAACATCAACCAGGAAGAAAAAAATTTTTGAAAAAAAGAAAAGACCAAGATATTCGTACCAACAAAAAATAATCTATTGGTATAGTATTTGGCCAAAAGAAAAAACAATTTATATGTATATATATGTATATAAGATATATATATATTCATATAACCGCTAGGAGAAGCTAATTTGTGAAAAGTGCTCGATACCTAAGTAGAGCCAAGTAATAAAGATAATCTACTGAGTCAGACGAACCTACTATTAGTTTCGCAATAAAGCTCTTCAGGGCTAAAATCTGACTCAGATTTTAGCCCTGAAGAGCTTTATTGCGAAACTAATAGTAGGTTCGTCTGACTCAGTAGATTATCTTTATTATATATATATATATATATATATATATATATATATATATATATATATATATGAGATTTGATAATTTGCTTTAGAAGCATTGTTGAGTAAAGTATATTATCATTTATATTTTTGCTTTAAGGCAATTGCAATGCATATATCGTATAAAATTCGATAATCATTGAAAATAATAATGACAAGCGAACTCGGCAAATATTGCGCCCCACTTGGAACATTGTACAGCTGTTTCAACCTTATTAAGTCTCATCAGCGATGTATACTTATAATTTCCCTCCGACAGAAATCGAAACCGAGAACCCAGCACGCAGTATATATATATATATATATATATATATATATATATATATATATATATATATAAAAGGTTATGAAAACACACAATATTGTTAAAATGAATATATTCTATATCATATTCATAGCTAATATTGAACAATATTTCGACTTATGAAAAATCATCATCAGAGCTTGTTTTTATTCTGGACTCATCGAGAGAGAAACAGAAAATAATTTGAATTCAAACCGGAAGCTTTGTTGTTCCAAAAAGCGTCCAAGCTATGCGATCGCCTCGTCATTTCTAGACGTGTTTTTCGCTACCGCCATGAACATGTTGTCACATTGTATTTCTCAAGTGCAATATATATATATATATATATATATATATATATATATATATATATATATACTGAGTGACGTGCTACATTACGCAAAAAAAAAACTGTTCTCTTACTTTATCAGATATATTTACTAAAATTACATTAAATAACTTTAAATAGTATAGATTGAATTATTACAATTCATGAGTAGTCCGGAATTGTGAGCAGACCCTGTAGCTAGAAATTGAATTGAGGTCTGTCGATTTAAAATCAGGGCGTCTCCATGGCAAACTATCTGGGATGTTAGTAACCCTTGACCCTTAGAGGTGCATATTTCACCCGCCATGACAGACACGTGATAGTTAACTTAGATTAGATTCGACCCAAACTTTGGAAGGAGAAAGACGTAATTGTCTTCCCTCTGGGTCCTCTCAACCATGCGATGGAACCAATTAGATATGGGCTAACAAAAGCTTGA
Organism: Doryteuthis pealeii; assembly: GCA_023376005.1. Lineage (NCBI taxonomy): Eukaryota > Metazoa > Mollusca > Cephalopoda > Myopsida > Loliginidae > Doryteuthis > Doryteuthis pealeii. Next base: position 39,809,949 of record CM042155.1, read on the forward strand.
TCAAGCAAACACAAAAGTCTTGTTAGTTTATTAAATACATTCATATGCACTTCATAGCCACAAAAACACTGAAAGACGTGAATCTATTCATAAACTGGAATAAAACAGAGTCCACCCATGTATATCCCTCGGACATACAAAACCTTGGTGAAAACAAGACATCCCTTAGGATTAGAGGAAGAGAGATTGTTGGATTAATGCTTTGCAGCTCCTCTGATATATTGTCTTCCGGTGTTTCTGGAAAATATGGATCTGTGGATTAAAGATCCCTCTCCGGGGTCCAATCTCAATCTCCGCAATGGAATGGATGGAAATTCTGGGCTCATAAACAATAAAGCTTGATCAAGCAAACTTAAAGTCTTGTTATTTTATTAAATGTAAAAACAAGCAATGCCCAGCCAACCCCAAGAAGATTGAAGAACTAAGAAAGAACTAAGAAAGAAATCAACCCGTAGATAAGACTACTAGACAATAAGATGGCAGCCAGAGCAGATAGAAGAAGAAAAAACAGGGTAAAGTAAGACCATCTCCAATCCTCTCTAAAGTATCTCTCTCTGTCTCTCTCTATCTCTTGTTCTCTCTCTTGTTCTCTCTCTCTGTCTTTGTCCCTGTCTCTCTCTGTCTTTGTCTCTGTCTCTGTCTCTCTCTGTGTGTTTCTCTCTCTCTCCCTCTCTCTCTCTCTCTCTCTCTATATATATATATATATATATATATATATATATATATATATATATATTATCTTGTTCTGTGTCTGTCTGTCTGTCTGTCTGTCTATCTCTGTCTCTGTCTCTCTCTGTCTCTGTCTGTCTGTCTGTTTAAAAATTACATAGCCACCAATAATGTATTAAACAAAATCTCTTCAGCATAAAATAACCCAACAAGGGTTGATATGCTGTAAAATCGAACCAACTCTTTTTGAATCTTCTGAAATGTCCTCAGATTGACACTCAAACCATCTAGAATGTTCCTATTGGAGATTTCGGGATGAATCCCATGCTGTTTCCAAATTCATGGAGGAGCCAACTACGTCATGGTGCTGCTTTCCTCACAAACAGTTCTCAACGGACCCTGGTTCGCTACACAGTAGAAAAAATCTGATACAAATAAAGAGAATGAGCGAAATGAATATTTTAAAATCGCAACAATTTACCGATTGCAGTTTCTACATAGTAACACTCTCTCACATTGTATATGCGACAGGTCTACTAATAGAGTTTATGGGAGGGGGATGCACATAATCTTGATACAAAGATAAAGTAATTGATTGATACGAAGCGAGATAGAAATAGAAAGATAGTGTATGTATGTGAGAGAATATATATATATATATATATATATATATATATATATGGGGGGGGGTATGTATGTGTCTGTGGGCGAGAGTTTATGCATATATTATATAAAATATATATATATGTGTGTGTGTGTGTGCGTGTGCGCGTGCTCGAGAGTCTATGCATATGTGTGCTTATATATATATATATATATATATATATATATATATATATATATATATATATATATATATATAATTATATATATATGCGCGAGTGTGTATATATAAGTGCGTGTGTACATGTGTGTTTGTGTATGTACGTGTGTGTATATATGCATATATATGTGTGCTTATATATATGTGTGTGTGTGTGTGTGTGTGTGTGTGTGTGTGTGTGTATATAGATATAGACATATGTGTGTGCGCGTATATATATATATATATATATATATATATATATATATATACACACACAACACACACACACAGACACACACACACACACACACATATATATATATATATATATATATATATATATATATATATATGGGGCTTTGTATATTCGTGTTTTCTATTCTTTATTGACGCTGTAGCACAAACAAAACAAAAACAAAAATATTATATTTAACGACATCGTCATTTATAGACAGAGCTTAGGCGATTACAGTGAATTTTTATTGTGATATCAATCTTAGGATAACTATTTATTAACCTCATATCCCCCTCATCAGTCCGTCTACTGGAAACACAAATACTTGTGAATGTTCTAAGCCTCGAACAAAAAAAGTGCTCTACTTTGATGATTGCGCAGTTGATTTTGTTTCTATACAATTTATAGCAATGACATGAAAGAGAATTTCGACGTTTCACAATGGTCATATTGGCTCCGAGTATCGGGTAACATCACAGAAATTAGGAGGTTGCGGGGAGTGTAAGGGCGCTCTCATGAATTGCAAGCAGAAAAATGCTAATAGTTTTGCAATTGTTCTGCTTTGGAAATAACAGTTTGAAAGATAAAGAAACTTACTGCGTAATCTAAAGTTGGAAAATAGTAGATCACTTGTGCAGAGATAACGTATAATGGAATGATCGAATTCTCTCACAAGTACAGGAATATCATTAATGTTTTGGAAGAAGTTGTAGCGCCTTGCTTCCCTGTGAGGTGTTGTTTCCACGACTTCTTCAAGATCGCACGCAGCATTTTTGTGCAGCTACCATCTAGCTTATTCTCCTGTTTTAGTCACCACTTGGAAGAGATTCTAATTTGTCTCACACATAAATCCGTAAAATTTCATCAAACTGCGTTTTTTGTGTGTCTGTTTTCACCTCCAAGGTTTTTTCTGCAATAAACACATCTATCTACAGTTATTCTAATTGACAGAATACAATTATTAAATACATATTTTTGCATAGGATAGAATAAATAAAAGCTTTGATTATGATCCTCTAGGTGGGGTCTACCTAGAAGTCGTCTGTTCAATCTCTGTTAAGACGGAAAAAAGCAACTTATAGGCAAAATAACTAAGGCGAATATAACAGATAAAATATATCATAGAGCATGAACAGCGGAATGAGAACAGTCAAGCCACGTAAATTGCCAGGAAAACAACTTAAAATTTGGAAGACTATGTAGCCCCACTATTCTTATCTGCATCAAATATCAATTGTTAACAGTTTGAAAATGATCTTACGCAAAGGCCGCCCGTTCTCTCGGGGCAAATCAACAAAGGTTTCAGGTACAAATAGGTCAAAGAAAGACCACAGACACAATAAAATAGGTAGCTGATAAATTCGACGAAGACGTGAAATTCAGGTTTCCCTAATGCCAATGAGATGGTGTCTTTTGTCTGGCTTCACCAAAATGGAAAAATGAAACGTTTAATCTCGCCTTGGTCAAATAAGAGAAAAAAGCAAAATGAATTATCCAAGAAACGATTGCTTTTTCCCCCTGCACTTTTCGACGCGAGCCAACATTGGCTAGATTCCAATCTTCGGCTTTTGTGTATTTAATAGGCTTTCTTATCAGATGAACGTCAATTTCAAGGCTTTTACAATTCGTGTTAGTGCAAAGTTTCTCCCAATCGCAACCAGTTTCAGGGGAATTTCGGAATCTTTTGATGTTAATTGTTCACTCATTTGAGATATGCCATTCCAACACCCACCCGTCAGATGCGATGTGCTGTATTTTGGGGAGTGATATATTGGTATTTGACTGGGAATGAAGCGCTGAAATGGTCCAACACACACACACACACACACACACACATACACACACACACACATATATATATATATATATATATATATATATATGCTTAATTGGAGTCGTACCTAATTTTGAAAATTAATTAATTAATAATGAATTAGGCGGGAATACCTATTAAATGTATGGCTAAACAAATCGAGAAAAATTAATCTCTGTATGTACATTTCGGCCTATTAGGCCTCATCAGCAGAGCTATAGATCGGAAGACCGCCCTGTGCGTGATTTGAAACCGGACTGCCAAGCTGACAGACCGATCCCATAACCCCTACACTAAACGGACTTCATAGATTTTACGATTTGTTTAGAGTAGGTTAATATTCCTCTTCTAGTGACTTTTATTACACGACGATATGATAAGTTGTAAACACGGTTTGTTTGGAATGGCTTTTTGCCGATAATTTTTGGGAGAATAAGTGCTTAATTGGTTTGTTAATTAATTTTCAAAATTAGGTACGACTCCAATTAAGCACTTATTCTCCCAAAAATTATCGGCAAAAAGCCATTCCAAACAAACCGTGTTTATATATATATATATTTAAGTAAAGTTGGCGATGTGTCCTATCGTCGGTACATCGAGGGAGTCTATTCCATTTTCACTAGCACTAGATCAGGGAAAATTTTGCTGATGTGGAGTGCCACATTTACCGTCAGCTCCCCAATTTGTGATACTCATGCGTTGATATATATATACATATACATATATATATTTCAGGGTATTCAGAACAAGCGATGCCTTCATGTTCACGTTACCTTCACTTCGATATAAATGCTCTATCTATGATATTAATCTTATTTTATTTATAAATTTACCACCCATATTATCTATCTATATATATATATATATATATATATATGTGTGTGTGTGTGTGTGTGTGTGTGTGTGTGTGTACTGCAACAATCTATATATTGTTTATTATATTTCTGAATAAGTGAATGAGGGATACTTAGTATATGTGATAGAGCTTATATATATATATATATATATATATATATATATATATATATATATATATATAAAATTAATAGTGAATGAAAAAATGAGAAAAGTATTAGCATGGAAAGGTGCTCAATGCTAATAAAGCAGAGCAGATTCATAATCAATGGTGATATTATGGTTTCACACTCATAACTTAAAGTTTCTTGGTAATCCAATCATCAGATGAGAACAGTGGTTGAGATGTCAAAAACCAGTCGTGAAATCTTTCACGACTGGTTTTTAACATCTCAACCATTTCACGACTGGTTTTTGACATCTCAACCACTGTTCTCATCTGATGATTGGATTACCAAGAAACTTTAAGTTATGAGTGTGAAACCATAATATCACCATTGATTATATATATATATATATATATATATATATATATATATATATATATATATATATATATATATATATGCTTAATTAAAGTCATATCTAATTTTGTTAATTAATTAATTATAACTAAATTAAGCACACAATCTCCCACAAATTGTCGGCCTTCGCCATTTTCAAACACACTGTTTGACTACTTCATATATATATATATATATATATATATATATATATATATATATATATATATATATATATATACAAGTAATACCTCCAAATCACCTTTGATCCTGTTTACGCTATTTTATCTTTTTATATTTTTTCTTATAATGGAGGCTCCTAGTGTAATAGTTAGTCGTGGAAAATGGACTCGTCGACCCGAGTTCAAGTCCCGGACATGACTCTTCGCCTTTCGCATAGCGCTTTTCGTTGGGAAAGTTATGCATCCAATTACTCTCCCTCCAGTTATGGGTAAATAGTAGGACGGACAGGCTTCTTAACTAGATAACCAGTCTAGGAGAAGGAAAACTCTGAATTTAAACCTGTCAACTCCGCTTTTGCCGCATCCTGCTCATACGGAGGGATTGGTAAATATATATCTTTTTAGAATTTTCAACAGAGATAGAACGTCTGTCTTCTGAGTTCTAGAATTTCGTGATAGTCACAGGTTGAGTCTACTATGTTTGTGTTCCATCGTTACCCTTTTTCAAATAAGTTACTGTTATCCACTCGTCGTTTTGAGCTCCTCGTGGACTCAACTCTTGATGTCATGTGTATTTCCACTTGTGTTGGTTTGATTGTCTTCTTTGTTTTTTGTTTGTTCTTTTACAGTTTTTTCGGCGATTCCTTTTTGTCCACAATGCATATATATAGAAGTTAACCAGAAAAATACGATAAAACACGAACAGAACGTAGAAAAACATTGAAAAAACACGGGAAATAATGGAGTAAACGGAATCAACCTGAAAGCTAAGGATGTAGACAACAAAACTGAAATAAGACAACAGAATAAAGAAATACTAATAATAGATAAAGAAAAAAAAACTAACCAAAATCATAAAGAAAAGTTTAAAGGAAAAATCACATGCAGACCAATAAACCAAACGAAAAGTGAGATAGAAAATAAATCAGTAAAAATAAAAGATAGAAAAATAAAACAACCAAAGAAATAAAGAAAAAAATAAACCAATAGAAAAACACAAAGGAAGAAATAAACTGGTCAACTAAAAAAAGGATAAAAAACCGAATAGGAACTAAACACAACTAAATATAAAGTAACTTTATCCATCCATTACTGACCAAATTTTCAACTCGATAACTTGAAATAGTTATAGAACACAAGAAAATAGACAAATACAAAACTAAAAGATTATAAAACATAGAATAACATTTATATTATTTGATATGAAACAATGGATCGAAAATACATGTGAAGCAACAATGGGGTCTTGGGATGGGACAGTAAGGTGAGACTGTATATATATAAATATATATGCTCACACACACACACACACACACACACACACACACACACACACACATATATATATATATATATATATATATATATGTGTGTGTGTGTGTGTGTGTGTGTGTGTGTGTGTGTGTGTGCGTGTGTGTGTTGGTTTGCTATATTTTTAAATAAAGTGCGCAATATCAGTATAAATCAATGGACGTTTGAATAAACGTAGACTGGTGTTCGCATAGGCAGGAAACTTACAAAAACCAAGCACAGGTGAGTCCGACTATGCACTTACAACGGGAATCTATACACAAACACACACACACACACACATACACACACACACACACACACATATATATATATATATATATAGAGAGAGAGAAAGATAGAGAGAGAGATTGATATATTTAACGGTAGAAAACCCGTTTAAATTAAGTGTTCAAATGCTGGCCTGCAGATTTTTAAAAACTACAAGGAATTAGAATCTCTAACAGTTAATAGTTTCAGGTTTCGTGTATATATATATATATATATTATATATATATATATATATATATATATATATATATATATATATATAGTATATTGGCCGACGCTGCAGTGTTTCGATCTATTAATTAATTATATATATATGTGTATGTGTGTGTGTTTGTGCGTGTGTGTGTGTCTGTCTGTGTGTGTGTGTGTGTGTGTATGTGCATGGGTTTCATTAAATGAATAAGGGAAATATTGCCGGGTGAGTTTGGAAAAGAAAGCACTGTTTACACCTTTTTCAAGAAAATCAATTGTGAGCGATCCTTTAACGTCAGAGAGGGTTCTCAACGTGACATTCTTTAACTGACTACTACACCTGGCACTTTTATTGTATCGGGGATATTAGTTATCACTCCATGGACTGTCTTTTTTAATCAGGCTCGCACTGAAAAAAAACATGGTTAGCCCATTTGTGAACATATTTTCTTTAATAAAACTTCCTTCTCATTTAATATTGTTTCCAGTTCTCAAGACATCAAAAAATTGTTTTGCCAGTTTAATATACCGCCATTTTGAATTTCCTAAGAAAAAATAATTAGGATTAGATTAAAATGATTTTTGCCATAAATCATTTACACAGCAGAGTTTGCAGTTATAAAAGATAATTCTGATAAAAGTGTTTTGATTTTTCAAAAAAGAAATCCACTTAATCACCTCCTACCCCATATATATATATATATATATATATATATATATATATATATATATATATATATATATATATATATATATGAAATAACAGATAAATAAAAATGTGAAGAAATATTTAGAAAAGGTGAATAACAAATAAAAACAGTTTAATTATTATATCGTCTCATTTGATTTCAGAAACATTATTCAAATCAAGAGACGAAATATTCATTGTACTGATTGGTGTTATTTATTCACCTTCCAATATATTTTCTCATATATATATATATATATATATATATATATATATATATATATATATATATATAGTGTATTTTAGCATCATTTTTCCTTTATACATGTTCTAGTAAACATGGCAGAGATTTCTTGTCTGACGAGTTTCTTTCCGATCTCTTCAAGTTGACTGGCCATTTTTTAATGTCCGGTTGGAGTTGGTTAATAAGTCTATCAATGTTTTCATCACAAGTACTTTCAGTACTTCGTAGTGCCATCTATATAGTTTGCTATGTTTATAAATGACACTTTCCAAAACCTATTTTTACAGACACCATATATATATTATATATATATATATATATATATATATATATATATATATATATAATATATAAGTGTTATTATGGGTCCAACGGGAGAAAAATTAGATATTCTATAAAAAAGAAACTTCGCAAAATGGATTATGTTTTTTAATTTTTTTATTATTATCTTACATATATGACACGTGTTATCTTCTTTAGGCATTAATTCTGTTATCTTTTTCGGGCACTAATTATCCATATTTCTAGTGTGATGTCTGATATTTGATAGGTTGTGTGTGTTTTTGTAACTTACGTTTTGTTTATAAGCTACGTTTATATATATATATATATATATATATATATATATATATATATATATATATATATATATATATATATATATATATATGAGGAAAGAGGATTGGAATAAATGCGACAGAATGTAGTAGGTATATGAGGAACACAAGGATAGAACTCAGATAACTGTGTGTAGGATATATTTCGCTACCGAAATAATCAATAAAGAGATTGATGATGCCGAGCTCAGAGCTCTAGCGAAATATATATACTACACACTTTTATCTGAGTTCTGTCCTTGTGTTCCTCATATCTCTCCTACATATATATATATATATATATATATATATATATATATATATATATAATGGTATTTCAGAAAAAAGCATATTATTTCGTAATCTAATAACATTTGATAAAGAAACGATAATCCTAAAATTTTATATCATGTTTTCAGATATTAAAAGTGTTATGTTACTGATCATTTTTTTAGAATTGTATTTAATTAGAAATATCAATGCTAATTTCTCTTTCTTTTATATTGCAGGTAAGTTTCCTTTACAATCAAGTTGGTAAATCGGTAAGAGAATCTAATTTATTCTTTTCTATTAGCTTTCTCTCTCATCATAAAAGAAATGCTTTAACCCATTCAAAACGTGGTGGATTGTCCTAAAACATTTGTCTATGTTAGTGTTAATTTATACATATGTAGAATCAAAATATATTATTCGCCTACAGAGGAAGCCTGTAACTACCGTTTTGATACCAGACAAAAATGACTGTAACCAAATACAAACCCTGTACTAACAACCAGAGCACTGTCATGAGTTAGGTATATATGGATCAAAGTAAAACAACCAGCCTATCAGAATCCTACGAATAAACGTGGCCAAGTTACAATATATATATATATATATATATATATATATATATATATATATATATATATATATATATTTACCAACTCTTCCGCACGAGCAGGATACGACACATGGTCAATTTCTTAAACAGAGTTTAACAGGTTTGAATTCAGAGTTTTCCTTCTCCTAGACTGGTTGCCTAGTCTGCCCTATTATTTACCCATAGTTGGAGGGAGAGTAGAATTCATACCTTTTTCAAGGGTATTAGCGCTAAGTGAAATGCATTTACCATGTCCAGGATTTGAACTCGGGATGACGAGTCCATATCCCATGACTTTAACCATTACACCGCGCACTTCCTTCAAGGTACAATATGTATAGTGTATGAACATTTTTTAGCATTATTTTTTAAAATTGATTACTCTCATGTTTTTTCTGAAATCCTTTGATGACAAATATTGGGTCCCATCATGAAATTTGGGAACAATAGTTTTGTGTTGTATAGCCATACTCATCTTGAATGTTATACCCGTAGAGTATACCGGCATACCCGTGGTTGTATACAGGTATACTTACTGAATTGTCCAATTGGACACATAGCCTAGTGGATAAAGGAGTAGGTTAAGACAGTTCTAAGTGACAGTTACCTCTAGATTCTGGTTTAATCCTGGTCAGGGGCGGTAGTAACATAGAATAATGATTACCACAGCTTAACACTTGTACCCCAACAGTGGAAAACGGAATGAGAACGGGATACCCCCGTGGACTGAATAAAGGGTTAGGTTCAAAGTTCCGTGATGGCTCCCAATTACGACAAGAAGGTTTCCGAGTTCGAATAGAAGGTTCCCGAGTTTTCCCGAGTTCGAAAAGAAGATTCCCGAGTCAGATAAAGTTCCTGAGTCCGACAAGAAATACCTGAAGAAGGCCGGAGGGTACATCGGCCGAAACGTTGTACAGATAACAATGAAGATGAGACAATAGTCCGAATAATCCAAATAATACTAGGTATACTTATATTCTTTGCTTGGATATTTAGCTTCTTTTTTATTTGGTTGTTGGCAGCACCACACGCCGTCAAAATCATAAAATCATAAAATCACACACCGTCATTTATTTATAAAAAGCATCGGTACCGTGATGCATTATTCTATCTCAATTTCTGTCGGTATTAAATGACCCACTGTGGTTTATGTGCCATAAAACAAACAAAACCAAAGTTAAAGAGGTAAGTCTTTTCTATTATCTACCCATAAATGGAGGCAGAATAATGAGATTCATACCTTCCAAAAACTTGTGAAATATAAATTTAAACTTATCAATTATAATGGAGATTGTGTGTTTGTCTGTCTTTAACCGAAACTATATTACTACTCAAGTCACAATTCCCATTAGTTATTTACGTCACATTCTTCATGATCTTATTTTTATTTAAACCTCAAATATTAATAAAATTGTTTTGCATTATTAATACTGTTGACCATATCTTCATAATAACATGCAATTGTATTTATATATACAACAAAATATCGGTTTACTGTGTGAATGGGAAGACTAATTTGCATATTGATATTGAAAATTTTATTTTGATAAATACGTGCTTAGTATTGTTAATTCCTAATTGTTTGGTTTTATCTTAATGAATATGAGCAAAAATCTCGGGGATAAATCTTAAAAGAAAGCAATTACCAAGAAGAAATAACTGTCATTTTATTCTTTACTTCCTATATTTAACTAAATTGTTAAATTAGGACAATTTAGCAATCAAAGACGGGGGTGATGGAAGAGTAAGTTTCAGTTGTTCTATTTTTCGATTATACCCACCTCTGTTTCAAATCTTTTTATCTGCATTCTTATTTAGTCTTACTGGTCTTTCTAATTTAATATATTTTATTAAGTTATAACTTAAATACTTGCACTCGGGGGGTGCATATATTTGCTGGTTTCTTTACAAGTTTAGGGCGTCCGATCGTGGAGTAAAGGTTAGGAAGCAAGTCTTACAGACTCGCTTCCTCATATTTGTAATCCTCTGTCACATCCAACCAATGGCGAACGGGTTGTGCCTAGAAAAAAAGCGTATACTCTCGGCGTAATTGTCAGTAAGCTTGTCTCACAGATTTATAACTATTGAATTGCGTTTTCGATCTTCGTTGAATGCCACATACTTTGGACTTCCTACCCGAGCCAAACTGGTTCGGTAAATTCCTAGGATGTCTCATCGTGGGGTAATGATAATTAGTTCATCACGCATATTCATTACAACTAAATTGCGAGTTCGATCTCTGCTGAATAGCCCATATGTGGGATTTTATGTCACATCCTGTCCGTGGTGAACGAGTTTGGTAAATACCAAAGGCATCACAACGAAATGTAGTGGTTTGCAATCTAGTCTCACAAATTCATTGCAACTAAATTACGAGTTCGATCCCAGTTGGATAGCCAATATTTGTGGACCTTATGTCACATCCTGCAAGAGACGAATGGGTTTGGTAAATACCTACTCTTCGAGTACTGCTCACCGGATCTCCCTCTTTAGCTTGGAGCACGTTCTCGGAATCGACGTTTTTATTCCAACCTTACCCTTCCTGATGGTCGAGATTCTTGCAACTGTGTGATACATCTTCAACCATCTGGTTACTGTACAGTCCCGAAAGGGTTGTGTAAATAACAACATCCTTTAAAATTACACACGATTTCAAATTAAAAGTAAAAATGAATTTAAAATTTGAAAATAACAAAATACCACTTTAATGTGTACTGTTCCAGTGGGTAAATCCCCGGCACGATAATTTTAACAATCCTAAATTTAAAAAATTAACGATTGTTTTTGTCCTCATGTTAGGAATGACAAAATATCCCAAACAAAATATATTTTGAAATAAACAATATTCGTTTTTATTATCTGCGTTATTCGGACAATTGTCCCCATCTTGTACAAATAACAATGAAGATGGGGACAATAGTCCGAATAACGCAGATAATACTAATCTTCAAGCCTCATCTCAAACATTCAGAGAAATAATATTCGTTTTAATTTTAGAGTTGGATACGTTTGGATAAACAATTAACAGTCAACAAGTGATGTATTCATCAAACGCGCCATGTTGTTATCTGATACTACACTTTTTTCAGTGAAGAGTAAATAGTTAGTTTGGGGAAATAACTCTCCCCATACAGTTTTAATACAATATAAATAAATGACTGCCAATCTCTTGAACTAAGACAATCAGTTTAAAATAACAAACGAGAAAATAAGATTGTTTGGCGTAGATTGATTGCTTCTCAGATTATAAATAACCCTAATACTGAAATGATTAGCCCATATTACCAGGGGGAGATCAGAGAAAGTTTTTAATGACACCATGTGTCATCCAGCGTCACGTTTTGACTAATATTTATTCTATCATTATTTTACTTGGTTTTCATCGTAACTACTCATAAACATCAGTCTATGGATGCGGATTAGAAATAAGTAAACTCTTGTCTAAATGTTTGTGATGAGGCTTAATAATGTTAATTTTAGCCTAGTAAGAATATGCGCTTCAAGGCATAAGTATTTAAGTTTCAATCTAACGAAATATATTAAATTAGACTAACGAAATTAAATAAGAACGCATATAGAGATATTACACTTATTTTAATAATATTTTAATATGTTTCTATATAGAATCATTCATAGGATTGATTTGAATACATTGGAGAATAAAACAATAATATTAGAGATCAATAACACCAATAATTATTTATTAAACACGGTTGAGTTGAAACCAGTATGCTAATTAACCGCATCATAAGTTATGTAAATCTTTATTTCTTAGTGATATATAAGACACATTGCAGGATTTTAAACACACTAATAACATAGGCTGTTGTGTGGAAAATTTAACTCAGATTTTAATTAGACAGCGTTAATAAATAAGATTTATTCTATCTATATATTAATGATTTTGACTATAAATTAAATACTCATTGATAAACGTACACAATTCCCGAGGGTATTAGCACGTAAGCAGTGATTTATTTTCGGTTCCAGACAGATCCGAATCTCTATTTCATATTTTGTATAGCTGAGAGGAAAATTGACTAGACTTGACATGAATACCAGTGTAAATAGTTAATGTCTAATTCAATGAGATTTTATGATACAAGATTGATGTTGGCACTAAACTGCATTTGATGGTGAGGTTGTATTTATGTCTAGAGCTCTGGGAAGAATGGAGTACCCCTTCATTGTCCTTATTCTCAGACACGTAACAGTGTAGAAACAACTATTTTCAAATGTAAATTTAAATATAAATGTACAATGGACGCCATTTGATAACATCTATGCATAGAATAACCTTAGACTGGTTGACAAACCGTTAAAATCAATCGATCAATCAATCGATCAATCAATCTACAAGATTGATCCCTAAAGTAATGATTATTGTTTTTTCAGTTAGTCAACCCTGACTGAAAATCGGCTGATCGATATTGACTTGTCACGCATGTGAAAATATTCTGTAGTGATATTATACGTTACATAGAATGGTTGAATATAATTTGAATATAAAGAAATAGGATTATAAGAAGTAATGGAAGCGCGTGGTGTAATGTTTAAAGTCATGGGAAATGCAATCGTCACCCCGAGTTCAAATCTTGGATGTGGTAATTGCATTTCACTTAGCGCTAATACCCTTGGGAAAGGTATGAATCCTACACTCCCCCCAGCTATAGATAAATAGCAGGGCAGACTGGACTTGGTTAGGCAACCGGTCTAGGAGAAGGAAAACTCTGAATTCAAAACTGTTAAACTCCGCTTAAGTTGACCTTGTGTCACACCCTGCTCGTGCGGAGGGGTTGGTAAATATATATATATAAGAAGTAAATGTATGTTTTTGACTTTAATGGCCAAAACTTGTTCTTCTAATATGTTAGAAGGCTTCAGAGAAACCTTAATAAATATAATAGTCACTTATTTTGTATGACACACGGGGTAAAGAGACACCTACACACATAGGTACGAGCCTATAGTTGGGAGTCACCCCCCCCCACCTTAAAGAATAAAGACACCACTTGCCTAGTGCATCATTGTAGATGCTGGATAAAAAAAGGTTGAGAGCTTCCCGGGTTGAGTATAAATACTCAGGTATTAGTGCCACCTATTGCAAATCCTCGTGAAAGGAATATAACTCTTTTCCAGTCTTGTCCATCTTAACAAGAGCAGACACTCTCTACAGGATGATACAAAAAGATGGACATATGATCATGTCCGTTGAAGTACCGGTTCTCACTAAATCATCGAATTTATGTTACTTTGAGCCTGTTCAATATTTAAATGGATGACTAAGTAACAGCAGGTGTTGTAAAGCCTTGATTCAGAATTGATTGACCCCAAAAGGGTTGATATGCCGTAAAAACAAAACCAACCAATCAACCACGAAAAGATGGTTTATTTGATTGGATTTTACGATATTTCAAACATTGGTTAAGTTATGTTGAAACGTTTTAGTTTTATTTATTCTTATTGGGTATTCAATTTTTGAACACATTTTTTAGAACCAAAAGAAAATTATATCTTTAATGTTTTAAGCCTTTTTTCAAGTATGAAAATGCTATTCCCTGGATAAGAAAACATGTTTAAACATTTAAAATATAATTTAAAATGTTTCTAGCATATAACACAGGTTGTTTTAGAATGTTTTTAAAAATATCGATATATTAATACTCGTGTTCCTTAAATGTACGACATTTATCATCTTGCAGCAATCTCGGGGTAAAAATGTGATGGTCCAAATAATTCAAGATGAAATGCAAAAATGGAAATCCTGATTATCTGGTGTTGCCTATCCGCCAGATTCTTATTGCTTATTGTCACCTCAACTAAATAATGGACCATTCCGCTTTTATAATGAAGAAAAGAATGGAAGAAAAAGTACATGTTACACGGAAAAAATATAATAATAAAGAAAGAGTAGGGTAAAGATAGAGAGAGGGTTTGACCGCGCGGAAGTGATAATGCTAATCTATTTCAATCGAACATATTGAAAAGAAGAAAAGAAAGAAAGAAAAAGAGTGGCAGAGGCTTAAATCAAGATTTTTTTAAATATTAATTTATACGCTGTTAAAATTTAAGATTATTTGAATAAGAATTGGTGACGTTATTAGATTTCGAAATAAGATCGATTTTTTCTTTAAACATTCGTATAATCAGTCTGTATTTAATGGACTGAATATATAATTTCACGACCTATTTTTTTTCAATATATACATTAAAAAAATGATAACACAGTTTACAAAACTGTGACTACTTTTTCAGCTTTGAGATTGTTCGAGAAAATTTTCCCAAACATCTTTAAACCGAAAATAGTTTATCGATTCGCAGCCATTTTGTATGCTACTAAAGACCAAGCAGTTTCCGCGTCGGCGCGGTAATCGTCTGCTTCCTTCCGGTCTCTTTTGAAGAAGAGAGTAGTTTAAAGCCGACGCCATCTTGAAATTCGTTTGAGTTTCGGGGTTGCAGTCCGGGTGGCACGCTTCAGTACTCTCCTGTGCCAATCGCTGTGGACGGTCTATGGAAATTACCAGCCGCATTTTTTTGATGGCCTGTCTACAGAAAGTTTTCAGTTGAGTGGCCAAAAATTGCCCGCTTTTCAACACTTTTCATCAATACAATTTACTTGAATAACTGACAGCCTCCTCCATTGGACAATATCATTTCAATTGTAATAAACATATCCAACCACTCACATATATATGCTTGTACATACATACACAAGGAGTAATATATATATATATATATATGTATATATATATATATATACGGGCCCCATGTGTGGGTTAAAATGAGTTTAAATGTTTTTAAAAATTGAGGTTAAAGAATGGAGTACTCAAACTGAAGGATAAATAAAACAAAACTTCTTAAGCATAAAATAACCCAATGGGATTGACATGCCGTAAAATCCCACAAACCAGCAAAATAACGTAATATCTTATTGCTCTATCGCGATATTGAGCACTATTATAATCTAGCATACATACTATATATATATATATATTATATATATATATATATATATATATATATATACAGAAATGAATATCAATGCTCCTCTTCGCTATGCTTCTAAATTATTTAGTTAAGAATCAAATGAATGAAATGAAATGAAAAAATTTAATGAAATAAATATATATTAACTATATTAATTTAATGCTTCCAAAGAGTACAGTAAAATAAAAAGGATTTTCCATAAAGAATTTCTCTTAAATCTTTTTTTAGAGAATATATATATATATATATAATATATATATATATATATATATAATATATATATATATATATATATATATATATATATATATATATATATATATATATATATATTTATATATTATTAATATATAATATATATTTATATTATTATATATATTATATATATATATATATATATATATATATATATATATATATATATATATATATATATATATATATATATATATATATATAGAGAGAGAGAGAGAGAGAGAGAGAGAGAGAGAGAAAGAAAGAAAGAAAGAAGAAGATGGACGAACATTAATAGACTGATATAGATATATAGGATGCATAGTGTCACACATGCATGCGTACCCAATCACTATCAGTACTCTGGTTTAAACAGTTATTTTTCGGGTTTTAGAAGTCGAGTTATTTATCTCCTGCCGTCCTAGCATTGAACACAGAGACCGTGTCCCTTCTAAACGTATTAGACAGGAGGTGACCCGGTCAGCCCGACTATGTCTCTTTTAATTTTATTTCAGATTCCTTTTTCATGTTACGTAACTCCAGAATATTTCTAGAGTGCAGAAAAGACGGATAAAATAAAATTAAAAATGAATGAAAATGCTACGTCACAATATCGAAAACGTCAATATATAGAATAAAAAACATCTCTGTAATCAGTTTTAAATTTTTTCTCTCGTCCCTTTATCAAGTTAACTAAAAAGTTTACAAAAAATAAATACCTATGATTTGTGTAATACTTAAGTGTAAAATATTGAAAATAATTATTTAATCAATAAATAATGGATGCACGCAGCATTTATCTAAGAGGGACAGATCTAAGTTTCCATTTCCAATTGTTTGATTTTTCTTACTCCTTTAATACATTTGATATTACTCATGATACAAACCGTCTGACAATGAATTTTTCCCTCCATCCTCAGGCAATATCTGTGAAAAATAAATTTTTACACCACTTGGAGGTGTTTATTTTTCTAGTTTATCTAATTATGTTAAAATTTAAGTACTTGTGCACGGAGGGTGTATTTTTTTTGCTAGTGTTAATAACATGAGTTTGTTGGTAGAATTTCACAGAAATGTCACCACTGTCGAAATTTACTAAATTATATCCTGGTAATTCTTTTGCGATGGATTCCATTGCGGATGATGTATTTCATTGAAACTGTTTCAATGTTTTGCGTTTCCCTGACAGATTCCTGCAGGAATAGTCCGCCTGAAATGAACGGAAACGGTAGGCTCATGTTTTGGAAGCTGGCATTTAGATAAGGCACTGGTTCCTCTAAGCCGGATTTCGTGACTTGCATCATTTTTGCATTTACACATTTCTAATTGTTGTGCGCAAAGATTATTCCTTGTATGCATGCTGTTCTTATTTTCTTTTCTAATGATGTACAATATCTATATAAGTGTACACCCTGAATACATGCTCATGTTGATGCAAAATTATAGATTTCTATGAGGATACAAGAGGCTCAATGTATGATTAGTAATAAATTATATACAGAACAATATCTATACTTTCAAAGGAAGAAAAATTTAATAAACCGTCATTTGACTATTATAAATTTAATTTGACCTGAACTCAATATGGGCCTAGTCTCATCAGAGAGCCTACTACATAAAAACTAGGCTCATATTGAGTTCTGGTCGAAATTATCTTATAATAGTCAAATGACGGTTTGTTACGTTTTCCTTTCATTGCACACACACACACACACACACACACACACACACATATATATATATATATATATGGTGGAGATGTGAGGAACAAAAGAACAAAACTCAGACAAAAGTGTGTAGGATATATTTCGCTAGAGCTTTGAGCTCGGCACCATCAGTCGTTTTAAGGAATTATCAGGTTATCATATACGTGTCTTTTTTAAACGACTGATGATGCCGAGTTCAAAGCTCTAGCGAAATATATCCTACACACTTTTGTCTGAGTTTTCTTCTTTTGTTCCTAACATCTCCATCATATTCTGTCGGATTCATTCCAATCCTCTTTCCGTTTATATATATATATATATATATATATATATATATATATATATATACAAGGTGTGTCAAAAATATTGAGATGTTTTTGAAATTTTTGACACACCTTGCATTCTGAAGAGAATAAGGTTCCATTCATTTCTATCTCGGTAAGTACAGCTTTAAACTTGATATTTTTTGACACGCCTTGTATTCTGAAGAAATTAATGAATGGAACGTTAATTTTGTTCAGAATACAAAGTATGTCAAAAAGTACAAAAAATCTCGATACTTTTTCAACTACCTTGTTTATATATATATATATATATATATATATATATATATATATATATATATATATATGACAAGAATTTGCTGTTAAATTTTTCAATTCAGACTTTCTTTCTGGCGAATGAGATGACTCAAGTGTGACTTATATTAAATATTAAGTATTAAGTCTATATTTGTGTTTTCCGATTACGGGTAGTTCGTCCTTCTTAGGTAATTCTAGATGAGGTAAGTGCTCATAGTTTGTGAAGAGCTTGGTCAATTCATTGTTTAAGGATTTTTTAGGTGGGCGCGACGTCATGTATAAACGCACAGGCCATTGGTACTGTAGTAAACATTCGACACATTCTATTTGACAATAATAAAATATTATCTATATATTAATACCCATGTTACTTAAAAGTAATTCCGTTGTCATCTTTCAACCCCCTCTGGTTAAAAATTCGACCATCTCAATCGTCTAAGATGAAATGCAACAATGTAAATCCGGATTATCTTGTGTTGCTAAACCACCGAGTTCTTATTTCTTATGAGTGTCGTCACCTCAGCTAAATAACGAACCATTCTGTTTCATTATAGAGAAAGAAAGGAAGAAAAAGGCCATTATACACAGAAAAGATTTAATAAGAAAATGGAAAGAGAGGGGTGACTGTGCGAAAGCAATAACGCTAATCTGTTTCAACCGAACATAAGGAAAAGATGAAAAGAAGGAAAAAGTGTGAACGAAAAATCGAGATTATTATACTTTTTACGTATTGGAACTTTTACATATTGAACTATTCTGTAATAGCTTCTAAGTGAATATATGAACAGTTGTAATTAGTAAATTATTATCATTCTGTGGTATATCCACAGGTCCTGCTTGTATTTAGTCAACGTAGTTTGATATGCCAGAATCTGCTAGATTAAAAAAGCTGGGATCGATTTTAGTCTTGTAGCTTGTATCTGCGTCTCTACTATATATATATTACCAACCCCTCCGCACGAGCAGGATGTGACACACGGTCAATTTCTTAAGCGGAGTTGACCAGGTTTGAATTCAGAGTTTTCCATCTCCTAGACCGGTTGCCTAACCAAGGTTAAAGAGCCAGTCTGTCCTACTATTTATCCATAGCTGGAGGAAGAGTAGAATTCATACCTTTTTCAAGGGTATTAGCGTTAAGTGAAATGCAATTACCACGTCCAGGATTTGAACTCGGGGCGACGAGTCCATTTACTATGACTTTATCCATTACACCACGCGCTTGCTACTGCGTATCTACTATACGAACCTGAGTGATAGAATCTCTAGTTTTTTGCGTCTAAATGAAAACACGCATGCGTGTTGCAGATAATTATTCTATGCGGCGGCGTCTCCTTTTACGTTGTTCCCTGATAATAGTGAGAAAATTGAACAAAGCTGTGTCTCTCTGAGAGCGAGAGAGAGAGAGAGAGAGAGAGAGAGAGAGAGAGAGAGAGAGAAAGGTCAGATATATACATAGGTCTCTTTTTAGCATCTTTACCTCTCCCTTTCTGTCACAATACTCTCCTCATCACGCAAACTCACCGTCAGAACAGGAGAAGGGCAGGACAGGGCAGGGCAAGGCTGGGCGGGCGAGGGGATGAGCACTAAGTACAGCTGATGACTTTTGGATCACTTGAAAAGAAAAGAAAGCAGGGTGGGGCTGTAGGAGGGTGAAGTAAAGGTCGAATCAACAGATTTCATTCTTCTTTTTTTTTGCCGCCTTTTATCTTTTACCCCTCAGAAAACCTGGGACAACCTGATAAAAAAAGTCAGGGCGGGGCGGGGGTTACTGTTTGATCTCGGTCTAAACCGTAGCTCTATGTAATCCTGATACTAGAAACGAGAATATAATCATATAAAATAAATAGTGAGCGGAGTGGTCAATTGTCAGTATCCCTCGAACAACGAGAGAGTCTATCCCCATTTCACTAACACGAGACGAGGGAGATTGTTTTTGCGTCTGAGGTGGACCACCACACCTACCCTAAAGTGAGCGGAGTGGCCAATTGTTGGTATCCATCGAACAGCGAGGGAGTCTATCCCTTTTTCATTAGTACTAGATGAGGGAGATTGTTTTTGCGTCTGAGGTGGACCACCACACCTAATAAAGTGAGCGGAGTGGCCAATTGTTGGTATCTATCGAACTGCGAGGGAGTCTATCCCTTTTTCGTTAGTACTAGATGAGGGAGATTGTTTTTGCGTCTGAGGTGGACCACCACACCTACCATAAAGTGAGCGGAGTGGCCAATTGTTGGTATCTATCGAACTGCGAGGGCGTCTATCCCTTTTTCATTAGTACTAGATGAGGGACTGGCCAATTGTTGGTATCCATCGAACAGCGAGGGAGTCTATCCCTTGTACTACACCTGAGGTGGACCACTACACCTACCCTAAAGTGAGCGGAGTGGCCAATTGTTGGTATCTATCAAACAGCGAGGGAGTCTATCCTTTTTTCATTAGTACTAGACGAGGGGGATTGTTTTTGCGTCTGAGGTGGACCACCTACCATAAAGTTAGCCGTGTGGCCAATTTTCGGTATCCCCCGAACAGCGAGGGAGTCTACCCCATTTTCTCTGACATTAGATGAGGGAGATTGATTTTGCCTCTGAGGTGGACGACCACATCTAATATAAATCAGCGGAGTGGCCAATTGTCATTATCAGTCGGACAACGAGAGAGTATATCCCCTTTTCACAAGCACTAGACTAAGCAGATTAGTTTTGCGTCTGAGGTGGAGTGCCACAACTACCATCATTTACCGTCTTTAACATATAAATCCAATCTGTGCTTTGAGTTCGTGAGGGCCGGTATTGAACCGGGAACCTTGAGGTTTGTAGTTGCCCCATCGTCCGAGCTAAACCGGTCCCTTAGGACAGAATAATGGGTTAAATCGAACTTAACGGACCTAAATGCCACCATTGTTAACTTTGACCATGTATCTTTGAGGCCTAACACAGATTCTCAAAGATACGTGGTTCAAAGTTAACTGACTTGAAAAGATGTAAAAGTTTTTTAAAATGAAATAACTAGTGCATTTATATTTTATTCCTTAATATATCAACACTGAAATTTCATTAAATTCGGTTAATTCCCCTTTTTTTTTTCTTTCGTCGGGGTGACATACAATGGTGGGATTTATGCCCGTTAAGTTCGATTTAACCGAATAATGATTATTAAATGATAATTAAATATATCATCATCATCATCATCATCATTATCCTCATCCGGTCGTGCTGACAGCAAGGATTATATATCGATCATCGCTTTTAGCTTGCTAACCATTACACCATGATGGGACGCCTGCATACAAAAATAATTACGACGAGATGTTTTAGTATATTTTTTTTCAAGTTGCATACGTTAACCCTTCACTGTTGTGAGCGAGTATATTCGATTTTCAAGCTTCATGCCGTGCGCATCAATAGTCGACTGACTAGTGCTATGCTGGGTAAAACTATAATCGAATTCTTAACGCTGTGCCGCGTTCAAATATAATCGAATTTCATGCAATCTTCTGTTTTTGGTTCATATTCTTCACTCGCTGAGAAATCTTTGAATATGGTTTCGACATTTATAGAGCCGTTGTTTTTAGTTGTGGCGCGGGCTATCGAAAATCGAAAATCGAAAAATGCATCAGTGAAGGGTTAAAAAAAAACATGCGTATTTTTACTTAGCAGTGAAGAGAGGTTTTTCACATCTAAATCATATTAACTAGAAAAAATATGCACCCTCTGGGCGCAAGTATTTAAGTTTAATGTAATGAAATGTATTAAGTTAAAAAGACTAATGAAACTAAATAAGAATGCAGATAAAATGATTTAGGACAGAAGGGGTATAATCGAAAAATAGAACAACTTTGAAACTAACTCTTCCATAATTTTCCATTACTTCCGTCATTAATTGCTAAATTTTCTTAATTTAACTATTTAGCTAAAAGAGGAAGTAAAGAATAAGATGAGTTATTTCTTCTTGTTAATGGATTTCTTTTAAGATTTTGCTCATATTTATTGAGATAAAACCAAACAATTCAAAATCAATAATACTAAGCACATATTTATTAAAATCGAATTTTTAATATCAATATGCAAATTAGATTTCCCGTCCACACTGTAAACCCTTATTTTGTTGTATATATAAATACAATTGCACGTCATTAGGATGTAGATCCGGTCCAGCCGAGAGTCCAGTGGTTTCGGCCCCTGACCTTACAAGCTAATAGCGTTGATACCAGGGGGGGGGCTGCTCCCTTTATTTAAAGGGGCAGGACTGGTTTTATTGTCCAGTGCCTGAGGCGCCCCTCTTGAGGAGGAATGACGACGGGATCAACGAATGTTTGGCACCCGCCACCCATGAGTGGGTGGTCCTACATTAATAGGGGCTTGTGCCTAACCCGTATACGTGGGGTACGTGGTAAATACTAGTATGTAGATATGGCTAACAATATTGATAATGTAAAACAATTTTATCAATAATCGAGGTTTAAATAAAAATAAAATCATGGAGAATATGATGTAAATCATAAATGGGATTATGACTTAAGCAGTAGCATAGTTTTGGTTACAGACAGAAAGATACACAATCTCCATTATAATAAGATATATCATCATCAGGTCACGATGTTAGCACCGATTCCCTTTATTTGTGGCAAGGGGCTTCCATCAAGGCGTAATTGTTAGCAAGCTAATCTCGCAGATCCATTACTATTGAATAGCAAGTCTGATCCTTGCTGGATGCCCCATACTTGTGACCTTGCGTCACATCCTACCATTGGCAAGGGCGTACTGTCATGGTTAGCAAGCTAGTCTCGCGAGTCCATTACTACTGAATAGCAAGTTTAATCCTCGCTAGATATTTCATACTTGCAGCATTGTGTCACATCCTACCCATGTGAAAAGGGTTGGGTAAATAGCAGAGCAGCCAAGTAAGGAAAAAGAAACATTGGAAAGAAAACCAAAAAACATTTGGAAAGAAAATCAACAGAATTAGAAAGAAGAAGATCAGTTTCTAAAAACCCTCACCGAGCCTCTGTGTCGGTCATCGGTCTTGGTAGGTCCTCCGCAAGGCATCCAGAATTCGCACAGAACTAACTGATGTAGTATTTTTCTTTTTTCTTGTATACCTGTGGTGGTGGCCTACAGTAATACTGATACAGCTACGGATTGTGGGAGTTCTCCCGTTATCTCATTAGTATTTTTAGATTTTCGCAAGATTGATAATCTGTCCACAATAGTCTATGCCTTTGCTATGCGTGCTTTGACGTCACTTTCAGTAGATGAGATATTATTCTCTAGGTATGTGAACTTGTCTACTAATTTTAGGGGTTAAATGATTGTCCCAACTATATTCTTCATATTTTTATGACAAACACCAACCCTGTTTATCATTTGGGTGATAGAATCTGGTGGGTATGGGTCAACTAACGTTTTATTAAATCTGCCAATTCATTAATACACATGAAAATTACACAGTGAAAATTATTTCTACCATTATCAAAAACCAAACCAATATTCACCTATAAAAAATTTATTTGAAAATAATATGAACAAAAAATGATTCTAAACAGGTCTACAGTCCTTCTAACATGCGCTAATTCTGTTGAGAAAGGGGTGAGTCCATATGTTCTCTACCCAACAATGGGTAAAT
Organism: Doryteuthis pealeii; assembly: GCA_023376005.1. Lineage (NCBI taxonomy): Eukaryota > Metazoa > Mollusca > Cephalopoda > Myopsida > Loliginidae > Doryteuthis > Doryteuthis pealeii. The sequence goes on from CM042155.1 coordinate 39,834,304, forward strand.
AGTAGGGTAGACTAATTTTTTTTTTTAGAATTTGTCTGAATTTTTTAGATGAGGCTTATAATTTGTATTATTTGTATTATTCAGATTATTGTGCTCATCTTTATTGTTATCTGCACAACGTTTCGCTTTCTATTTCTTGTCGGACTCGGGATCCTCCTGTTTGAACTAGGGAGCCTCTCTTCAAACTCTGGATCCTCTCTTCGAACTCGGGATTTTCCTGTTCGAACTCGTGAGCCTCCTCTTCGAATTCGGGAGCCTCCTTTTCGAACTCGGGATCTTCCTCTTCAAACCTGAGAGCCGCCTCTTCGAACTCGGAAACCTCTTCTTCAAACTCGGAACATTATTGTTGAACACCGAAGACTTCTTGTCCTAAACGGGAGTCGTCACGGAACTTCGAACCTAACCCTTTATTCAATCCACTAGGGTAAGACTGTACTCATTCCTCTAAACATGACTGGTTACAAGTGTTAAGCTGTGTTAATTATTATTCCATGTTACTGTCGCCCTTGACCAGAATTGAACTTTCAGGCCTCAAAAACTAGAAATAACTGTATTAACTCAACACCTATATCTTCTACGCCATGTGTCCAATTATATTCGAAAGAGTACGTTCAGGAGTTCGAGAAGTTTTCCGAGTCCGACAAAAAATACCTGAAAAAGGCCGGATGACGCAGTGACCGGAATATTGTGCAGATAACAATAAAGAAGCGTTCAACAGTTCGAATGATTCAAATAATACACATTCTTCTTATATTAATTGTTATATACACAACGTTTCGATCAATGTGCCCTCCGGCCTACTTCACGTGTTTCTAGGCGAAGTCTGGAAGCTTCTCAACGAACTCGGGAGTCTTCATGTTATAATCGGAAGCATTCACGGAACTTTGAACTGAACCCTTTATTCAATCCAAGGAGGTAGACTGTTCTTATTTCTTTAGCCATGACAAGATACAAGTGTTAAGCTATGTTATGTATTCTGTTGTTATTATCAACCTTGGTCAGGATTGAAACTGCAACCTAGAGATGATTGTCACTTAGAACTGTATTAAGTCAATTTTAATATCCATTGCTCCATGTGTACAACTTCTTTCTTAAGCCTGTCTAAGGTAACCAGAGAATGAAAACATGAACTCTAGTCGCTTTAAAATTTAACTTTTATCATATCCTGCCCATGTTGATGGGGTTAACTAAATACATATTTCTCTCCGGCCATTCAGTGTTATTTGATTATGTCGTAAACATATACACGTGTTTTGTAGATCTGATTAGACCGATCCTTCTGGACAGGGTTCAAATGGACAGAGCAGACATGTTGGAAGCTTGACCGGTTTCGATTGGTTGAAGTCAGACGAAAATCAATACAGACATCCGTTTCCTATATCTATTTGTTGCGATAATCCCCCTTTTGCCTTAGACTCGTCCGTGTCTGCATTTATTTCAAATTGGAAATCCTGATTTGAACTTGGATCAAACAACATGACAACCCCGTTTGGCAGAGTCGCTGACAATGTATCTAATATAAGCAAATCGGAAACTAATTTTATACTTCAAAGGAGAAGTTTTGTCACTTTTGAGAACGTTTGCTCTAATACCGCTAATGATGGATGTTCAATTAGAATATATTATCCACATATTAGGAAATGTCTCATTATTCATCTTGTCTACACTAATCTCTAATAATAAATGCAACTGTCAATGTGTTACATTTTTCAACTTTACTATTAGAAGTCGTAGCCAACGTATTCTCAGCCCTCTCGGTTGGCGCTTTAGAATACACAGACTGTACCTCTGCAGAGGGGTAAGACTCCCCCAATGGGGCCACCTGTTGGCCGTGGCTGGCGACCCGTGATGGTTAAGGATGGAACCCTGGTGGCTGAGCAATTCATGACATGTTACACACCACTTTGGACCTTATTTAAGATAGAGGGGCGATAGGAGAAGCCCCCTCCGATCAATCGGCTGGTCATGTCAATTCTTAGCATCTATATCAAATATATAAATTAAATGTTACATAATTCATAGATAGCTTATGAATTATGTACGTACTGTAGTTAGATATTTTTAATCTGACTTCGTTAGATTCAAAATGACGGGGTTTACACACAACTTTGGACCTTACTTAAGATAGAGGGGCGATAGGAGAATCCCCCTCCGATCAATCGGCTGGTCATGTCAAGCTTTAGCATCTATATAAAATATATAAATTAGGTGTTACATAATTCATAGATAGCTTATGAATTATGTACGTACTGTGGTTAGATATTTTTAATCTGACTTCGTTAAAATCAAAATGACGGGGGTCGAGTGGAAAATTACCTAGCAGTTAGGATTATGATTGATTTGTGGAGACATTCCGCTTTACCCCTCGGAAAACGCACAAGTAGAGGCGTGAGAGAAGTTTTAGATTTTAGACCAGTTATTCGCCGAGAGAAGATTTCCTCTGAAGAGTCGCATCTCACCGCGCTGTTGTGTGGGTTGGATTTGTTGTTTAATAAATACTTAAAGAAAAATAACAAAGTCTTGTTAATTCATTAAAAGAAGAGATGACCAGCCCCAACAAGAAATAGAAACAAACCGGAGAAATAGCCCATAGAATCAGCCCTGGGGAAATGGCCGATGAATTAGCAGCAGGAACAAATAGAAAATAGGAAACAATTAAGAATCCCTCATCTTATCATCTCTCATACTCCGTCTCTCACCGCCAATTATACATGAAAGATATGTTGATCAGGTATATAACATAAGTAACCGCAGAAGAATTATATTTGTACTTTTAAAAGGTAAGCGTTAATTAAAATTTCGTTTGTTGTTATCATCCGTCTACTAGACACGATGGTGTAGTGTCCAAAAATGTAGAACCACGTTGGTTCTGAGCAAAAATAAACTATCTTTTTGGTATAAATAATGTTCAATATATGGGAAATAATAATAGAAAAATTTCGTCATAGATGCAGGGGCAGGTTGGAATATTGATCTTGCAATGAAAAAAAAACAGGAATGATCAATAACTTAACATTGATTAAGACTTTTCAGATAGTATTTTTGGATTCCTTGGTCAAAATACTTTTTTTTTTAATTTTGAGGAGTAGGGAAGCTCTAGAACTCTTTTTACAGACAAAAATAGGTCTCAAAAAGTTGCCATTTTTCGCTATTTTTAGAATTGGAAGCTCAAATTTTGGGGAATGTCTAACTTTAACATAGTCTTTAGCTGTACAAAATTCCGGGGTTGTGTGTCAATTTTACTTTTTTCTGGATGATTTGACATGGAATTACCCATATATCATCATCAGGTTAAGATGTTAGAACAGATTCCCATGACTCTCCCTCACCGAGCATCCCTGTTGGTCATCACTGCTGGTAGATCCGCCACAAGGCATCCAGAATCAGTACAGAGCTGATTGATGTATGTTTTTGCTGGTCATCTTGCATTGGTGTGTCCAAGTGTCTACAGTAAAATGTCCCATATGAGTTCGTCCTTTCTTCTCCAACAGTGTCCAAACCTTCGAACAAATGACAACGTCACACCCCCAGAAGCTTTTGATATAATATAGCGAATCTTTGGGATCAAATACCATCACCATGGGAATCTCAACGTACTCGGTCACACATATCTTGAGGGAAGAATCCAAGCATTTTCCTGGAAAATAACGTTATGTCTGCTTTGTGTTGAAACGAGGTAATATAGAGAAAGAGAGATAAGAGAAACGCTGGATGTGTCTTCAGATTTGTTCCAAGTTCCATAAATCGTAAAAGTTAATTTCACCAATCTTTTCGAAGAGGTTGCTAAGTGTCTATGGCTTCCATTCGGTGTAAATGCGCATAAATATAACCTTTGAAATATATCCATACCTGCGTCTGTGTATATTCCTGTCTTTTTCGCTACTCTCTCTCTCTCTCTCTCTCTCTCTCTCTCTCTCTCTCTCTCTCTCTCTCTCTCTATTTCTCTTTCTCTCTCTTTCTCACAGCCACTCCATGTATGCGTATGGGTTCACAATGAAAATCATGTACCCTTAAAGGGATTGGAAGGGTGAACATTTTCATTTCCTTGTCATAATGGACGCTGGCATACTGAATACACAACTGAAAGAAAAATGAGAATGTCAAAATTTAACTGATAATACGTAAAATTTATGTTAAACCGACTTCCATAATATATATATATATATATATATATATATATATATATATATATATATATACGGGAGAATAAGTGCTTAATATAATGAATATATTTTTATATCATTTTCATTGCTAATATTGAACAATGTAATGGTTAGAAACCCCGCCTGTCAGCCTGGCAATCAGGGTGCGAATCACACACAGAGCAGTCTCCTGTCTATAACTGTTGATGAGGCATAATATGCCGAAATGTACATACAGAGATCGACTTTTTCTCGATTTATTTACGCCTTTACATTTGAACTGAAATGCTCACCTAATTTATTAATTATCAATTAATTAAATTTCAATTAAGCATGACTTCTATTAAGCACTTATTCTCCCATATTGTCCGCTATCGCCATCTCATACAGACTATAAACCTCTTTGTTTACTTTCACACATATATATATATACGTGTGTGTGTGTGTGTGTGTGTGTGTGTGTGTGTGCGTACACGCGCGCGCTTTTTGAAAAACAATGTTTCCGGTTTGAATTTAAATTATTTTCTGCTTCTCTCTCGACGAGTCGGGATTAAAAACATTTACATCTAAAAACGGACCTAATTATCATTATGCTCTGATGATGATTATTTATAAATCGAAATATTGTTCAATATTAGCAATGAAAATGATATAAAAATATATTCATTTTAACAATATTATGTGTTTTCATACCCTTTTATATATATATTTATATATATATATTTCTTTTCTTTTTCCTTTTTTTTCTTTTTTTCAAACAAAGAAAAACTTTTAAAAATCGTCATTTAGCTTTTATAAATTTATGGCGCGTGGTCTAATGGGTAGAGTGGTAGGAAATGGACTCGTCGACACGAGTTCAGTTCCTGGACGAAGCTACATTTTACATACCCTTAGGAAAAGTATGAATCCAATACTCCCTCCATCTATGGGTAAATAGCAGAGCAGACTGGCCTCTTTAACCATGGCTAGTCAACCAGTCAAGGAGCAGGACAATTCTGAATTCAAATCGCTTAAGCTCTGCTTAAGAAATTTATCTTGTGTCGTATATTACTCGTGCCGGGAGTGGAGGGTATATATGTATATTTATTTCGACCAGAAACCCAAGAGTCTAGTTTCATCGGATAGTATTTACATAAAGACTGAGAAAAACAGTATAGAGAAAATATTTTTTCTTTTCTTTTTTCTTTTTTTTTTTATCAGACCAATTATAATAGCCAAATGACGGTTAAGTTTTTCTTCCTTTGAACGTTAAATATTGTTCTGTATATGATTAATTTATTAGTTATTATACTTCGGTATTTATAAAAATCTTTGTAGAAATCTATAAGAGCATACATTTTGGATGTCCAGTGAGATTTTGATGATCCTGAATAGAATCATCCTGTCAATTGGATTATTTGCCTTATATATATATATACTAGCCTAAAAACACACTCCGGCGCTGTAAAAATAAATTGTTGAAAGATATTGACTAAGGGGGGGGGTAAACAAATAAAATAAAATGTTTAATATTTTCAAAAAAAATAAGTACTTAAAAAGCATCATATTCACTTCAGAACACTGAGATATTTGTTTTGTTTTACGACAATAAGGACCTCCAAAACGTTCCTAAAAATCCTGATCTTATTATTCAGACTCTTCTCTTTATAATTCAAAAAATTAAAAATCGTACGAGTAAAATATATCTTGTTCGGAATTCATAAAAGGTGAGATCATCAAGTAAAAATATATTTTCCGTAATATATTTTGGAATAAAAAACTATTTTAAACGAAAAATTTATCTAAAGGTAAATAAGTATCAACATATTCAAAAAATATAAAAAATTGATTCTTAATTGATTTCTCATAGAATTTTTCAAAACATGACAGTGACGTAAGCAGTGACTTAGTTTTGGTTACAGAAAAATAGAAATCTCCAATATATATATATATATATATATATATATATATATATATATATATATATATAGTCAAAAACTTATAAAAAGCTTTATGAAAATAATCGTTTTTCAAACGTAAAGCCAGAGATAAAAACATACATAGATACAATAATTGTTGCAGTCATTCCTAGATAGAATTGTAAGAAGGAAAATTGTTTGATTTCTCAATTTTTAAATACTAACATATATTTCTATTCATACTTCATATAAGTCCACTTCAAAAAGTGTTTTGTCCATGAAGATTTTTTAAAGAAATGTTTTTGCTAAAAAAATTTCTTAAAAAACTCATGTTTTACTCCTTTCTATGTATCTATCTTTCTTGTATGTTATTATTATAGTAGACCCGAAACTTCCCAGTGACTCATACATACATCACTGACGACAATTACCAGTGTCCTAAATGTAGGAGCATATAATTCAAGTATTTCTTTCTTGTATGTTACTATTATTTTCATTTCAGTATACAGTTTGTTTATGTGGGTTTTTTTCTTTCTTTTATTCTACAGATTCTTCTTTCTTGTGTATTACTATTATTCTAACTTTCTTAAAAAGCAAAAATAACGAAAGAAAGACTGAATGAAGTGAGAAGATATGAAACAAAAACCATGAAAAAATAGATAAATCCGGGGAAAAAGTGCGGACTGGTGTAGAAAAGGGGAAACTGGAAGAAAAGATTTCTTCACACCACCAATACCCATATTCAAAGAACAATCTTCGTAACAAAGCCTCTCATCTAAAGATGAAACTAGTCTCTTTGTCCAATTTGGTGGAGGGTGAGACAGGGGGGGGGGGCATAGTGGAATTTTGTGCGGCAAGAAGCCAAACCTGCTGCATCACATACTAATTGAAAATGGCGGGAAAATAGAAGCTGACTTCATTTTTCTAATCGGTTTTGACGCTAGTGGGAAGCTAATATGTATATATATGTGTGTGTGTATGTATGTGTGTGTATATATATATATGTGTGTGTGTGTGTATATGTATGTGTATATGTGTGTGTGAGTATGTGCATATGTATATGTGCATATGTGTAAATGTATATGTATGTGCGTATGTATATATATATATGTATACGTGTATATGTATATTTATGTGTGCGTACGAATATATATATATATATATATATATATATATATATATATATATATATACGTATGTGTGTATGTATATAATATGTATGTGTGTATGTATATATGTGTGTGTTTGTAAATATATGTGTATATATGTGTGTGTAGGTATATATGTATATATATGTTTGTGTATGTATATGTTATTGTAAGTGTATATACATATGTGTGCATATATATATATATATATATATATATATATATATATATATATATATATATATATATAGTAGGAAATTTGTAGAGATGGAAAATAAGGAAAGAATAAGGAAATATAAAGATAAAGAATAGTGATGGGGAATTCTACGTTTGTTGTGTGCTGTGGCGTGTGTCGACGTATATCGACAATAAAAAAAGTAAAGACAAGATAGTAGATTACGCTCACGTTTCTATTGAATCCATAACCAATGGGAATGTGGATATAAGTGGTATGTAAACAGTTATGAAATAAAGCACCGAAAATAATTCTCTAGTATACTCAAATGAATATATATACAAATCTTATTCGCAAATTCACGCACACACAAACATTCATACATAAGACACTCAAAATTTGTTGTTGATGTTATAACGTTTCGGTTTATGCAACCATCACCAAATATCCTGAAGAAGGCTGCATGAAGCGCAATATCAAGAATAAACTCATATTTTGGAATAATTCTTGTTTTTTTTTTTTTTTTTATACTCACATATATGTGTAACAGTTTTTGAAAGAAAAAGACATATTTCAAATTCAAAAATAGAAAAATTATCTTTTTCAAAAAAGAAGAGTTTTAACCCGTTTATGGTCGGTTAGTAAAAGATTTTTTTTCAGAATAGAAATATCTATTTACTTATTAAAAAAACAACTTTTTTATGTAAAACATATGAATGGTGTAATGGTTTATTGTGATAATGTGAAATTTAAATTTGTTAGGAAGTGTATGTCTAAAATGGTTATGTGAAAGGGATTTTATGATTTCTGAGTACAAGTGTCGCTAAATAAGGAGATATATTAAAAAAGCCTTCTCTTTGGGGGATGGTTTGCTGTGTGAGAATAACGCAAGATTCCATAATTCTACGTAGTGTTCTAAATAGAATTTCTCTCATTTATGTGAATGTATGTCTACTACATGCGTCATTTGCGCAGTATATTAAATATCAAGTGGTGGCAACATGTTTCAAACAGGACCATCTGGAGAGAACTGGGCTCCCTGGCATGCACGAAATACATGTCCAACGCAACCTAAGATGGGCTGGCCATTTAAACAGACTTGTGGACGACAGACAGCTTAAGCAGATGTTGTACTCCCAACAGAGACAGGGATCACGTGGAATCGGTAGACCAAAGCTCAGGTACAAAGACCGCATCAAGAGAAACCTGAAGGACTTTAACCTCCGTATAGACAGTTGGCAAGACGCAACCAGAGACCGAATAATTTCAAAGAAAATGATTCGCGTAGTGTCATCATCGGATTCGATTGACAGCAAGTAATAATATTTCTTAAGACGACGCCTCCTTGTGTTACATACTCATACACATATACACATGTTGGGTATATACACAATAGAAGTTCTTTCACTAGAGAGGGGAGAGAGATGTATAGGTAGACAGAGAATGCATAGATGCATAATTTACTTTATTCTCTGTTCTTTGTCTGTCCATCTGATTGCCTAGCTTTGACTTCTATCTTGCTGGTTGTTCATCTCTGTTCTCATCATTTCTTCTTCTTCTTGGCCGATCTTGTAACTAATGTATACTTCAACCAACAACGACACATTGTTCTTTTTATATATTTTATTCAAACTAACTACACCGCGCGTGCAGGTGAGTCCAACTAACTAAACAAGAAACGTCTTTCTTGCTTAGGATCCTCGTTGTAACCAACTAGTTCAAAATCACGTGACGTGCAGGACTTCCGGTGTTCAATTGTAATATTCCATGGAAAGAGCCGCCCGTGATATGAAAAAGGACAATCCCTGCAGAATTACAGGGTGTTGTCAATAATCTATGCCACCACATAGATTATGTAACACCTGATTCAACTATAAAACAGTATATTCGGTACGCTCAGAGGCATAGATTAAATTAATAAATCGTCGGGGCTATCATTTGTAAAAAAAAACTATTGATGAAGTTTGAGAGAGTTTGCTTTTAGTGTGTGGTGCTTCTGGTTTTACCTTTATATGAGGAAAAGGCATAACATAAAACGCCACGTACGGTTGGCGTCCTCATTCAAACTGTGAATATGAATATATCCAAGGGCAGAGTCAAAAAGTAATGCCATATTCTTTATTTCATGTCAAGTATTTTTTTATAAAACTAAAGCCTACATTGAGACCTTAACGAGGCTCAAAGCAAGAATCCGACGAGTAAGATCCAGCTAGCCAATCGACAATGTCCTCCTTCTACATGACAATGATCGACCACACTCAAGCATCAGGACAAGGGAGAAAATCCCCTCATTCGGGTGGACAACATTACTACATCCTCCATACTCACTAGATTTAGCGCCTTCAGACAATCCTCTCTATGGCTCCATAAAAAAGGGTTTGAGAGACAAACAGTATTCCATTGACGAGGAAGTGAAACCTGTAATGAAGAATTAGCTCAAGGAAAAGTCAACAGAGTTTTACGGGCAGGGATACATGCTCTCATTCGAAAGTGGAACATTACTATTGAGAAAAACCGTGACTATGTGGAGTAGTAGGAATGTGATCCACAGAGGACCTGCTTCATTTTGATGTATAATGAGAAGGACCAGCTTCATTTTGACGTATGATACATGCTTTTGTATTGGTAATTTTACATGTCTTGAACAAAATATCATTACTTTTTGAATCACACTCGAACATTCCTATATCCCTTTAAACGACGTCTCGATAATTCGACTCTTACACGAGAATATACGGCATACATAGAGGCATAGAATACATAAAAGAACGACGTCTGGTGGTACTGAAATATGAGGAAAAGACATAACTTAAAACACAACTTAACATAGGCGTTCCGATTCCAAATACTTTCTTTTATATGCATGTATACATACATAAGTCTTAAAAAGATTTCTCCAGAATTCGACTCTTACACGAGTATATACGGTACACACAGAGGCATAGAATGAATAAAAGAACAAGGATAGATACTTAGCAATGAAACCGTTCATTTTAACTAGAAGCGTCCCATTTACGGATCATCAATTCCGTTAAAATCCTCGCTGCTAACACTTAAATATTTCTCCAGATTCGGCGATATTGTTGAGGAGACAGTTCGACTTGGTGTAATAACTGCGTCACATGTTAATGTCAACCATTTACCATAAATTATCGATGTTGTTGAAGTACAACGATTGGATAGTGGCGCGAAATCCAGTGTTATTGTCTAAAGAATTCTCTGTGAATTGCCGGCAGGTATGTTTCGAGTCGTTATTACACTGAAAACCCGAATATCGAATCATTCTTTGTAGCCTAGACTGACATAACTTTCGCCAATACTTTCAAATATGATTTACTATATATCACACCCTTAATTCAATTCAACTGGATAAGAGGTTTGACAGAGAGAGAGAGAGAGAGAGAGAGAGAGAGAGAGAGAGAGAGAAGGTGTCATGGAGGACGGTAAGGAATCAGTGTGTGAGAGAGAGAGAGAGAGAAGAAAAGAAAGTAGTAGATATATATTAACAGATATCTTTTCTTTTATAAGCGTATGGACATATAGATAAATATGAGCACCGATATCTTATTATAATGGAGATTGTGTGTTTTTCTGTCTGTAACCCAAACTATATTACTACTTCATTCACAATTCCCTTTGTTATTTACGTCACATTCTCCATGATTTTATTTTTATTTAAATCTGAATTATTAATAAAATTTTTACATTATTAATACTGTTAACCATATCCACATACTAATAACATGCAATTATATTTATATATACAACAAAATAGCGGTTTACAGTGTGAACAGGAAGGCTAATTTGCATATTGATATTAAAAATGTGATTTTATTAAATATGTACTTAGTATTATTGATTTCTAACTGTTTGGTTTTATTTTAATGAATATAAGCAAAAATCTCTTCAATGAATCTTAAATGAAATCCATTAACAAGAAAAAATAACTGTCATTTTATTCTTTACTTCCTCTTTTAACTAAATACTTAAATTAGGAAAAATAACAATGAAAGACGAGAGTGATGGAAGTATAAATTTCAGTTGTTCTATTTTTCGATTATACCCCCCCTCTGTTTCAAATCTTTTTTATCTGCATTATTATTTAGTTTCATTAGCCTTTCTTATTTAATATAATATTTTATTACATTAACTTAAATACTTGCACCCGGAGGGTGCATATATTTGCTAGTATATATATATATATATATATATATATATATATATATATTATATATATATATATATGTATATATGTGTGTGTGTGTGTGTGTGTGTGTGTGTTTGGAAAAACAAAGTTTAAACCATTTTACGGAACTTATTTCATTTTATTCCGGTGGACGGATAACAACACTATATATATATATATATATATATATATATATATATATATATATATATATAAATGTGTCAGATATATGTACTAATAGTTTTGCAAAAGAACACAATTTATTCAAATGATAATATCCCGAGGATTAACATTACTATTTGCACTACTAAGGTATTGAGCACTCTTTACATTTTAGATTTAGACAATCCTAGTAGCTTATATATTATTTTCTTTTGGACAATTGTTATCGTGTTAATTGATTATTCTTGCTTGGTGTGACTCTATTGGTCTTTTTTTCCCCAGGTGAAGTTTTGTAGTTTATTTCTAGTAACAAATTATTTGCCGTTTTTTTTTTACTTACCGCAATGCTTTACTAACAGGATTAGTATATATATATATATATATATATATATATATATATATATATATATGGTGCAATACCTATAAGCATTAAGTATAATAGAATGGATAGAACATTAATATGTAAGTTGTGATCAACAGCGCTTGATGACTGACAGTTCCTCGCCTATGCATTTAAGACAAAACTTTGAATAATTGCGTAGGCGAGAAACTGTCCTTATCCATGTGCCGTTGTCTCCATGTCTACGTTACCCTAACTTTACATTTTTATATATATATATATATATATATATATATATATATATATATGATAGAGAGATAGATAAAGAAAGTATATTATATATATATATATATGTGTGTGTGTGTGTGTGTGTGTGTGTGTGTGTGTGTGTGTGTTTAAAGAGAGGGAGAGATACATAGAAAAAATGAAGATTATCTCATATAAAGAGAAGGAGAGAGACAGAAAAGGAAAGAAAGAATATATATATATATATATATATATATATATATATATATATATATATGTAATAACCAACGTCATACACAGAACATCAAATCGACCAACAACAAAAATAAAACTAATTATTTACTACACAAATTCAACCTCAAACTCCTCATTAAAAATAACACAAACTCCCCTAAAAAAACCTAAACCAGTTCCGAGAGTGTCTCTCAGAAAAGAAACCATACATTAATAACTACATTGGACATACCACTACAACACTCTCCTGTCGCCTCACATACCATCTCTCCGATACTAGTGCCATAAAACAACACTTAAATACAAAATACCCAGAAAAATCCACCTCCCCCGATATTAGGAACATTTTCACTGAAAACATCAAATTTTTTATTAAAATAACAATAAGAAACGATTACAAATTCTTGAAGCAATATGCATAAAAATAATTTTAAAAATTAACATCAATAGAATAACATTCAAGTAGGACATAACATATTAAATATCTTTAATAACTAACACATTTAACTTGCAACCCTCTAAAAATAATAGACTCTTCAAAAAAAAAATAGATAAAAGACCTAAAAAATGAACTAAAACCAACTCATATACCCCATGATGACGACTGAAGAAGTAGTCGAAAGCGCTCGGGCTAACTTTATGGGAAATTGGATCCAAACGCCAGAAAGATCACCAGACGATTGGAAAAGACACAGAATTAAATAATAAAGAAGTACTCCCTGTTATTCAATAACACATGCCTGAAAAATAACTTACTGACAAAATACACAACATATATATATATATATATATAATATATATATATATATATATATATAAGAGAGAGGGGGTGATTTATAGAAAAAGAAATATATATATAGAGAGAGAGAGACAGAGAGAGACAGAGAGAGAGACAGAGAGGAGACAGAGAGACAGAGACAGAGAGAGAGAGAGGAGCAGAAAAATGATTATTTTACATATATGTAAACAAACATTATCATCTCCGCCTCACTCACACACATACACACACACACATATACACACATACGCACATACATATATATATATATATATATATACATATGCACACACTCACACACATATACACATACATATACACACTCATACACATAATATATATATATACACACATATATATACACATACACACCACACACACACACATATATATATATATATATATATATATATATATAGAGAGAGAGAGAGGAGAGAGAGAGAGAGAGAGAAAGAGAGAGCGCGACAGAGATAGCAATGGACAGGGTGCTGAAAAATATATCCGGTCTCTCTTGAGATATGTATGTGTATATGAGGCTTTTCTTTGGATGTTATAGAAAACATGAATAGTGTGCTCAAAAACTGAAATGTACACAGATAATTTTCTTGTCAGTTTTCTCTCCGCATCTTTAATTGGACAAGAATAAATGCCGCCTCACCTTCTTGGGTTTCGGCAAATAAGAGCAATAAAACGCTTTAGTAGCAACGGGGGAGAGGAGAAAAAATCTCTGGGTTTATTCAAAGTGACACTTGCTCTAAAAAGAACAAGAAAGAAAAAACACTAATATAAACAGGGTGATGAATTGTAAGCCAAATTTTATAACAATACATACGCGCGCGCACACGCACGCACACACACACACACACACACACACACATATATATATATATATATATATATAGTTTAATGAATTACCAACACGTGTTTCGGCCGGGAGTTTGTTCATGCATACATGTCTTCTATTTATTATCATTTTAAAAAAATATAATAATAATAATAATAATAATAATAATAATAATAATAGAAGGTTTTGAAATATTTAAGTATACAAAGTGAAACGGCCTTCTTGTTTGGTATTTGAAGTTAAAACTGACAAAATACAAAGAATTTTAAAGTGTTCAAAAAAGATTTTTTTGAAGATTTTTTGAGAAGCTTGCTGTTGGAGAAATAGAGTGATGTTCCGTATATAGATGAACCATATATATATATATATATATATATATATATATATATATATATATATATATATATATATATATATATATATATATATATATATATAAGATTTTTGGATGTTTGTTTTTTAGAAGCATTGTTGAAAATTATTATTTATATTTTGCTTGAAGGCAATTATAATGCATGTGTCGCATAAAATTCGATCATTGACAAGGTTAATTTCGCAGGGATTGTTCGCTATATACCGGCGGCCGAAGCGATATGGTCTCTGACTATGCCTGCTTCCGGTTTCGATTCCTGTCGGAGGGGAGTCGTTAGTATACATCGCTGATGAGACTTAATAAAGTCGAAACAGTCTGTACGGTGTTCTGCATAGCGAGCCATCTTTGCCGGGATTCACTTGTCAAGATTATTTTCTATAATTATCGAATTTTATGCGATACATACATTATAATTGCCTTCAAGCAAAATATAAATAAATATATATATATATATATATATATATATATATATATATATATATATATATATATAAAAGGGATGGAGCACTCTATGACGGCCTTTACATACAAAGCGTTGTGTGTATTAAAAGAGTTAAAATTACCTTCGCATTCTGCAGGTGATGACAGCCTGGCGGTTAAGGTGTCTAGCTGACTCTGAACCGATCGTATTTCTATCCCGGTTGTAGGTAGCTTACACATGTCTAGCCACACTGATGAGACTTGATAAGTTGAAATACGTGTCTGTGGATGACTATATATATATATATATATATATATACACACACACACATATATATATATATATATATATATATATATATATATATATATATATAGAGAGAGAGAGAGAGAGAGAGAGAGAGAGAGAGAGAGAGAGAGAGAGAGATGATATATTTGCACATAAAATTATCATCATTTTAATTGCTTCTTCTGCGTTATAAAAGAATGTTTCTCATATCTTATCACACTTTGCTATTCATTTCTCGATAGGCAAAACTTATTCATATAATCAAATTTGAAATGTGTCGAGCATTGTGTTTTGTTATTTATTTCCCATCTGAATTGATAATCGATTATTTATATTCAAATAAATGTACTTCCTGTCCTGATACCGGTGTTGATATCGGTTTATACAAAATCACATCCGACAGATTGAGATTTTATGATTTCATTTTGAAACTGCAACAAATCTCTGATATCACTTCTTAAAATCATTCTTTTTTACGTATCACTTTTGAAATTTTTCAGCAAATTTATTTATTTAGAAATGGATATAAAGATTTCACAAACAAAATATTTTAGGTTTTATACCTGCATTGAGCACTTTTATATTCAGAAACAAATTATTTTTTCATAGCAATTATTGTTTAACTCCTTGTGGGTTTACCATACCACCATTAGCTAAAGCTTTTTCAGTCGAGTCTCCTCGGGTCTCCAGGTCTCTTCTGAGTATTCTAGCCGATTACTATAATTCTGTTGTCTGATTATTAGGAATTCAAGATCGTCTAGTCTGTTTTCTATGCTTTTGGGGACCTTTCCAACAGCATAAACTACAATTGGCACTACTTTCACTCTCATATTCCACAGAAGTTTTTCAATTCTCTAGCAAGGTCTAGGTTTTGTTTTTTCTTTTCGTTTTTTTTATCTTCAAGCTGTGAACTGCAAAATCTACCAGTTATCTTTTACTTGTTAATCAATACTTCTGCTTTGGCTGGGATAAGGGAATCCGTGTTTATCTCAAATTATTATTATTATCGCAAAATCTCAGCATTTTATATTTCATTTTTAAGATTAATGTTTATGTCTATATCATTTTGTTGTATGTTCAAAATGGATTTTTTGGAATTCCCAGTGGATCTCCATTCCAACCCAGTCGTACCTAGCCATGTAATTATTATTATTATTATTATTCACTACTTTTGAGTTTTCACATCAGCGTTAGCTGATGGTCTTTCACTGGAGTCTGAGTGACAGCAAGTCTCCTCAGGTCTCCAGGACTCTTCTGAGTATTCTAGAAGACTGCAGCAGTGCAGTATTCTGGATTGTCTCAATCTTTCCTCTGATGTCCAGATTTTCCAATCCCTTTGGGACCGTTCCAAGTGCACCAACTACAATTGGTATCACTTTGACTTTCATATTCCAATAATTTTTCAGTTTTCTGGTTAGGTTCAAGTATTTGTCCATTCTTTCATTTTTTTCCTTTTTTTCCCATTTTTTCTTTTTTTTAAATATTATTATTATTATTATTATTATTATTATTATTATTATTATTCCCCTCGAGTTTTCTTCTTTTTTACACCAGAATTGGCTGGTGGCCATTCTTTGGTGTCTGAGTGACAGCAAGTCTGTATATGAATTTTATGAGTATTCTAGTATGGATAATCTCTATTTTCTAATTCCTTTAGTCTTTTTTCGAAATCCTTGTTCACCGTTCCTAGGGCATCAACTTTTCAGTTGTCAGGCAATGTCCAAGTATTTGTCTATATTTTAGTTTTCTTGCATTTTTGCTCACAAAAGACACACACACACACACACACACACACACACACACACACATATATATATATAAATATATTATAATAATATATATATATAGATATAGAGAGAGAGAGAGAGAGAGAGAGAGGCGGTAGATATACTAAACAAATAATGATTCCATTTCGTTTCATATGCTGGCTATATATTGTTATGCTTTTCAACTTCGTTCCCATCATTCTCGTCTCTTCCGCTTTCAGAGAAATGTCGACATCTAATTTGCAATATCTATAATAAAAATGGATTATATATGATTAATCAATTTATTATTATTATTCGAAGATCAAAGCACTGTTTCCCTTTTGGCTCTTACTTGGAGACTAATCCATTTAGTCTCAGTGATTAGCATATTGCTTAGATTATTATTCAACGCCACAGGCTTGAATTAATGCAATCGTCTTTCATAGTTTCCATAAACCAATTGAAATTTTGAATGAATGTTACCCCAACCCTTGGTTAATGCCTGTTGATGGTTGGGATTGGAGGTATTCAGTTTTAGAAATTTAGAAACACTGATTAACCATATTGATAACTCTGGGTTGTTTGGGATAATGTTTTATAAATTAAGGCGTCTGTGTGTAATGGTTATCTTTATAGTAGATGGGTACGGCGTATCGAGTTCAAATACTTGAAAAGTCTGCTTCAATTTTCCAAAGCGCTAATATTCTTGGTAAAGATAAGAATCCAACTATTCTCCGTTCAACTATGAATTTATAATTTATAAATTCATTTTTGTTTGTTTATTGATTTTAACGGCATATCAACTCATCTGGGGTTATGTTATTCCTAACGGTTAGGAAGTTATATATATCGTGTATTTATATTTATACTTTTTAGTAATTTTTTAAAAATGTGTTAGCATTATTGGGGATTATGTTGTATGGTATTGATTAGTTTCATGTCTATATTCTATGGAATAATTTTATTTCCCTAAAAAAGAGAGAATATCCTCTATGTTGACATTTTCAAACAGATCTTTCATATTGTTTGCTTTAAAATAACGGAAGCAAGAAACCTGCATTCCATGAATAAGTGTTTAACTGTAAAGGTGTTTGATATGTTCCACATTGTGGTTGTTGTTCTTGTTGAGGATATTGGAGTGCTTTAGTCTTGTATGACCAATGCGTATCGATTCTTTGACCCTGATATAAAAACCGGTCTAGGAAAGGACAACCCAAAATCCAAACCTGGTAAACTGTTCGTTAATTGACCTTGTTTCACATTCTACTCATGCGGAAGGGCTGGAAAATACACACCATATATATATATATATATATATATATATATATATATATATAAGGGTGAGTCAAAACGTAATACTATTTTGTTTAGGACAGGTATAACATGTATCATACATAAAATGAAGCTGATTCTGTGGATCACTTCCCTGCTTCTCCAAATAGTCACTGTTTCACTCAATAGCAATGTTCTATCTGCGACTGAGAGCATGTATCCCTGCCCCGTAAAATTCTGTTAACTTTTCTTTGAGCCAATTCTTCATTACAGATCTCACTTCCTCGTCATTGGAATAATATTTGCCTCTCAAACCTTTTTTCATGGGGCCGAAGATAGGCAAAAATTATTCCAGTGATGAGGAAGTGAAAACAGTAATGAGGAAGTGGCTAAGAGAAGTCGTCAAAAGAATTTTACGGGACAGGGGTACATGCCCTTATTCGAAGGTGGAACATTGCTATGGAAAAACAGTGCCTATGTGGAGAAGTAGGGATTTGATCACAGAATTTCATTTTAATAAATGATATATGTTCTTGTGTTAGTAATTATGCCTGTCCTAACAAAATGGCATTAAATTTTAGCTCAACCTCGTATACACACACACACATACACACACACACATATATATATATATATGTGTTGTATGTATGTATGTATGTGTATGTGTATACACACACACACACACACACACACACATATATATATATATATTAATTGTTAATTTTGTGAAGATATGTTTGGTATTATGATATATGCAAAACCTCTAAATTAAAAAGAAATTAATTCAACTTTATGACTTTTTTATATTTTTGTATAGTACTCCAATATATATTTGATTAAATCTGTTTGCATATCGCATTGCGCCAATACCATTGGCAAAGGTACGAAATTCCCTCCGGCAATGAATAATAGTAGGAAAACTGTTATTTAACCTTGTTATGGACACCGATCTAGGAGAAGGACATCTGATTCAAATTGATAAAACTCCGCTTAAAATTGACCCTGTGTCACTTCCTGCTGGTACGGTGAGGTTGGTAAATGCGTATATTAGAATTTTTGAACTCCAAGCTAACTTATAACAAGTTTAAATGTTTTTAGTAATTTTAAATGTATTGTATTGACATTTCAGTCTCGGAAGACTATAATAAAGTGTTGTGCCCCTGAAATTACAGTGCCTCCTGTAACTGGGAATTCCGATGTTTCAAAAACGTTCTCGACCACAATGTCGCATTTGAAGGCTGTCCCGGAAGATGTTGATATCCTGGGGCTTTGTTGCCGCTGCTTTCTTCTAGATCTCTTAGCTTCATGATGTTGCGTCAGGGTGACTTCTGACATAAACAGTCCTCTACGAGATTCTGTCGCCACCGAGGGCGGTCCTGTGCCAAATTTTCCCAGCTGGAAGAGGCAATGCCAGAGCACCCGAGATCATTCTTGCAGATCCACTTTTATTATGGTTAATTGATTTTATCGCCAAATTACATACAACCACTATACAATATCAGCACATAATGTTTTCCCAATCGTCCTAAATCTATATTGACAAGCTTATTTTCACTGAAGATTTTCAACCTGCAAGAAAACGTCGCATTACTTTCTAGATGAATATTATTGATTTTAATGGTATGTTAAGCATGTTAAGTTTTTAAGGGCCATTGCTTGCCTTATAGCAGAAGCGCTTATCTGGTGGAATCCTTGAAAAAAGGTCCTCGACAATGTGAGTCCTTTGGTTACTAAAGTATCCTCAGTTACAGGTAATCATATAAGTCCTTCGTGAGTATTGGTAAAGATCCCGGCAATCCTATGTGCGTCCGTCCAAGAGTGGGTATTTTATGTGTGACCAACATGGGGGTGTTTAAGTATTTTATCAGGCCACTAGTACTGCCAGTGATTGGTTAGAAGAGTCAAGCACGTGACCTTGGCCAGTCTTTAAGTATAAGCAGGGAACTGGCACACAGCTTATATATAAATATTTCTCAACAAAGCTCTCATTCAATGTCCATTCATATCTACGGTTTATGTGAACGTTTTGTGTTTAAGATATTTTTATGTTTCACCTACATGCAAGCTATGCAGCTATGCAGTTCGTTTGTATTCGAAAGTACTGGTGCTATCTCTGGTTGGGGGCTCCAGCGCGTTCTGTCTTTCGCTGCTGTCACCCAGATTTTGACGGCAGTTTTGCATTTCCTTAGACTTGATTTCAAGACGTCCTTAAACCCTTCTTGGATACACCTCTAGACTTTTTCATTCTTTTAATTGGGAGTAGAAGATTGTTGGGGAGACAATACCTTACATATACAAATAATTTGTACACATTTGTATGGTCTCAAGCATTCCTGTTTAATACTAATCAGCATATGATTCAAGTAATTATTTCTATTCAATAAGTAATTCATGAGCACACAATAGTAACCCTTAGTAAATAATTATATATTCAAGTAACTATTCTTAATATAATTAATTTACAGTTATAAATAATGCTATCTAGAACAAATACTTTGCACACAGCTGAATGGTTTTAAGTATTTCTTATCTAATACTATTAATAATATAATTTTAATTTCTATTTAATGATATGTGTTTGCATGCAGTTATATGGTTTTAAATAACTAAAAATAATATTCCTTAAAAATGAATTGTAACTCTAAGTAACTATTTTTACAAATAATTTACTGTTATATCTTCTCAGGTATTCCCATTGAATACGAATAATTTTAAAGATCTGTTTGTCCCATAGATGGGAACATAGCATGTACAACCGTTCTGAATCAGAATGAACCGAGGACAAAAGACAATAAAGAGTAACTCCACACTTCACATGTCTCCAGAACTAGACCCCCGTTATCAGATGCAGTTTAGTGTCATACCCAATCATTTGGCAGGATTTAGTTGGATTGTTGATTGGATTTTACGGCATATCAACCCTTGTTGGATTATTTTATGCCGAAGACGTATTATTCATTCATGGGTATTTAACATTTATTTCAAACTCATTTTGCAAACTCATTTTTTCTATTTAACCCATGTAGGGAACCTTAACAGGTATTACGACTCCGGGTTAGAGTGAAATGGTGATGAAAGAGTACTCGACATTCCACAGAGCTCCGGTATTGGAACTTCACTATCAGACAGTTTAAGGTCATACACAGGATATTTAAACCGGCGGTGACCGATTTCTAGCATATAAATAATAAAAAGTGTTGGAGCTTGCCATAAGGGAATAGAGTTCGGGTTTACCATAAGAGCAATAGGGTTCGGCCAATCATAAGGGGTGTTAGAGCTTGACGGGACCAGCCGATTGATTGAAGGGGTTATCCGACCCCCCATTTAGGCTAAAAAAGGGCCAAAGTGGTGTGTTGCGTGTCATAGGCTGCTCAGCCACCAGGGTTCCATCCTTAAGCATCATGGGTCACCACCTATGGTTAACTGTGGCCCATTTGGAAGGTGGTCTTACCTCTCTACAGAGGTGCAGTTGGCATATTCTACAGTCCCAGTCAACAGGGTGGCATTTGAAATGAGGTCTTACCCCTCTGCACGGAATCCAGTCCGGTCTTCTAAGTTCCACCGACAGGGTGGCACGTCTTAGTTGAGAATGGTAACTGTCTTTGTCATGTGACCATTTGGAAATACGATTCCTCTTTATTCATAATTCAAAGAAGAAACTTTTGGCAAAAGTTAACTCTATTGAATATTCATCTTTACTTGGTGACCGGTGGACACGTTAGATTTTAATGCTCTGTGATTTACATAGAAATATATAATTTATTCATTTACTGTTAATACTGGTACACCTAACAACAAACAAAATATTCAAATAAGATACAATCAAACTTTACTCTAACGTAATGAACGGGGATGCCTACCACCACCAGCGAACCTGTTGTCTGGCTGGTTGGCTGATATTAAAGTTTCACTCACGGGAACGGATACGGTAGGTGTGAGAAATGATCACACAAGATTACGGGATTTTTTGAAAAGGGTCATCCAGTTAGCTGCTGAGAGAGCGACAAGTAGCAAACATATTATGTGGGCTAGACAAACTGCCCGCCACCTAGGGGTGTTCTACGATGTATTAAACTATATATCATTCCTTCATTAACATGGCATAAAAGACGAAGGCGAATTTCTATGATTTGCCAGGAAACTAGCTGTCCGTGGTGGTCTTACCGACGACGCTTGTGTGAGAACAGAAGCTGTAGGTTCGTATTCTGTTCGCAGCGCCATGTACAGACCTGTGTAAATTGATTAATATTCAACCGTTTTAAGTTGGATCAACTTCTGAGAATCCAGAATTGGTGAGTGATTAGCAGCTTGGGTTATTCTACTTTGTCAAATGGGCAAGTTTATTTCCAGCATTTTGATTGGCTGGTGGTTTTAGTGTGTATATTTGTATCCATATATACTGAACACTTGACCATGTATTCTCAGTTGCTGCAGTGTGTATTCAGTTACTTTTTTTGTCTTGTGATTGGATGCTAGTCACGGCCTTCCTATGAATGTGAGTATGATGTTCATTCTACAAAGACCAGGCGATTTTTTGATTACTAAGATCAATAATTATATTCTTTTGCGAGTTATTTACGCTAGTTTCACGGTGTTCTTTTGTATGGCAATTTTAATCCGTCATATGTCATATGTGGTGTTGTTCGAACTCGAAGAAATTTGACGAAAACAAACGCATGAAGAGAATACGACTTGCTAACATCGGGAAAAGTGACAAATTCAATCATATGGTCACAGAAAAATACCAAACACTTTATTAACTTTGTTGTAACATCCCTCAAGTCATGCATCAAAAGATCCTTACATAATCTGGACTGGCGATCGGAGAGGCCCCCATTGATCAATCGACTGGTCACGACAAGCCCTAGCACCTATATGATTGTCCTAAACCAATTGCCCTCATGGCTAGCACCACCGAACCTTTTTATCATATGTGTGCTAGAAGGCGATGGCTGAGGGTCTTAATGTCGTGGGTATGACGTCAAATTCTATCTGATGGTGAAGTTCAAATTTTGGATCTCTGGGAAATTTTAACTACCCCTTCATCACCATTTTACCCGGGTCCACTCTGACCCGGAGTTGTAGTACCTGTTACGGTCTCATCTATGGGTTAAATAGAATAAACAATTGATTTTTTTAATGGTTCGAATACCCATCAAGCATAAATAGAACAAAACATCTTCAGCATAAAATAACCTACCAATGGTTGACATGCCGTAAAATCCAACGAACCAAACTAAAATCACCCTAAAACCAGGGAAATAATGAATTGGTATTCTGAAGGAATATTCATTGATTAATAAATCGTAGCCCACTCAAAATCGTGTATTGACTGTTTCGATAAACTCGAAATTTTGTTACTTGCTTTGCCAGTTGCTAAGAAACTGATCCCTTTCAGAGATTTCCGTACTTTTCATGTGTGACAATTTCTCGTACCGCGAGACTTCATGTGATTAACCCTTTGTTCTCGAGCAGACAGTCAGGTGCCATCTTCTCTGATGTTCATTCTATTTAGCGAAATTCGATCTTATTTGAAAATTTGTTCATCAGAAAAGGATGATTTATTGCAAAATACGAAAGAATTATCTTATTCCTTTTCAACACACATACATATACAAGGTGTGTCAAAAAAGTATCGAGATTTTTGTACTTTTTGACACACATTGCATTCTGAAAAAAAAGTTACATTCATTCTTCATTTCTATCTTGGTAAATACAGCTTTAAACTTGGTATTTTTGGACAAACCTTATATTCTGGAAAAAATGAATGGAACGTTATATATATATATATATATATATATATATATATATATATATATATATATATTATATATATATATATAATATGTGTGTGTGTGTGTGTGTGTGTGTGTGTGTGTGTGTGTGTGTGAAAATTTAAATGGATGAAATATATATATGTATTCGTATGATGTCCTATTGTTTACATGCTTAATTCTGTGTTTTTCTTTTTTGATTTTATTCTACATTTAAAATGATCTTAAATAGAATGCTCTATGTGTAAGCAAATTCTGGTCGAAAAACGTGTCGTAGCTCAGTCGGTAGAGCGTTCGGCTAGAAACCACAAGGTTCCTAGTTCGATACCGGTCCTCGTCAACTCACCGTATGAGTAGCACAGGGATATGTTCTGTAAAGTAAGGAGCTGATGGTAGGTGTGGCACTCCACCTCAGATGCTAGAATACTATCCTTGGTCTAGCGCTATAGAAAAGGGGATAGACTCCCTCGCTAACTGGCTGATACCGACTTTAAGCCGCCCCGTCGACTTTACTTTACTTTTACTTTATATATATATATATATGCGTGTGTGTGTGTGTGTGTGTGTGTGTGTGTGTGTTAGAAATATGAGGAATGAAAGAACAAAACTCAGACAAAAATGTGTAGTATATTTCGGCTTCTTCAGCTTTTATTGAAAAACTAGGATCATACACACTTGTATGATCCTGGTAATTCAATAAAAGCTGAGAAAGCCGAGTTCAACACTCCAGCGAAATATGCTACACATTTTTGTCCGAGTTTTGTTCTTTCATTCTTCATATTTCTACCACATTCTGTCGGATTCATTCCAATCCTCTTTCCTCATATATATAATATATATATATATATATATATATATGTGTGTGTGTGTGTGTGTGTGTGTGTGTGTGTAAACATTTTTTTAATTGCTTCATGAATAGCTGTTATAAATATTCCCTGAACTGATATTTTTCTTATGAATCTTGAGTTTCTTTTATACCTTTTATAATTGATTGGTGATTAATAATAATTGATTCTCATATTGAAACCAAAAATTTGAATACTAACCTTTAACTAACAATGTCGTCAATTTCATTCAATATATTGCAGTTCGTATACAGTAGGTCATAACGAAACACGAAGATACTCGAACACGTATTTTATCAATTTTCCTTAGTCATATATCGATTTATTGATTTCACTGCCTATTTCCTTCTCAAGAGAGCATTCATTATATATTCCTACTAATATATATATATATATATATATATATATATATATATATACTAATTCCTACTAATATATATATATATATATATATATATATATATATATATATATATATATATATATATAAACGTTTTTTGGAAAGTTTTTGGCCCAAAATCGATTGAGACATTTTTAACTTGATCACTGACATCACATAGAGCATAACCGATTTAAAATTTAAAATCATGAAAATCAGACCACGTCTTTATACTGTCCGTGACTTTAAGTTTCACGTGCAGTTTTGCCTGAATTATCTTCGCTTGTCTATGAAAAAACAAATTTGCTTATTTTCTTTTACATTAGGTTTTAAAAACAACATATTAATCGAAATGTACATGTATTCCTAGTGATGTTATTGATGTATGCTGGAACTTAGGATGTTTCGGTATAATAATACATACAGATTTGTAGTTCACTTCAGAGTACTAAGCTCTCATCTACAGACCCCACCCCCTGTCCACGACTTCAGATGAAACGTCTAGAGACAATATAAAACACTTCGAAATAGTCAGCGATGTGTTTCCTTACTTTACAAAGTGACTATGCGATCACTACTGAAAGAAATACACCCTTTCCACTTCATGCACATGGTAAATAAACTTTAACAAGTTGTAGTGTACATTTTGATATTTGTAATGAATATAATGTCATTGTATATATTGTATTTAAGTAGTGTACTTATATATATTAATACATTTATTTATTTATACTATCAATACTATCAATACATATTATTGGAGGTGTGAGCAAGTTCGTAGAATAATGGTTAAAATCGTAGGAAATGCACTCTTCAACCCCTTTTCAAATCCTAGAAAAAACTGTTTGCATTTCACATAGCGGTAATACCTTGGGAAAGATATTAATCCATATATTCTCCCTCCAGCTATGGGTAAAATAGCAGGCAGACTGGGCTCTTTAATCTGGGTAGGTAACCAGTCTAAGAGAGGAAAACTGAATTTCAAAAAAAAATGAGGTCAGTCCTTTCCTGGGTTTGTGGAGTTCTTTTGCACCAATTCTTTCCTATCGACTGTACCAAAAAGTGCGGATGGTCCAACACAAGTCTTCACTACTATAAACAAAACACTGTGTAGGTTGATCATTGGATGAACCCCCATACGTCTAAATCGACGAGGGAGTCCATATACATATTCATTTACATTAATATCATAACTAATGAAATTTATTAAAGAGGTTTCTCACTCAAAAATAGTCATATCCCATCTACGGACTTAGACGGACCACCCTCCCCTTATTGGTCCATTGATTTGGGGTTTGTTTGTTCTAAGAATTGGTATTACGTAGACGGTTCGCGGTTCTCTCTAAGTTTTGCCATTGCCCTAAACATCAGGAAATAACTAGTCATGGACCAGTTAATCTAGTCCTAGAAAAGGTACGATAGGCTAGTCCACAATATTTATACAAAAATAAACAAAATATGTTGACACATGAGTCACTTTTTGAGATTTGCTATTATTTCCCATATTGGACTTAAAAAATTGGACTCTAGTCTCTCGCCACTAGATGTTACGATTTTTGGGAGAATTAGGTTGCAAGTGAGAGCACTTTACATTGGAGATCCTTGATGTTCCTTAATGTTAGGTAAAATCATTTGGTAGTTTCTTAGTAAAGAATCCTTGGTTGTTACTCGGTGTTAGGCAGAATATTTGGTTGCAGATCCGTTCGTCCGTGTCGAATACGTGCAAATGACCGGCTTTCAAGATCGGCGATTAAATAGTTAACTAACCACGTATTCGAGCGTGGTGATTGGCTGGCTTTCACCCACGCGCCCACGCAGAGTCTATAAGTTCAAGTGGTGGGCCACAGCGCACTTAATATGTTAAAATAATGAACAGATGAATCGACAAAAAGAGGATTGACACCGAATACAGGTCCTGTAGCCAACTACCAGAACACAGTCATGTGTTGGGTAAATATAAATCAAAGTATCCACATTAAAACGTTGCAGCCAATCAGAATTATAGGAATGTGTTTGGCCAAGGTACATAGTGGAATAGCCCAACCTGCTATATAAACCACCTACTAACTCGGGATTCTCAGAGCAGATTTAACTTGCAATGCAGCTGAATACTGATCACCTTAGACAATATTCTACACCACCATGTTTTCATTATACACTCCTTCACACTGCAAACCGCTATTTTGTTGAATAAATAAATACAATGGCGTGTTATTAGTATGCTGATAAGGCCAACAGTATCAATAATGTAAAACAATTTTATTAATAATTGAAGTTTAAATAAAAATAAAATCATGGAGAATGTGACGTAAATAACAAAGGGAATTGTGACTTGAGTAGTGATATAGTTTCGGCTACAGACAGACAAACACACAATCGCCATTATAATAACAAGTTTATATGATGATATTTTGTTTCTAGATAATTTTTTCGTAAAAATCTAACCGTTAGATAACTTAACATATATATTAAAATAATATATATATAAATCAATATTACCGGACATGTATTGATTAAAACTTCTTTTAAAAAACCCACAGTAGACCAGGAAATGTTGTGTCTCCGTTCTAAGCATATATATATATATAATTCAATATTCCCTTTTACTTTAAGGTAGTAGTGACATTGACAATAAATTAAATACTCATTGATAATCTTATAGTTCCTGAAATAACTGTGACGTAAGCAGTGACGTAGTTTCGGTTATAAAAAAAAGTGATCGAATCTCCATTATATATAGATACGTATATTTTTTTTTTTTTTTTTTTTTTTTTTTTTTTTTGTAAACATGTTTTGTTGAAATGAACGGACAATTCTTGTCTGATAAGTTTTTGTTCAATACTTTCTAACTGTCTGGCCTTCTTTTTAGTATCCGGGTGGAATCTATCAAAGGTTTTACCACGATCGCTTTCTACACAACTCAGTGCCATCATCAGGTGTGGAACTGGTGAGATGTTTCCATTGTTTCTTTTTTAAACAAACAGTAGCAGTAGGAATTAGTAAGAGGAGGGTCTCACAAGTTTCTTTTAAACAAACAGTAGCAGTAGGAATTAGTAAGAGGAGGGGCTCAAAAGTTTAAAACAACAGTAGCAGTAGGAAGGAGGGTCTCAAAAGTTTATTTTAAACAAACAGTAGCAGTAGGAATTAGTAAGAGGAGGGCTCAAAGTTTATTTTAAACAACAGTAGCAGTAGGATTAGTAAGAGGAGGGTCTCACAAGTTTATTTTAAACAACAGTAGCAGTAGGAATTAGTAAGAGGAGGGTCTCACAAGTTTATTTTAAACAAACAGTAGCAGTAGGAATTAGTAAGAGGAGGGTTCACAAGTTTCTTTTAAACAACAGTAGCAGTAGGAATTAGTAAGAGGAGGGTCTCACAAGTTTTTTTAAACTAACAGTAGCAGTAGGAATTAGTAAGAGGAGGGGGCTCAAAATTTCTTTTAAAAATACAGTAGCAGTAGGAATTAGTAAGAGGAGGGCTCACAAGTTTCTTTTAAACTAACAGTAGCAGTAGGAATTAGTAAGAGAGGGTCTCAAAGTTTATTTTAAACAACAGTAGCAGTCAATAGTAATTTTTTTTAAACAAAAGTAGCAGTAGGAATTAGTAAGAGGAGGGTCTCACAAGTTATTTTAAACAAACAGTAGCAGTAGGAATTAGTAAGAGGAGGGTCTCACAAGTTTCTTTTAAACTAACAGTAGCAGTAGGAATAGTAAGCAAAAAGTTTATTTTAAACAAACAGTAGCAGTAGAATTAGTAGAGGAGGGTCTCACAAGTTTCTTTAAACTAACAGTAGCAGTAGGAATTAGTAAGGGAGGTCTCAAAGTTTATTTAAACAAACAGTAGCAGTAGGAATTAGTAAGAGGAGGGCTCAGTTTCTTTTAAACAAACAGTAGCAGTAGGAATTAGTAGAGGAGGTCTCACAAGTTTTTTAAACTAACAGTAGCAGTAGGAATTAGTAAGAGGAGGGTCTCAAAGTTTATTTTTAAACAAACAGTAGCAGTAGGAATTAGTAAGAGGAGGGTCTCACAAGTTTATTTTAAACAAAACAGTAGCAGTAGGAATTAGTAAGAGGAGGGTCTCACAAGTTCTTTTAAACTAACAGTAGCAGTAGGATTAGTAAGAGGAGGGTCTCAAAAGTTATTTTAAACAAAGCAGTAAGCAGTAGGAATTAGTAAGAGAGGGTCTCACCAAGTTTATTTAAACAAACAGTAGCAGTAGGAATTAGTAAGAGGAGGGTCTCACAGTTTCTTTTAAACTAACAGTAGCAGTAGGAATTAGTAAGAGGAGGGTCTCAAAAGTTTATTTTAAACAAACAGTAGCAGTAGGATTAGTAAGAGGAGGGGTCTCACAAGTTTCTTTTAAACTAACAGTAGCAGTAGGAATTAGTAAGAGGAGGGGCTCAAAAGTTTATTTTAAACAAACAGTAGCAGTAGGATTAGTAAGAGGAGGGTCTACAAGTTTCTTTTAAACTAAACAGTAGCAGTAGGAATTAGTAAGAGGAGGGGCTTCAAAAGTTTATTTTAAACAAACAGTAGCAGTAGGAATTAGTAAGAGGAGGGTCTTCACAAGTTTAAACTAACAGTAGCAGTAGGAATTAGTAACTCAAAAGTTTATTTTAAACAAACGTAGCAGTAGGAATTAGTAAAGAGGAGGGTCTCACAAGTTTCTTTTAAACTAACAGTAGCAGTAGGAAATTAGAAGAGGAGGGTCTCAAAAGTTTATTTTAAACAAACAGTAGCAGTAGGAATTAGTAAGAGGAGGGGTCTCAAAAGTTTATTTTAAACAACAGTAGCAGTAGGAATTAGTAAGAGGAGGGGCTCAAAAGTTTATTTTAAACAAACAGTAGCAGTAGGAATTAGTAAGAGGAGGGTCTCACAAGTTTCTTTTAATAACAGTAGCAGTAGGAATTAGTAAGAGGAGGGGCTCAAAAGTTTATTTTAAACAAACAGTAGCAGTAGGAATTAGTAAGAGGAGGGTCTCACAAGTTTCTTTTAAACTAACAGTAGCAGTAGGAATTAGTAAGAGGAGGGGTCTCAAAAGTTTCTTTTTAAACAAACAGTAGCAGTAGGAATTAGTAAGAGAGGGTCTCAAAGTTTTTTTAAACAACAGTAGCAGTAGGAATTAGTAAGAGGAGGGTCTCACAAAGTTTCTTTAAACAAACAGTAGCAGTAGGAATTAGTAAGAGGAGGGTCTCACAAGTTTTTTAAACAACAGTAGCAGTAGGAATTAGTAAGAGGAGGGTCTCACAAGTTCTTTTAAACAACCGTAGCAGTAGGAATTAGTAAGAGGAGGGGTTCAAAAGTTTCTTTTAAACAAACAGTAGCAGTAGGAATTAGTAAGAGGAGGGTCTCACAAGTTTCTTTTAAACAAACAGTAGCAGTAGGAATTAGTAAGAGGAGGGGCTCAAAAGTATTTAAAAACAAACAGTAGCAGTAGGAATTAGTAAGAGGGGGGGGCTCAAAAGTTTTTTAAACAAACAGTAGCAGTAGGAATTGTAAGAGGAGGGTCTCACAAGTTTCTTTTAAACTAACAGTAGCAGTAGGAATTAGTAGAGGAGGGTCTCAAAGTTTCTTTAAACAACAGTAGCAGTAGGAATTAGTAAGAGGAGGGTCTCACAAGTTTCTTTTAAAACAAACAGTAGCAGTAGGAATTAGTAAGAGGAGGGGCTCAAAAGTTTCTTTTTAAACAAACAGTAGGCAGTAGGAATTAGTAAGAGGAGGGTCTCACAAGTTTCTTTTAACAAACAGTAGCAGTAGAATTAGTAAGAGGAGGGGCTCACAAGTTTATTTTAAACAAACAGTAGCAGTAGGAATTAGTAGGAGGAGGGTCTCACAAGTTTTTTAAAACTAACAGTAGCAGTAGAATTAGGAGGGAGGAGGGCTCACAAGTTTCTTTTAAACTAAAGTAGCAGTAGGAATTAGGAGGAGGAGGGGCTCACAAGTTTCTTTTAAACAAACAGTAGCAGTAGGAATTAGTAAGAGGAGGGGCTCAAAGTTTTTTTAAACAAACAGTAGCAGTAGGAATTAGTAAGAGGAGGTCTCACAAGTTTCTTTTAAACAAACAGTAGCAGTAGGAATTAGTAAGAGGAGGGTCTCACAAGTTTCTTTTTGCAAACCGTAGCAGTAGATTATTAAGAGGAGGGGTTCAAAAGTTTACAAACAGTAGCAGTAGGAATTAGTAAGAGGAGGGTCTCACAAGTTTCTTTTAAACAAACAGTAGCAGTAGGAATTAGTAAGAGGAGGGTTCACAAGTTTCTTTAAACAAACAGTAGCAGTAGAATTGTAAGAGGAGGTCTCACAAGTTTTTTTAACAACAGTAGCAGTAGGAATTAGTAGAGGAGGGGTCTCACAAGTTTCTTTAAACAAACAGTAGCAGTAGGAATTAGTAAGAGGAGGGGCTCACAAGTTTCTTTTAAAACAAACAGTAGCAGTAGGAATTAGTAAGAGGAGGGTCTCACAAGTTTCTTTTAAACAAACAGTAGCAGTAGGAATTAGTAAGAGGAGGGTCTCACGTTTCTTTTAAACAAACAGCAGTAGAATAGTAAAGGAGGGTTCAAAGTTTATTTTAAACAAACAGTAGCAGTAGGAATTAGTAAGAGGAGGGTCTCACAAGTTTCTTTTAAACAAACAGTAGCAGTAGAATTAGTAAGAGGAGGGCTCAAAAGTTTATTTTAAACAAACAGTAGCAGTAGGAATTAGTAAGAGGGGGGCTCAAAGTTTATTTTAAACAAACAGTAGAGTACTCACAAGTTTTAAACTAACAGGCAGTAGGAAATTAGTAGGAGGAGGGCTCACAGTTTCTTTTAAACAACAGTAGCAGTAGGAATTAGTAGAGGAGGGTCTCACAAGTTTTTTAAACTAACAGTAGCAGAGGATTAGTAGGAGGAGGGCTCACAAGTTTTTTTAAACAAACAGTAGCAGTAGAATTAGTAGGAGGAGGGTCTCACAAGTTTCTTTTAAACTAACAGTAGCAGTAGGAATTAGTAGGAGGAGGGGCTCATAAGTTTCTTTTAACAACAGTAGCAGTAGGAATTAGTAGAGGAGGGCCTCAAAAGTTTATTTTAAACAAACAGTAGCAGTAGGAATTAGTAGGAGGAGGGTCTCACAAGTTTCTTTTAAACAAACAGTAGCAGTAGGAATTTGTAAGAGGAGGGGCTCAAAAGTTTATTTTAACAAACAGTAGCAGTAGGAATTAGTAAGAGGGGGGGGCTCAAAAGTTTATTTTAAACAAACAGTAGCAGTAGGAATTAGTAGGAGGGGGGTCTCACAAGTTTCTTTTAAACTAACAGTAGCAGTAGGAATTAGTAGGAGGAGGGTCTCACAAGTTTCTTTTTAAATAACATAGCAGTAGAATTAGGAGGAGGAGGGGCTCATAAGTTTCTTTTAAACAAACAGTAGCAGTAGGAATTAGTAAGAGGAGTGGCTCAAAAGTTTATTTTAAACAAACAGTAGCAGTAGGAA
The DNA here is from genome assembly GCA_023376005.1 of Doryteuthis pealeii. Classification (NCBI taxonomy): domain Eukaryota; kingdom Metazoa; phylum Mollusca; class Cephalopoda; order Myopsida; family Loliginidae; genus Doryteuthis; species Doryteuthis pealeii. The sequence continues at coordinate 39,867,014 of CM042155.1, forward strand.
TTAGTAGGAGGAGGGTCTCACAAGTTTATTTTAAACAAACAGTAGCAGTAGGAATTAGTAAGAGGAGGGTCTCACAAGTTTATTTTAAACAAACAGTAGCAGTAGGAATTAGTAGGAGGAGGGGATTATATATAGATATAGATGGTTAAGGAAAATCGGCAAAATATCCTTGTTCGATGATCTGTTTTTGCTGTTGGCTAAAAGCCAGCTCACCAGTGACGATGTTAGTTTTGCCAGTCTTGTTAATATTCAGTTAAGACCTTGTAGATTTTCCTTATATTACTTACGCTTTCAAGACTCTCTTTGATTGCAAAAGACTTCGATGAAGGCTTTTGTGCTGTTCAAATTAATTGTCTCGTTTGATGTGCTCTGTGATAGAGTTTGAACTACGTCAACTGTTTCGCTCAGCTCTAAGAACTTCCTCGACCATTCCCTTCCTCCCTCGTTTTTCTTCGGGGGTGGGGGCCTCACTTTCTGTTTATCAACATTCTCTTTCTTTATTGCACCCCCTTATCTCTCACCTCTCTATTTACTGTTCAACCTCTGATCTGAAAAGTCAGTTACTTATCAACTCTCATTCATTTATATCGTGACTTTACTAACCGCGAGCATATATATATATATATATATATATATATATATATATATTGGTCTGTGCGAATACACACACATACATATATATATATATATATATATATATATATATATTCATGTGTACGCATACATAAACATATTTATATATACATATATATTCATGTGTACGCATACACACACATTTATATATATATATATATATATATATATATATATATATATATATATATATATATTCGTGAGTGTGCATACACACATACACACATATATATACATATGTGTGTATGTGTGTGTGTGTGCACATGCACACATATTCATATATACATATATATTCATGTGAGAACATGCGCACACGTTTTTATATATATATATATATATATATATATATATATATATATATATATATATATATACATTTAAAACGTTATATATTTAAAACATCTTATATATGTATATATGAACATACATCCACATTTATATATACATATATATGCACATATATACAAGCATGTATATATATATAGAGAGAGGGAGATTGATAGATAGATAGATAGAGAGAGAGAGAGAGATTTATGTATACTAATATATAGAAATATGTATGTGTATGTATCTATATATATATGTGTGTGTATGTGTGCGCGCGCGCGAACGCACACAAATACATATATCTTACCCCCAGTTATATGATAAATAATACCACTACTGGTCTTTTACTGAAATTGCTTTCGTATTGAATAACCCACAAAGTTTGATACGCGATTAAACAAAGAAACGCAACTTCCTTCATTCCGGTTATCACATTTTTCTTCCGTTCTCATTCTATTTCTCTATCTTTTTTTCGCTCTTTCTTTCTTTCTTTCATTCATTATTTTGCTCTTTCTCTCTTTTTTTATTCATTCCTTTCTTTCTTTCTTTCTTTCTTTATCTTACTTTCTCTAGTTATTATTATTCTTTCACCCTTTCTTTATACATATTTTGCTATTTTTGTTTCTTTCTTTCGCTCTTTTTTCTTTCGCTCTTTCCCTCTTTCTTCGCTCTTTCTTCATTCTCTCTCTCTCTCTCTCTCTCTCTCTCTCTCTCTCTCTCTCTCTCTCTCTCTCTCTCTCTCTCTCTAACAAAATACCAGTAAGGAATGGATCTCTTTCTTGAAATCCATTCCCAATATTCAACACATATTTTCCTGCCGACAAAACCTTCCCTTTTTCCTTTCTACAATCATCCTTCCTTCTTCCTCTTCTGATCCTCCAGCGAAACACCAGCACACCACAAAGTCTCGAACTATTCAAGAAAATTACTTCGCTCGACACCCTTCGCTTCCCACCTTCCAGAGTCAGATCTATGAGATCCTAATGATTGGGCGTGCGCGCACTAATGAGGCGAACGGCATTCACTCAAGGTGTAATAAAACCGCAACTTCTATAACACTCGCTCATCCACCCCCTTTGTTTTATGTTTTGTTCTCTTTGTTTTGTTTGTTTTTATCACCAACACTTACAGTATTAGCATTAACTAACGAGTGGATTTCCTACAAAAGAATGAGACTATGCCATCGTCCATAAAAGCCAAGAGAATTAACAGGAATTATTATTATTATTATCATTTGAACAACAACAGTGTTTGGGCGTTGTTTTGTTTTGGAAACTTATGAAGGGTTAGTTTGGCTTAAAACAAAATGAACTAATATTTAGCAAACCGTGATGTTTTATCCAAATGATACGTTTGCAGGGTCACTTGAGAAACATCCACGAAACTCCTTTATTCTATTATGATAAATGTGATTATCTTTGTGTTAGGGGTTAAGACGTGCTCTCTAATTGTCCTGTTGTCCGTTCTTGCTCAAATGATGAACTGATATAAAATCTTTGCTGGTGATTGTAGAATAAAGATTCTGAGTTCCAATTACCGTCGAATTGATGAGACAAGTCAACAAGGAAGCCGTCACTTAATACGGATCTTACGTTATTGCAAGTCTACTGCAGAATGCCAGAGTATTTATGAAGCACCATAACATAGAAACCAAGCAGCCAATCAGGTCTCAAGGAATGGAATCACCCAAATAAATGAATGAGTATTCCTTAATTCCATAAATACCAGTTGTTCTGGGTACCAGTCAGTATTGCATATTTGCTGTTGTTCAAACAAACAGAATACTCAACTCGCAACACAGTTGGCTGCTAATTACCAAATTTCTACAATGATTTGTACTTGATACAAAATCTCTCTCTGTTTGTGGGGGTTGAAGTATGCTGTACCCCTTACAGAAATGTAAGACCCTACCCACCTAAAAAAAAGAGGTGTCATAGAGAAAAATAATGATGTAAAAACAAAAGATTGTAGATAAGAGTGGAAAGTTACCAGATCTTTTGAAATGACGTGTGAAAATCTACCTGTCGGTTTCTGGTTGGTCAGCTCAATGCGAGAAGGCGATTGGTAAAAAAGATTTGAAGTGCTGACAGTCCGGACTGAGTGCTTGAAGAGAATAGACGGAAAATGAGTGCATGTTAACTTTTTGTATTCGTTAGTAAAAACCTAGCAACGACACAAGATTAGACACCCTAAGGACGACCCAAATATGTTCCAGATTCAAAGACCTGCGTAATTGCCACCAGCCCAACAACTAGGTCTACCTAAGTGAATACACATGAAGTTAATGAAAATTATCTTACCAGTTTATCAAATATACTTACTGTCTAAGTCACGTTGAAAGCACCAGTTCCTGATTGATCACCGAAGTTAAGCAGCGATGAGCCTGTTCAATACTTAAATGGGTGATCATTTGTGCAACAGATGTAAGAAACCGATAAATCTTTGAAATATATATTTAAACAATATTTGGCATTAAATACCCCGCTAGGGGTAATAAGCCTTTAAACAAAGTAATCACCCAACAATCCAACCAACCAACCTTCATTGCCGTTACTCTCAGGTCTAATGGTGAAGTTCCAGGTCCGGGGTTTGGGGAGTATGGAGTACCACTTCATCATCATTAGTCCCAGGTGCATTCTGACCCAGAGTGGTAGTAGCTGTTAGGGTCCCATCTATGACTTAAATAGAAAAATGTATTTTTTTAAAAAAAAAACTGAGTTTTAAAAAAGAATTTTCCATACCTATCAAGAATTAATGAAACTAAATGTCATCGTCAAGCTAAGGTTGACATATCGTAAGATCAAACCAAACAACTGACTATCAGGTTTACTCTGAGTTGAAGTGATAGCATCTTTTAGGATTCCATTTATTGATCAAATAAATATATTTGAAAATAATTCGTATGAAATACGAGCGTGTGCAAAAGAAAAAAACTCTTAACAAACAATTACAGCAAACCCATGATGGGGCACCTGTTAGTCGTAAGTAGCGACCCATGATGCTTAAGGGCGGAATCCTGGTGGCTGAGCAGTCAATGACATGAGGGTCATCATGTTCTATGAATGACGCTAAATTCTATCTGATGGTGAGTTTCCAGTTCTGGAGCTCAGTGGGAAGCACCCCTTCATCATCATTGTCCTAGGTCCACTCTGACTCGGAATGATAGAACCTGTTATGATCCCATCTATGGTTTTCATAGAACCAAATGTGTTAGAGAAAAGTTGAGTACCCATTAAGAATGAAAAAAGGCGTTCGGCATAAAATGACCTAATGGGTTAACATGCCGTAAAACCCAAACAACCAACAACGACAAAAATGTAAATATGAACGCAGCTTTTTAGTTTAGTGCGTCCTGGGACGCAAGGATTTGATTTGAATGAGTCCCCGGGAAATTTGATGGATCTCAACTAAGTTTCTTAATTAATTACAGATATTTTATCTATGAACAACTAAAGCCGTCTAACCCCTACCTTGTACCCCATACTGTGTAATTCGTTTCCAAGAATATATTGAAATGTATTTACCGTTAACACTGGAACGCATCGATAAGCGCGATTCCCTAACCATAATGAATAAACATGAGACTATAAGATAATGTTAGGTTATGTGCTTGAAGCAATGGTTTGCCGAGATGCCTGCAATACTAAACAGTGTTCAATCTTCATTGCGAGTCTCGTCTTGTTTTCCCTGTTGTATATTAAGTTTAGTAAATATTCATATAACTGTCGACTCGTTTCGAATGATTAGTTGCAAGTTAGTCTGACAGTCCATTAGCTAGTGCTAAATGTAAACCTTACAGCTGTCTCATCTCTATGGCTTCATACTCTACTAAACTAACAGCGAATCTAATTTTGATAAATATTTCTGTCTCTTATACTGGCGTAAATGATTTAATATATATCAACTAATTATGGTAAGCCTAATTATTGAACCCATTAGTAGGCGTTTATCTGAAAACTAATATTCATTATGAGAAAAGGGTGTATTCATTAAGATGTGTCCCTAACCCTAAACAATAACCAATTAGAAACCATGTTGCTGCAAGATGTGGCTAATCGTGTAAATTCAAAGTTTACAAATTCAAATATTTATTACAGGATTTAACTTGCTATTCAGTAGTATCTGATCTGTGTGAATCACTAGTTAACCATTCACGTAGATAGTGTATGCAGTGTTTGCATCTCTATATTTAGGGGTATTTTTTTTATAATTGTGGAGTTGATATATTTTTTGTTGCACCAACACCCAGTACAAGATACATTTTATTTGTCTAGTCATAATTGTATTTTTATATAATAAACTTGATTGGCAACTAGTCTAGGAGAAGGATAATTCTGAATTCAAAACCAGGATCTAGAAACTCTAAGGCAATTGAATAACTCTAGACCGGTTGGCATGCCATTGAAATCAATCTCCTGATCCTCCCTGGATGGGTAAACACTTGTGGTCTTGTGCTGTAATAAGCTGTGCATATTACTTCACAAGCCCAAATAACCAGTACAAGATACATTTTATTTGTCCAGTTATAAATGTATTTTTATGTGATATAGTAGAGTAACCTTGGTGGGCAACTAGTTTAAGAGAAGGATAACACTGAATTCAAAACCAGGGTCCCTAAGGCAATTGAACATTGCCTTCAAGCACTTTCTGCCAACTCTTGTGATAATACTAGTACCAAGTTGTATTAGTCTGTCCTTCCCTTGGACAACACTGACTAGCTTTTTGGAGAACTGCCAATTGATTATTATAACTTTTTATATATTTACTTAAGAGGTATTTAAATGTAGTTCACTATGTAAAAGATTATAATCTTGATTTAGCTCGCTCTCACTCTTTGTTTTTTGTTTTTTTCTTTGATTCTTTTCACCTTTTCATTATGTTAAATTGAAACAGATCAGTCTTATCACTTCTGAGTTCACCCCTTTTCCTTTAACACCCTTCTTTCCTTCTTATTATATTTTTATGTGTATCATATCTTTTTTCTTCCCTTTCTTCTTTGTAATAAAAACAGAATAGTTCATTATTTAGCGGAGATGACGACACTCACAGGAAATAAGAACTCAGCGGATTAACAACACTATATTATTAGGATTTACATTTTTGCATTTGGACTGTCACAGAGGGTGGTGCAAGTGGATTACTGTCGTACAATTAACGAACACGATTATTAAGATATATAATTGCTTTCTAGCTAGCGTATATTCTTATTCAAGATGAAAATATACACCTTTCCTTTCATTTAATATTTTGTCCAATTTGTTTTAGATAAGGCTTGGTAATTGCTATTTAGTATTTATTTTTCGGACTGTTATTCTCATCTTTATTTATATACACACAGCGACGAGACGGTTCCCGTGTCCGACAAGAAACACCGGAAGAACACCAGAGGGCACATCAACAGAAATGTTGTGTATATAACCATAAGGATGAGGACAATGGGTCGAACATTTTAAATAATACATATAATTTATATTTTCAATTAACACTTTTGTATTGAAATGATATTTTTTTCTTTATTGGAACTTCCTTTTCCGCATGTTGAGGTATTTACCATATCCCACGTATACGGGTCAGAGTCAATGCTCTATTAATGTGGGACCACCCACGAATGGAAGCTCATGGGTAGCGGGTGCAAAAAATGCGTTGATACCGTCGGCCTTCCCCCTCAAGGGGGTGCCTCATGCACTGGGCAATAAACCCAACCCTGTCCCTTTAAATCAAGGGAGCCGGTGTTGCCTCGGGGGGGGCCCATGGGATCAACGCTGTTAATTATATCAACGGTCCAAGGCCTAAGCCACTGGACCCCGCCCCATGCTGTTGTTGATTTGTCGCTCACTTTCATATGCGGTTGATTCCTCTTTTTTCGGTGCGTACTGGTTATTTAAAATTGAGGTTAGTTCCTGTTGAGTCTAATCGTTAGTCTTGGCACATTTCCTCATTAGATCAACTGGGTAGAGACAGAGTCAAACCGATTGCCAAGCTGAACTTTCCAAAGATTACTTTCATCTCGTTCTGTATAGGACAAAAAATAAAATATCAACAAATCAGATATAAGTTAAACTTATTTATTTCGTTTAGAATCTGATTTCGTATTAACGTTTACTTGCATTTTTATAACATATAATACGAGGGGGGAATAAAAAAAAGTAATGCGATTTTGTTAGGGCAGGTATAATTATCAACACAGGAACATGTATCATACATCAAAATGAAGTTGGTCCCTGTGGATCACATCTCTACTTCTCCACATAGTCACCGTTTCTCTCAATAACAATAATTTCGAATTAGAGCATATATTCCTGAACTGTAAAATTATGTTGTCTGTCCTTTGAGCCACTTCTTCACTACAGATTTCACTTCCTCGTCACTAGAATAATGTTTGTCTCTCAAACCCTCTTTCATGTGGCCGAAGAGATACAAACAATATTCCAGTGACGAGGCAGTGAAGTTATTAAGTCAATGGTCACCGAAAGGCTTACGAACACTTTGGGTCAGGGTGGTATATGATTATATTTAAATGTATATAAAAGTAGTATCGCCAAATTCGGTCACACCCACTTACGAACACGCACACCCACATAGGCACGTGCGTGCCCACATCGTACACCCACACAGCACAGGCACACATAATATATTAAACGAAAGAATGTGAAATTGCAACATCCTGAATACTTATATAAATTTATTAAAGATTAAACGTACAGGTAATACAGTTGGATTGTAATAAATAATCATGACCTTTATACAATACAAACAGACCACTACATGCACAGATTCCAAATTTAGGGGGTATATCAATAGAACGCCTACCCCCATGAACACTCTCACCCATGTTAAAATCGGCATCGTCCTTATTCCTTGGGTGTTGCAATTTTATTGCCAGTTATTTTCTATATCTTATTATAATGGAGATTGTGTGTTTTTCTCTCTGTAACCGAAACTATATTACTAATCGAGTCACAATTAACATAGTTATTTTAATCACATTCTTCATGATTTTATTTATATTTAAACCTCAATTATTAATAAAATTGCTTCACCTTTTTATTAGTGTTGTCCATATCTACATACTAATAACATGCTATTGTATTTATATATACAAAAAATAGCGGTTTGCAGTGTGAACGGGAAGGCTAATTTGCATATTGATATTAAAAATGTGATTTTATTAAATATGTGCTTAGTATTATTGATTTCTAACTGTTTGGTTTTATTTTAATGAATATAAGCAAAATCTCTCCAATGAATCTTAAATGAAATCCATTAACAAGAAAAAGTATGTGTAATTTTATTCTTTATTTGCTAATTTAACTAAATAGTTAAATAAGTCAAATTCAGCAATGAAAGACGGCAGTGATGGAAGAGTAAGTTTCATTTCTATTTTTCTATTATAACCCTACTCTGTTTCAAATCTTTTTATCTGCATTCTTATTAGACTTTCTAATTAAAAACATTAAAACTTAAATACGTGCACCCGGAGGGTGCATATATTTGCTAGTAGATATAAATAAAAGTTCATAATTGTTCATATTTTTATTAACACCCTTCTAAAGTATTATCTGCGTCCCAATCTGTGAATATATTTAAATCGGTTTGTTTTCTTTAAATCTAAACGTTTGAATATTTTAATCCTTGTGTTTGTGCTTAATAATCTTATTCGATTAGGCCGTGTGTAAAAAAAAAAATCAGAAAATATCTACGCAAAAATTTAAATATGAACGTACAATGAACACATTTCTCTAGCTTCAAGGTATAAAATAACCCTGGAATAATTGACATGCCTATAAATGATTTGTTTTTAACCGATTATAGAGCATACGTCTAGGTAATTACAAAGTTTCGGATTTCGTACCGGCCCACGCCAACTCAGCACATGAGTAGCCCAGCTTGGATCTTTGCGATAAATAGGGGAGACTCAGACTAAAAACACAATCTCCCTGATCTAGCACTACAGAGAAGAGGATAGACTCCCTCGATGCCCGGTTAATACCGACAAGAGGCCACTCCGTGCACGTGGCTACATTACTTTCAACAATGTTCAGTTTCTCCTCGTCTAACGTCTGTCTCATTAAGTGTAAATTTACCGACACATACACTTCCAACCTAAGAACAATGCCAGAGTTGAGCTCGTAAAAAAGAAAAGAAAGTCTAAACTTAGTACTGAACCAATCTTAATATGATACACAGGATCATAAAGCAAATTCAATTAATTCTTAATCATTGTTGAAAGGCTTTCTTCACCAAACACACGCTGAATAGTTAATTTAATCAGTCGTAAATCCATTCAACCATATTTACAATCGAAGCCGTGGCTTTATTAAAATGGTGGTCGTGTTAAGATTTTCTTTTCTTCTTTTTTTAGTTGATTTTTTTTTCAGTTCTTAAGATATAATCATTGCATAAATGGGCCAAACAATTTTGCGCTTTTTTTAAGAAGACTGTTATCTTTGGCTTCCGATTGAAAGTATTTCACGGGTGCAAGCGAATAATTTGATTCTATACCGATACATGGGAGGACTGATAAATTATAATAATAATAATAATAATAATAATAATAATAATAATAATGTTATTATTTTCACACATTGGTAGTTTTTCACACTAGTTTTAATCAATTTTTCAATTAGGTCTACGTGAAAGCAAGCCTCCCTGGGTCTCCAGAACTCTTCTAAGTATCCCATACGATTTCAGTAGTGTTATAGTCTGGATGGTTCTTTAATCCCATTGTATCCAGTTTCTTTTCTGAATTCTAACTGGCTTTGGGATTGATATCACCATTACCTGTTGTTTGGGCCACAGTTTATATAAATCAACTGCTAGATCAACTATTTGGTCTGAATATCACATAGGCGAGAAACTCAGTAATAAGGCACCGTTGACAAGTCAACGCTACCTTAACTTAAATATATTGAGCTTAGTCAGTCAGTCCGTATATTGTTGGTTTAGATAACAGCAACTGGCTAAGCACCACTGAACTGGTGCTCAAAGCAGTTGGTACTTCTGGAACTCAGGAATACCCCATTCATGCATTTGGGTGATTCCATTCCTTGAGCTCTGATTGGCTGCTTGGTTTCTGTGGTGGTGTATATATATATAATATATATATATATATATATATATATATATATATATATATATGTCATTTTGCAGTAGGCTTTTCAACAAGAATAATATCGTATTGGGTTACGGCTTCCTTGTTGCCTTGTTTGCCAACTCGACGGTAATTGGAATTATTCTACATTGAGTATGATGTTTATTCTACACAATATACATGCTCTATGCATAATAATGAACACTGTTTACTTATAAATATAGCACCAATATTATATATATATACCTTAAATCTGGCAGAAAGCGATGTGTTCAGGGCATATAATGAGGATCGAACTCACTGCCGATCGGTAATTAATCTGCAAGCAGTTGAAGCCAAATTACCGTCGAATTGGCAGACAAAGGTAGCAAGCAAAAGCCGTAACCCGAATATAGATCCTGCGTTGCTACGAGCACAGTACCGACTGGTGGGTTATTTATCTAAGCAACATAGCTCCACTAAATCAACAGCCAATGATGACCCAGGGAATAGTACCACCCATAAGCAAATATGGAATATTCCTGAATGCCACATATACCAACTGCTTCATGTCAAATTCAGTCAAACTGAGGGAGTACTAACGGCTGGATCTGTAGAAAATGCCAATGGCACCACTGCGGATAGGTAAGAATGGATTTCAGATGGCTGAGTAGTCCATGACATGCAACACTCCACTTTGGTCCTTACTTAGAGTAGACAGACGGCCGGAGTAGTCCCTCCGATTAATCGGCTGGTCACGTTAAGCCTTAGCACATATATGACTGTCCCTACCCTATTGCCCTTATGACAAGCCTTGACCCTTTTTATTATATGTACTAGAAGGATGTGGCTGAGTATCTTTGTTCTGGGTATGACGTTAAACTCTATCTAATGGTGAGATTCCAGTTCTGAATGTCTGGGGAATCTGGAGCACCCCTTAATCACCATTACTCCCAGTTCAACTCTGACTCGGAGTGATAGGTTAAATAGAAAAATGTGTTTAAAACAAATTGAGTAACAATGAAGAAAGTAAAAACGTATTTCTCTGAATGTTTGAGATGAGGCTTGATAATTAGTATTATTTGGACTATTGTTCCCTTCATCATTGTTATCTGTACAACGTTTCGGGCGATGTGCCATGCGGCCTTCTTCAAGTATTTCTTGTCGGACTCGGAACCTTATTTTCGAACTCGGGAACCTTCTTGTCGTAATCGGAGCCATTACGGAACGTTGAACCTAACCCTTTATTCAGTCCACGGGGGTATCCTGTTCCCATTCCGCTAACGATAGCTGGGGTACAGGTGTTAAACTGTGTTAATTATTATTCTATGTTACTGCTGGATTGAACATGCACACGAGAGATAACTGTCTTAAAATCTAACTCCTTTATCCACTACGCTATGTATCCAATTGGACAATCAGTGGGAATTCTGGGAAGTTATAAACTTAATGCCTTGCTTTGCCTAGAATATCTACCTATTCACTTATGTATGAATTTTTTACCTATTGGGTGTTTTTTTTAATATTCTAATCTAGCCTTTTTATCAAAAAGGCTAGATTAGAATATAGGTTCCCATATGTATTAATATCTATACTTAGACTACTTAAGCCAAGCCTTTGACATAGGGCAGACATACTGTGGTAAGTTTTCAGATATCATCCTCTTTCCTGCGATCCAGATTTCTCGTATCTGATGTTATGCTCTGAGGATAATGATTACGTAGGTTAATTGTTAAGAAGGTTCCCGAGTCCGACAAGAAATACCTGAAGAAGGCTAGAGGGTAAACCGGGCGAAATGTTGTACAGATAACAATGAAGATGAGGACAATAGTCCGAATAATCCAAATAATACTAAGCAAAAACGTCCTCGACATAAAATAACCCAATGTGCTGACGTGCCGTAAAACCCAACCAATCAACCACTCAAACTTAGTTGGTCACTTCAACAGCATACTGACTGACTCACTCACTCACTTCAACATCATACTGATTCACTTAAACATGGCGCTGCGAACACCAGTTTAGTTTGCTTAATATTACACCACAGCCAAGTGTACTTGTTTGATAGTGTTATTCTTAGACTCGTCTGTAAACAAAGACACGTATTTGACCGGGCGTAATTAGTCAAACCGTCTGGTAATATAGATTCGTCATAGGATATTTGCTAATTAAAGATTACTTCCAGACGCTTCATCTGGAAGTCATACTAAAAAAATCTTAGAATAATAATTTTCTCAAACACGTTCTAATTAGCTGATTGGTTATACAGCTACAATATTTAATGAAACTTTTCGTGGTTCTTTAAACAATAAAATATTATTCTGATCGAGGAAATATATGCACCCTCCGAGTGAACGTATTTAAGTTTTGATATAATAAAATGTTATACTAGAAAGGATAATAAAACTAGGCTAGATGGCCGGTCAGAGAGGCCCTCTGCGATCAATTGGCTGATCATGTGAAACCCTAGCACCTAAATGAGTGTCATGATCCTATTTGTCTTATGGAAAATCCACAACGCTTTTTATCATTTATGTGCTAGACTGCATCTAATGGTGAGGTTCCAATTTTGGGACCCTGGAAAGTGTGAAGTACCCCTTCGCCATTACTCCCAGGTCCACCTTGACCTGGAGTGGCAGTACCTGTTAGCATCTATGGGTTAGAATATCAGTTAACAAAAATGTGTTTCAAACATTGAGTTCACATAAGAATATTCAGTCAATTCATATCAATAAAATAAAATGTCATCGGCATACGATAACCCAACAAGGGTTTACGTGTCGTAAAATCCGAAAGGAAAAGAGAAACACATCTTTTGAAAAATATTCCTGTTATACGATGGTTTGTCAAAAACTAATGCTATTTTGTTTATGACAGTTATAATTACCAACACAGTTTGCCTAAAACTATCATCTCTTCGGTCCCATGAAAGTGGGTTTGAGAGGCTAGACTTAGGAACCTCAAAATGTAGCTGGTCCTCTGTAGATATCATCCATACTACTCCCCATAGTCACCGTTTCTCTCAATAGCAATGTTCCACACTCGAATGAGAGCATGTATCCCTGTCCCGTAAAATTCTGTTGCCTGTTCTTTGAGCCAATTCTTATCTACAGATATCATTTCCTTGTCACTGGAATAATGTTTGCCTCTCAAACCCTCTTTCATGGGGCCGAAGAAATAATAGTCTAAAGACGCTAAATCCGGTGAGTATGGAGGATGGGGTAAATTTGTCGAAAATGTCTCAAAGTCTGAAGGCGCTAAATATGGTGAATATGCAGGAAGTGAAAAAAAGCCACTTAGATAATAATACTTTATTTTGGAAGAATGTATCCCAGCCCCGTAAAATTCTGTTGATTGTTTCAAATTCTTTGAGCCACCTCTTCACTACAGATTTCACTTCCTAGTAACTGGAATAATGTGTGTTTCTCTTTAGCCCCATGAAAGAGGTGTTGAGAGACAAATATTATTCCAGTGACGAGGAAGTGAGATCTGTAGCAAAGAAGTGGCTCAAAGAACAGTCAGCAGAATTTTACGGTACAGGAATAAAAGCTCTCTTTCGAAGGTGGAACATTGCTATTGAGAGAAACGGTGCAGAAGTGGGGATGTGATCCACAGAGGATCAGTTTCATCTTAATGTATGAAACATGTTCCTGTGCTGGTAATTATACCTGCCTTAAAGAAAATGGCATTACTTTTTGACCATCGTATTTTTCCTAGGTTTTCTGTGGCTATTGTTGATAAGTGTAGCCGCTTATAAAACTCTCAAAATCCTTTAAAATCTAAAGGCGTTATATGTGATGGAGAAAATTTTTCCATTACAGACACTGTAATAGTGACTGTAAAGTTATCTTAAAAATGGTTAGAACGAGAAAATGACGCCCATGATTTCTCTCTAACCACACTTTTCTCTATCAATTATGATGGACTTAATATCAAATCTCCAATACTGAGTCTATCTCTGTCCATGCAGCCAAGCTAGTACCTGTGTGAATTGGAAATGAAAGGCTCTGAATAGAAATTACCTGCGTTTTCTCTGGCCCTATGGGCATAACAATAAATCTATAACGTAACTTTCGACTTCTTTATCTATCAATATTCAGCAACCATCAAATATGCAATATGAATGGGGCATATAAAAGCAGCCTCTGAGCTGACACTTGTAAAAGCAACAACATCGAAGCTCTTTCAAAAATCTTTATCCCTCGAAATAAAGTAGAAAAGATTATTAAGGACATATTTTGTAGTTTTAGTGATATCATAGAATCGTAAGAAAATTTTACAGTTTTTTTTTTTTTGTGAAATGAGACAAATTTTGTTCGATGGCGATATATATATATATATATATATATATTATATATATTATATATATATAGGGAGAGAGATGCATATATATGTACATCTCTCTCTATCTATATATATACATCTCTCTATTTCTATCTTTCTCTCTCTCTCTCTTCTATATATATATATATATATATATGTATATTCCTCTCTCTATTATATATGTATATATAATTCATCTGTCTCTTTCTCTCTCTCTCTCTCTCTCTCTCTCTCTATTATATATTATATATATATATATATATATATATATATTACTCTCTCTATATATATGTATATATATATTATATATATACATCTCTATCTCTATATCTCTATATGTACATCTCCCTCTATCTCCCTCTATATCTATCTATCTCTCTCTATATATATATATATATATATATATAATTATATATTTATATATTATATATATTATATTATATATATAATAATATAATATATATATATACACACATATACATCTATCTGGTCCCCTCTCTCTCTCTCTCTCTCTCTCTCTTTCTCTCTCTCTCACTCTCTCTCTCTCTCTCTCTTATATATATTATATATAATATATATATATATATGGAAAGATAATGTGAAGGAAAATATATAGAATTTGGACTGTATGAAATGTATTATTGTTCTTGCAACAATCTCATATAAATATCAGGAGAGAAAATTTTCAAAACTTGAGTTAATCATTTGTGCATCTGCACGTGTGTACATACGTACGTACTTGTCCGTCTGTAATGTGTGCATATGTGTTCATGTGTGTGCTTAAGTATGTATATATACATGTGCATGTCTGTGGATCATGGATGCATGTGCATCTGTGTGTATGCAATCGAGCACCAGAAACTCGTTTGCATACGCTAATACCGTTACAATATATCTTGGAATTTATGTGTATGCATATGTGTGAATAATTATGTGGCATTCTGCAGTAGGGTTACAACAAGGTTAGATCCGTATTATGTTACGGCTAGTTGTCGCCTTGTCTTACTAATTCGACGGTAATGGGAATTTAGTATGATTATTCTACATGCATATGCGGATATCATGTGCACATATGCTTCTGTGAGCGTGCGTGCGTGCGTACACCAGCAACTCGTTTGCATGTGCTAATACCTTCCCTCTTTTGCTTGGAGTTTATTCAATAAAAGCCACTTAGATAATTATACTTTATTTTGGGAGAATGTATCCCTGCCCCGTAAAATTCTGTTGCTTGCTTCAAATTTTTTGAGCCACCTCTTCACTACAGATTTCACTTCCTAGTCACTGGAATATTGTTTGCCTCCCTTTAGCCCCACAAAAAAGGAATTGAGAGACAAACATTATTCCAGTGACGAGGAAGTGAAATCTGTAGTGAAGAAGTGGCTCAAAGAACAGTCAACAGAATTTTAAGGGACAGGGATACATGCTCTCTTTCGAAGGTGGAAAATTGATATTGAGAGAAACGGTAACCATGTGGAGAAGTAGGGATGTGATCCACAGAAGACCAGCTTCATTTTGATGCATGATACATGTTCCTGTGTAGGTAATTATACCTGTCTTAAACAAAATGGCATTAGATTTTGACTGATCCTCGTAATTAATTTGTGATCGCCTACAAGAGAAACTCGATAAAAAGTCATTCAATTAGTTCTATGAGTCTCGGCACAGAAGAAAGCACCTGCCATCAGATCTATGATTTTATTTCGCGGCGAAAGTATTGATTATTGAAGGTCAAACGATTTAAAATTACCTGACTCAGTTTCTGTCCGACCCAAAAACACCTGCTCTCCTACCTTATCTCCTTTCTAGATAAATGATTCTTGCTCAACGATTAATTTATTTATTTATTGTTATTTTTTTTATCTATAAAGCCACCTGTAATATTTGCTGGCTTAGATTCATAGGCTTATTACTAAAAATATTGTTACATAATTGAGGGGTAGCCTATTTATCATGTACTGTAAATATAGTGTGTATTTTAAAATAACGGTTAGTGAAAAACATAGGAAGGCGATTGACACTTTTTTTCTAACTCTGTGTTGTTATACTCTTTCGCTTCACCAGTGCGAGCCGTGTTGAAAAGTAGCTAGAAAAAATAGAGTTTGGCTAGGTGCTGAAAGCAGCAGATCGTAATGGCCTCTCTGTTCTATGTAGCCAAATTCTCGCACGCGTATTGTTGATCTGGGATCTTTAAAAAACTAAAAGATGAGCTCGAAACAAAAAGTAAGTCTTGTATCGTTGATTAAAAACATAAGTTACCACACAGGGTATCCAAAGATAGAGATAATTTGAATAACAGAAAATCCAGCAAAAGCGACAAGCCCAAGCTAAGATGAGATAACAGTCATAACAGAGCAACCCAGAACAATCAAAGAAATACAATACGTCGTTTTAGAATGACTATACAGCATCATGTTAACATTTATATCTAAGTACATTTATGATATCATGGGTACAAAGTAAATGTCCACCATCCCTGCCAACGAAATTCTGGAAATCTCTACAGGTTATTAAAATAAATGTTAACAATTCAATGGGAGAAACTTTTATTAGAAAAGCAAAACTGATGTAATGGACACTGCCCGAGGAAGATTTAAATAATGTATTGACTGGGATGGTGAACATGTAAAGGCTTTGGAAATCGGAATATCATAAAGGAATTCCCATAGAAGTTAGAACAGCTTTTAAATGCAACATCTATATAGTCTCTCTTTCTCCCTCTCTCTCCCTATTTCATCATTCGACATTGACGCTGTCCCTACTGATATATATATATATATATATATATATATATATATTATATATATGAATTCCGACCGTATGAAAAAAAAACTCCCGGCTTTATAGTTTGTAATTACACAATACAAGCTTTCGCCTGGAAAGAAAAACATTATTAAAGAAAGATCAAATCATATCCACCTCCTAAAGATAATCAGTTTGATACTATTAAAATGGTCAAAAGAAAAATACTGCAAGATTTGTCTAAGATAGATATACTAAAGTGCTCAATACAATAGAGCGAATGAATAATAAAGTAAGCCTACTGAGTCAGGGAAATTTAAGTTTCTCCTAACGGATCATCAGGATAATTCTGATTTGATGAAAACTTGGTAGATATTCTCTGACTCATTAAGCTTATTTTATTATATATATATATATATATATATATATATATATATATATATATATATATATATGAGAGAGAGAGAGAGAGAGAGGGAGAGAGAGAGAGGGGGTACTCTTATGTATGACAAGTTTAGTTGGTTACATGGTAACAGTAAAAATAAAAGTATTTGATGTATTTAATGTTCATGTGAATTGTTTAACTAGTGAAAACGACTCACTCTGCCCTGCTATTTATCCATAGCACGGAGAAAGGATATGTTTACATGCCATTCAAAAAGCCATGTTTGTGACGTCATTGCAAAGTACCCCAACCCAGTCCTGTCCTCTGTAGCTTTAGAATACACCGACTGCACCTCTTCAAGTGTTCAAATGCCATAAGATGTAACCAACCATCCAACCAACCAACTGCCTCAACAGGAGTTCGAACACGGTTTGCCTATCTTTTTTTTTTGGGTTTTTTACCCCTTTCAGCTACTATCATAATCTAACAGTGGGAAAACCAACCGCCAACCTCCTACATCCTCTTGTATTCTCCAAAGATTTGTCTCTTTTAAAGAGAACGCGGCTATAGACATTCAAAATTTAATTAGATTTATATTCCTTGATTTTCTCCTTGATTAACTTTCTGTATCAGCTGATTAACTTTTTTGTTTTAACGTTTCTATTGTTATTATAGTTTTAAATTCAATCGTTTAACCTTCTACTTGGAAAGGTTAGCAAATGCTCGATAGAATAAAGATGAAACCGATCAACACAATAGAGTTTAATACTAGAAGGACAAAAGGAAATTCCATGGTGTCTTGGAAATTTTGGAATAGAACATTAGTTTACATGTTTCTACAGATAAATACCCCAACATGTAATTTACATTATCTATAACTTAAAGATATATTATACATAATAGCAAGCCATATGGTTATACCACAATATGATAATTATACTACGTTTGATATGTAAGTTGAAAAATGGAAATGAATACGACAATATTTTGAAAGGATAAATAAATAAAGGAAATAAAACTTTTTGCCCTGAAGAAGGCCGTTTTCTTTGTATACTTAAATATTTTCTATTTTCTGTTATTATTATTTTATTTCATATTTAAAATAATAATAAATAGAATACAATGTGTACATGGACAAACTCTCGGCTGAAACACGAGTTGGCATTTCATTAAACCATTTTTATCCAATCAACATTTTCTTTCCTTTATGTACGTTTGGTGTGTAAACTATTACAAAATTTTTCACTATGTAAAAAGTATAATAATCTTGATTTAAATCTCTTTTTCCTTCTTTTCTTCTCTTCATCTTTTTATTACGTTAGATTAAAACAGACTAGTGTTATCGCATCCGCGCGCTCAACTTATCTTTCTATCTTCTCCCGACATAATTTTTTTTATTTCTTATTATATACTGTCTGAATAACATGTCTTTTTATTCCCTTTCTTTCTTTATAATAAAAACGGAACGTTTCATTATTTGGATGAGGTGACGATACTCATGAGAAATAAGGGTTGGACGGATAAGCAACAACATTTAATCAGTAATTACATTATTGCAGTTCATCTTGGATGATTTAGACGGTCTCATTTTTAACAAGAGGATGTTGCAAGATAATAACGGTTGTACAATTAAGGAACACCTGTATTGATATATAGATTAAAAGATTTATTCTGTTAATTTTAGATCACGAATTGATATAAAAAATAATTATAGGTTGATTTAAACAAAAGTATTCTTAGGTTTATTTTTATTCTATTTTGTGCAAATTACATCTCTTAGATGCAGTTAGATGCATCATCAATAATATTCTTTAGTTAATTTTAGGGTTCGGGTCTTTGTAAGATCATAACCCCTCGCTGAAGTGACCCGCCCGAGATTGAGAACGTTTCTTACTTTTATTAGTGTATTTGTCAAGTGCTCGGTTTGTTGTATATCCACTATCTTCAATGTTGGCGAGACCCCTTCCTCCTTCTTTTCTTGGCACATATAGTATGTCAGTGTCGTCTCTCGTGAGCAATGCCTTGTGCATGGACATGAATCTCCTTGTCCTTTGGTCCATCTGCCGGAGCTCCTCTCTTGTCCATTTTAAGAATGAACACAAGAGGGACAGACCAGGTGTTTGTTACCTTGAAAAGGTTTCTGCTACATAGCTTGGTTTTTAGAAGCTTTCTTGTTCTTCTGGAGTATTCCTTTCTTAATTTTCCTTTCATTTCTGTTTGTTTGCTAGCGTCTGCATCTTATATTACCAGATATTTATAATTCTCTTTTTCTCCAAGAGTCCTAATTTCTTCTCGATTCGGTAGTTTTATTTTTTGTCAGCACATCTTGGTTCACTCTAAGTTGAAAAATGGCTTCGAGTTTCGTTTTTTGTTCATGTTGTCAAAATGTATTTTGAACAATGACCACATATCAGTGTATAATCGGTAAAAATTTAACAGCACTAATAGTTCTGTTTGATAAGTATTATATATATAGTTATCCACAGACACCGTGTTTCGACATATCATATCTCTTCAGTGTGACTAGACTTAGCAGACTACTTCTAGGTGGGAGCAAAACCGATGAGCCCGATTACTTAACCCCTCAGCCGTCAGCACCTACGAGTAAGAAGCAGAATTTTAACTGATAAATACATACATAGATGTATATGTTACGGTCACTTAAAGAGAATATGGGGAGCATCAATTAAATCCCCATCCAACGAGCATATATTATAGTCATATACGATTAATAGGCTGTTCATGTCAAGCCCTAGCATCTATATTATTGTCCCAATTCTATTGCCTATAGCCTTGGTAAGCCACCACCCCCCCAACTCTTTTTATCATATATGTGCCTGAATGCAGTGGCTGAGGGTCTTCATATCCTGGGAATAACGTTAAACTCTATCTAATGATGAGGTTCCAGTTCTGGAGGTCTGAGGAATGTGGAGCACCTTTTCATCACCATTGCTCCTTGGTTCACTCTGACCCGGAGTGGTAGTCTCATCTATAGGTTAAATAGAAAAATGTGTTTATGAATAAAAATGAGTATCTATTGTGCGTATGATAACAGAAATTCCTTCCATTGGATCCTGATAATCTTTCTCCTCCGAGCATAAATTAACGCTATTCGTACCGTTCTTTAAGGTCGACCTTATTTGTGGCTATGTTGCATTTTGATCTATATCCATATTTAGGAGCGTGGTATAATCGTTAGCTATCTAGTCTCGCTGATCTTTACTACTGAAAGCAAATTAGATCATCACTATTTTCTACATACTTGTGAGCTAACGTCACATCCTAACTGTGGAAAACGGGTTGAGTATTTAGGTACGTCCGTCGCGATCTAATGCTGAGCAAGTTAGTCTCGCATATCATTACTAAAGAATACCTATATATATATATATATATATATATATATATATAACTGCATTTCACTTAGCGTTAATACCCTTGGGAAAGGTATGAATCCTACTCTCCCTCCAGCTATGGATAAATAATAGGGCAGACTGGGCTCTTTAACCTTGGTTAGGCAACCGGTCTAGGAGAAGGAACACTCTGAATTCAAACCTGTTGAAATCCGCTTAAGAAATTGACCTTGTGTCACATCCTACTCGTGCGGAGGGGTTGGTAATATATATATATATATATATATATATATATTATATATATATATATGTCATCCACAGACAACGTGTTCCGGCGTCTCACACCTCTGTAGTGTGGCTAGACACAACAACTACCTATAGATCCCAACCCCTCCGCACGAGCAAGATTCATTGTTTATTTCTGTCTCGGTAAATACAGCTTCAATCTCGATACTTGTATGACACACATTGTATATATACATACGGCATTTCTCGATATATATATATATATATATATATATATATATATATATATATATATATATATAATACTGTAACGTGTAAAAATGTGCATGAGACCAAACAGTCACAGATAAGCATCCATGAAATTAAACATATGCACAAAATTAATATAAATTCATGTATCATTATTATATAATGCAACTTTAACATATATTGAGCATTCTCATTGATAATATTCCATATATTGGTAGACCACTAACTCACCAACTGAAATACTCTTAACCATACACTGTTGTAATTTATATATATATATATATATATATATATAATATAATATATATATATATATAATCCAAAAGTCCGGAGAAGAAATCTTCCTTATGAAATAGGATTTTTTTTAAAAACCTGTCGCAGTTTGCAGAGGTCAATGTGTACTCTTATTGTTAGAGTCACAGAGCAAATTTATAAGTAAAAATATAACAAAAGACTTAGAATTTTTGAATTATAGTCTATTTCAGGAAGCTTAGACAAGGTGTTTAACTCCCAAATCATCAGGGATGATTTGGAAGAGTTAGACATCTTATATATATATATTATATATATATATTGCGTGTTTGTGTATATGTCCCTGTGTGTTATTCTGACAAATTTATCAATCAACGTTTAAATGAAAAATATTAACTTATTTGGAGCAAAGGGCATTTTCTTTAGCACGTTTTTTTTTTGTCGGCCAACTGTTGACTCGACAAATCGCTTAACAAATCCTGTTTCCGTAATATATATATATATATATATATATATATATATATATATATATATATATATATATATATATATAATGTAGACTGCCATATAACAGATGAAAGACAAAGTTTTCAGAAAGAACAAAAGGAAAATGAATAACAAGATAAAATATTCCCTTTTTATTTTTCTTCTTCTTCTTCTTCCTGTGCTCAGGACATTTTGGTAAAGATATAAAAAGCACTAAGATTCATTTGATATTTGTCTTTGGAATTGTCAAATTACCGGCAATGATTGACTGGAATCGTCTCATCATAACGAATCAGAAGAAAAAAAAATGATAGACAAGAGGTTATTTAAATGTGGGCAACAGAAAAGAAATATACAAGAGAAATCAACTGATGAAGAGACAGACAGTGTTCATTAAAAAATCTATTCGTCTTTTCAGATCAATAAACTTTCGCATACATAACTGTCATCTTTTCTACATTGTTTATTTGCTTTGTTTAATAGCATATCAACCTACGTGGGTTATTTAATGCCAAAGCCATCCCTATAGAAGAACATTAGTGGAATTTTTCAAACCAGTGCTATATGTAGTCCTGTCGGCTGGGGCTTTAGAAAACACCAACTGCACCTCTGCAGCGGGGTAAGCCTCCCAAATTGGATCACCTGTTGGGCATTGGTGGCGACCTATAATTCATGAGGATGGAACCTTAGTGGCTGAGCAGTGCATATCATTGTTTAATTGCTTTGTTTAATAGCATATCAACTTACGTGGGTTATTTAATGCCAAAACCATAGCTATCATCTGTCTCCATTGTTTAGTTGCTTTGTTTAATAGCATATTAACCTACGTGGGTTATTCAATGCCGAAGCCACCCCTATTGAAAAACAGTAGTGGAAGTATTTAAACCATAGCAGTTCTATTTCTACATTGTTTAGCATATCAAATTATGAGGGTTATTTAATGCCAAATCTGTCCCTATAGAAAAACAGTAGTGGAAGTATTTATATCATACCAGTCCTGTCTCTACATTGTTTGGTTGTTTTGTTTTAATAGCATACCAGCCTACGTGGGTTATTTAATGCCAAAGCCATCCCTATAGAAAAACAGCAGTGGTAGTATTTAAAGCATAGCTGTTATGTTTCTCCATTATTTAGTTGCTTTATTAAATAGCATATCAAACTACATGGGTTAATTCATGCCAAAGCCATCCTTAGAGAAGGAACAATAGTGGAAGCAGTGTATGCGTAGTGACACACCTCCGAAAATGTTGGGGTATTTTAATGATATATTCAATCTGTTAATATTTTAGGTTTTATATATATTTACCAGAGCCCTCCGCACGAGCAGGATGTGACACAAGGTCAATTTCTTAAACGGAGTTTAACAGGTTTGAATTCAGAGTTTTCCTTCTCCTAGACTGGTTTACCTATCCAAGGTTAAAGAGCCCAGTCTGCCCTTCTATTTACCCATAGCTGGACGGAGAATATATGGATTTATACCTTTCCCAAAGGTAGTAGCACTATGTGATATGCAAACAGCCTTGTCCAGGATTTGAACTCGGGTCTACGAGTCAATTACACCACTCACCTCCATACATTTTACTTATTTTATTCTAGGTTGTATATCCTTTCACTTTATTTTATCTAAACTACATCTAATAGTAAAGATCAAATTTTGGAGCTCTGGGGAACGTGGATCACCGTTCCTTGTCATTATTCCCAGGTACACTCAGACCCAGTGATGTAGTACCTGATAGTCCCAACTCTGGGTTAAAATAGAGAAAAAAAATTCTAAAGTTCTAAAAATGTGTTAAAAATAGAGTTAAAAAATAAGATATACCCATTAAGCAGGAATGAAACAAAACACTTTCAGCATATCCCAACAAGGGTTGACATGCCGTAAAATCCAACAAACTATTTTCATTTATTTCATTTTATTCCTCATGTTTCTGATATATTTCGTAATCGCTTTTCGGATCCAGAAATTACCTGGGTTTTTAATCATTTTATTCTCTTCCTCAAGGAAGACATGTTCACGTGGGCGAATAACGCTTCGCCGTGTGCGCATGTGTAAATATACATTAATGAATGAATGAATTGCAGGTCTATCAGTTTACAGATCTGAATGATTACGCATTCATATCAACGCTTTTTAGGAATTGAAGTTTTGTAAGGTTTCGCGAGGTTTAATGTCAGATATTTCTAATGAACCACATCCGATAATACGACTCATATTTTCTCTTTTTACCTACCTGAAGAAATTTTGTCGACAATTTTTCGTTTTCAATATACGCGGAATCCTCTCGCTCAATAAATCAAAACGATAGTTATATATACTAGCAAATATATGCACCCTCCGGGTGCAAGTATTTAAGCTTTAATATAATAAGATATCATATTAAATTAGAAAGGCTAATGAAACTGAATAAGAATTCAGATAAAAATATTTGGAACAGAGGGGGTATAATCTGAAAATAGAACAACTTTGATACTAACTGTTCCACCATTTTCCCTTACTCCCGTCTTTCAGTGGTAAATTTCCCTAATTTAACTATTTAGTTAAAATAGGAAGAAAAGAATAAAATTACAGTTATTTCTTTATGTTAGTAGATTTCTGTTAAGATTTATCCCAGAGATTTTTGCTCATATTTATTAAGATAAAACCAAACAATTAGAAAACAATAATACTAAGCATATATTTATTAAAATCAAATTCTTTAAGATCAATATGCAAATTAGCCTTCCCATTCACACTGTAAACCGCTATTTCGTTGAATATATAAATATAATTGCATGCTATTAGCATGTAGATATTGTTAACACTCTTAATGATGTAAAACAATTTTACTAATAATTGAGGTTTAAATAAAAATAAAATCATGGAGAATGTGTGTAAATAACAAAGGGAATTGTGACTTGTGTAGTTTCGGTTACAGACAGACAAACCCACAATCTCCATTATAATAAGATATATATATATATATATATATATATATATATATATATATGCAAGGTGTGTCATAAAAGTATCGAGATTGAAGCTGTATTTACCAAGATAGAAATGAACAAAAAATGGAACGTACTTTTTTTCTCATAATACAAGGTGTGTCAAAAAGTACCGAGTTTAAAGCTGTATTTACCGAGATGGGAATGAATAATAATTGGGACGTTATTTTTTGAGAATACATGGTGAGTCAAAAACTACAAAATATCTCAATATTTTTTGACACCTTGTATATCGTATTATAATGGAGATTCTATGACCGTCTAAAGACTAACCGAAACTACGTCACCACCGATGTCAGGATTTCCTGAGTTATTTAAGTTATATTCTCAACGATAATGAATCAGTCATTATTTAATCTTAATTAACATCTTATTTATAAACAATTGCTATTAAAATCTAGTTGATTTGGATTTGCTGCAAAACTGCCCATATTATTAATGTTGTTTTGTTTTAAGGCATATTAACTGTTATAGGTGATACACCCTATAAGACTAATGGAATGCGCCGACACGTTACTATAAGTAACAGGGATAATTGTGGCTTGGCAGTAAGCCAATAACTCTGTTCGTCGGACGTAATTTCCACATCTCTCTATTGTATTTGTCTACTTTCTGTTAATACATTTTTCTACATTTGTTACCCGTCGTTTTGTTCTTATTTGACCCTTAAAACCTCACAACATTAACCCTTTTCAGGTAAATTAATGCCGAATCAAGTCAGTTCTTTAATGTGTAGGCTGATTTTATAAAAAAGATTTTAGTGATTATAATCATCAGGTTGCGTTGAGATAGAACGTATTTAAATAAATAAATATTAGGTAGATATTTACCCAACCCGTTCGTCATGGGTAGGATGGGACACAAGGTCACAATTATGAGGTATCTAGAGAGGATAGAACTTGATATTCAGTAGTAATGGACCAGAGGGACTAGCTTGATAACCATTATACAACGATGGGACGCCCTGCTGATTTACCCAACCCGTTCGGCTGGGTAGGATGTGACGCAAAGATGGTTTTGGCATTAAATAATCCATGGAATTTGGTATGTCATTAAACAAAGAAACCAAGTCATTAACTATTCTTAAGTTTAGCACTGGAATAGGGGATCTTTTAAAGTTGTGAAATATTATGTGAGGACGCAAAAAGATATCGAAAAA
Organism: Doryteuthis pealeii; assembly: GCA_023376005.1. Lineage (NCBI taxonomy): Eukaryota > Metazoa > Mollusca > Cephalopoda > Myopsida > Loliginidae > Doryteuthis > Doryteuthis pealeii. Next base: position 39,893,218 of record CM042155.1, read on the forward strand.
AAATTTAATTGGAAATATTTGAGGCACAGGTTAAAGAAAATAGTTTTTTTTATTTTTTTACTTTCTTTCTACTTTTAACACTCTTCAATAAATACTATTTTTTTATTTAATTTTTTTAGTCTCTAATTTTTAGTAAAATATTTCTTTTAAATTCTTCTAAAAATGAATTTCTAATAATTCTAAAAAGATTTAAAAAATATATATTTAATAACTTTTTCAGAAAAAATGCTTTTTCGAAAAAAGATATCAACAAAAAGAATAAATTTTAATTGGAAAGAGAAAAAAAGAAATATTAAAAAGAAATCTTGATAGGAAATATTTAAAGATCTGGTTAAAAATACTTTTGTTTCCTTTTACTTTTAAAAGTTTTCAATAAATCCCCTTTTTATTTTTATTTTTTCAAGTAATTTTTAGTGAAGTATTTTTAAAGGATTCTTTTTAAAATGAATTCCTAAAAGATAAATAAATATTTGATAATTACATATTTATACATAACCTATTATATATATATAAGTAAAGTCGTCGGGGCGGCCTAATATCGGTATCAGCCATGCAGCGAGGGAGTCTATCCCCTTTTCAATAGCGCTAGACCAAGGAGCCACACCTACCATCAGCTCCTTACTTTACCGCACAGATCTCTGTGCTACACATACGCTGAGTTGGCGAGGACCGGTTTCGAACTAGGAACCTTGTGGTTTCTAGCCGAACGCTCTATCGACTGAGCTAACCCGGCCCCTTTATTTATATATATACTACATACTTATATATTACATATTTATTTGGATGAGGTGATAATAGAAAAATGGTGAATCACGCCGTCACAGATCCTACGAAAAGCACTATTAAGAGTTAACACTCAGGTAACATGTAATATTACCTGAGTGTAATGGAGATGAATGGGTACTCCATATTCCTCAAAGCTCCAGAACTGGAACTTCACCGTCATGCCCAGGACACTAACACCCTCAGCCGACACCTTCAAGTACATGAACAGGGTTGGGGCTTGCCATGAAAGCAATAGGGTTGGGACAATCCTATAGGTGCAAATGCTTCACGTTACCAGCCAATTGATCGGAAGGGGTGGGCTCCTAACGCCACTCTAGTCTTAGTGAGGACCAAAGTGAAGTGCTGCATGTCATGCAGTTGGTCCAATTTGAGAGGCTTACCGCGCTGCAGAGGTGCTGTCTGTGTATTCTAAAGCCCCAGTCGACAGGACATATCGTTGAGAATCTGTATTACGCCACAAAGATATGTGGTTCAAAGTTAACTGACCTAAAAATGTAAAGGTTTTAAAATAAAATAACTGTGCATTATATTTTTTATTCATTCATATATCAACACTGAAAATTTCATTAAATTCGTCTAATTTCCTGATTTTTGGTATTCTTTTCTCTTCGTCAGGGTGACATAGGATGGTGAAATCTGGGGCCGTTAAGTTCGATTTAACGAAAATCAAGACCTTAGAAATGTTTTGTTGCATGTGTAGTGGGATTTTACATAAGGTCTCTTTTTAGGATGTGATAAGTGAATATATATATATATATATATATATGTGTATATATGTGTGTGTGTGTGTGTGTGTGTGTGTGTGTGTGTGTGTGTATTGTGAGAGATACGATTTTTTCAATGTCTGATTATCGCACCAGCATGACATTGTCAGTAGTAATTTGTCTTAAGAATCCTTTTTACTTTGAATATTATCTATCTAGATATCTATCTACCTATATATATATATATATATATATATATATATATATATATATGTGTGTGTGTGTGTGTGTGTGTGTGTGTGTGTGTGTGTGTGTGTCTGAGTGAGTGTATATATATATATATGTATACATGTGTGCATAGGTATATTTATGTGTGTATATATATATTTATATGTATATATATATATGTGTGCATATGTATATATGTGGGTGTATATATGCATGCATGTGTGCATAGGTATATAGGTGTATAGTGTATATATATATATATACATGTGTATATGTATATATGTGTATAGTGTGTATATATATAAATGTGTGTATAGCTATACACTTGTTTGTTTGTATACATGTGCATATAAGTGTATATATATATATATATATATATATATATATATATATATGTGTGTGTGTGTGAACCTGTGTGTGTATAGATATGCATGTGTGGCACACACATATGCATGTATATATATATATATATATATATATATATATATGGGTGTGTGGGGACATGTATATATGTCTATGAGTATGTATATATAGTATGTCTCAGTCTGTTCATTTGTATTCAAATAGAAATATCTCCTGCGTGGGTGTATTAGCTATTTTGACACGCACGCACGTACACACATGTATGTAATCCGTATTAATTCATATATCTCTCTCTCTATATATATATATATATATATATATATATATATATATATATATATATATATATATATATGGTAAAATGTGTTTCTGTGTATTCATTTGTATTCAAATAGAAATATCTACAGTGTGGGTGTATTAGCTGTTCTGACATTTTCAATAAAAATTACATTTTTCTAACCGACGGAACATTTATTTCAATTAGTAATGTGTATCAATTTACAAAAATAAATTTAAAAAAACATCATATTTTTCTAGACAGATATATTTAGTGTGAAAACACGATAGACAGTAAAACATTATTTTAAACAAGTTATCAATAATTGGTGATGTCTTCTGGGGCAACTTGAAACTTAGATCTTTGTTTTTTTCTTCCGCAAGAATTTAGACGAAACTTTTCAATTAGTTGTGGTTTTTTTTCCTTTATGACACCGAACCACGAATATTTAGGCTATGAGAACATATGTGTGTTGAGTAATATGTTATGATTTCGCAGTCAGCACAATAAATCATCTATATCAATATATCATTCTGCCCTGTCATTGGGGCGTTAGAATACTCAGACTACACCTCTGCAAAGGGGTAAGACTCCTCCAATGGGGCTACCTGTTGGCCGTGGGTGGCAAGTCGTGATGCTTAAGGATTGAACCCAGGTGTCTGAGCAGTTCATGACATGCAATACTCCACTTAAGCCCTTACTTAGACTAGACGGGCGGTCGGAGAGGCCCCCTCCGATCAATCGGCTTGTGCAGAAGACCATGCGCCTGGCGCCTCCCCGTCAAACAAGGGACGAAAAGGAGCTAAAAAGAGGAAATAAGCCGCCACAGAAAAGAGAACCAGAAGGAAGGAAAGACAACAGCAACTCTAGCAAGCATCACTATTTGTTTGCAGTCACTGCACCAGAGATTTCCATTCAAAAATTGTTCTGTTCAGCCACTCACGCAGTTGCAGATAGAAAAAAGTGGACACAACGTCATCGTCTTTAGTAGACGGAATATGCCAACCAGTAATAGCTCTTAAGTAAACATATCAGACGTTGTGATAATTAAATTATCATACGGTGGTATATCCACAGGTCCTGCTAGTCATGTTTGATTATGATTCCCAGAATGCCACACCTGTTTGGTGTAGGTGATATCATCCGATAAGCCTCCCCTCAGCCATGGATGACTGATCAACTGGTTAAGTCCTGGTTGACTGCAATTAGGATTGCTAGATTAAGGATACATCGAAATACTTGGTCAACTAACTATATGTTAAACATAGTCATTTTGTCTTAATTCCGGTTGTTAAATCTATTTATTTTTGCATGTGTTTTGTACAATTGTCTATTCACCCAGTACTATTCGCTTATAATTGAACTCTTTTTCAACATTAAATATATAATCGGTGTTCGTGGTGTAATTGTTACCGTGGTAGGATATGGTCAAAGCTAACCAGGTTCAAATCCTGAACGAGTCGGTTTACATGTCACATAGCACTAATACCCACGGGAAAAAGTATGAATCTAAGTAAACTGGAATCCATTTAGGGGTTAATAGAATGAAAGGGTGAGCTCTTTAACCTTAGAACTGCAGCCGGTCTAGATAAGGAAAACTCTGAATTTAATCCGGTTAAACTACACTTAAAGAAATTAACCTTTTATCACATTCTGCTCGGGTTTGGTAATTACATAAATCCATAATCATATCGTGGTGAGATATTTTCTGTTGATTGGTTGTAGTCCTTATTAAAATCATATCATCATTTGTTTCGATCAATCCCACATTTCTTATCTGTTCACAGCATAAAGATATTTTCAATGATTGCAATTTCATTAACAAGTGTATTGCTTTGAAAATCAATTGATTCATCGAGATGTATGAAGATAATTCATATATATATATATACATGAATATTCATATTAACTTATATATATGAGTAAATTTAATGAAAGAAATTTGTTTATTGACACATAGATAATTTATCTTCTGAAAGTGTTTAACAGCTAGATAATAATTTGTAAGTATATGAAACTTGTGTTTAAATTCAACATTTCGCCATCAATGAATGTCGCCATTTAAAGCAATTTTCTTGATTCAACTTAAAAAAAAACATTATAGGATGTTGTTAGATAAGAGATGGACGTCAGCTATCCATTTAATTTGGGGGAATACAGTTTACCTTGAATTGATTATAAT
>CM042155.1:39900257-39915257 GCA_023376005.1 Doryteuthis pealeii
GAGACAGAGAGACAGAGAGAGAGAGAGACAGAAAGAACATAAAACGCGAGGAAAACTTTACAACCAATAGTTTCACAACTTTTTTGGATGACGAACTTATAAGTGAATTCCAAAACGTAAAGTTTATAACGAGAAACGCCAATATGAGAATATAATATTTTTCTCTAATATGTTATCAACAAAGAATAATTGAAAGTTGTTATATATTTGACTAAACAGTGCTCAATTTCATTGTTAATAATGACGGTATAATTTTCCATGTAGTATATATATATATATACATTAATACAGATAATATGGGTGCTATATATATAAGTAAACAGTGCTCAGTATCGTAAATAGATAATCTATATTTAATTTAGAGTAGCATGTAAATGGAGTCACTTTTAAAGTTCAATAACTGTTGAGCTTTTAAAAAATAAAAAGAATATATACGGCTAAAACGAAAGAGAATAAAAATCGCTTCCGTCGCGAACGGGTTAAAACTCCAACTTATTCAACAGATAGGGCTATTGAAACTGTCGGCCTATGTTTACGTCAGTTTGGGACCTAGGGATGTGAAATTCCCCAAACCCAAACAGAGCATCCATCATTTTCTGACAAGCAAGGGATGCAGTTATCAAGGAAATAAAAACAAACAAGATGATAAACAAACTCTAAACCTTAAACACAGGGTAACCTATGAAATACAGGATTCATCATTCAAAAATGATCAAAAAATGAATCCATAAATAAAATAATAGCAGATTTCAAATGACCTCGGTACCACTGTTAACAAAAAAGGCTCACGTGTGTATTAGCTAACGTAAGTTCAAAATATATGAAAACATATTGGTTAGGTTTAAGGGCCGGATTAGCTCAGTCGGTAGAGCGTTGGCTAGAAACCACAAGCTTCCTAGTTCGATACTGGTCCTCACCAACTCAGCATATGAGTAGCATAGGAATCTATGCTGCAAAGTAAGGAGCTGATGGTAGGTGTGGCGCACCGTGTTTTATGATGATTTTTTTTTTAATTTCCATTTTTATTTTATTTTTTATTTTTTTATTTTTTATTTTAAAAAATTAAAAAAATAAAATATAAACGGAAATTTTTTTTAAATCACCATAAAAACATGAGACTCAATGATGACAAATAGGAACGCCGGTGAATGAAGAAAGCAAAAGCAAGAACGAATAACGGATCACGTACACACGAGGCACGGGTTAAAAAGCTGCCCAACTTTTTCAAAAAGTCAACGTCTCTGATGACGGATAAACATCCGAAACCATTGGTAAGACGAACTTTGTATTGGTGACTTATGAATAAATAAATACAGCTCTTAAAGAAATAATTGAGCACTTTATAATCATTTCTCCAATAATAATAACAAAAAATTAACTAATATATATATACATATATATATATATATATATATATATATATATATATATATTACAAATTCTGTCGACTGTTCTTTGAGCCACATTTTCACTACAAATTTCACTTCCTCCTCACTAAAATAATGTTTGCCTCTCAAGCCCTCTTTCATTGGACTGAGGAGAGGCAACAACTTTACCGCATCATCCATACTCACAAGATTTTGTGCCTTTAGACTATCATCTCTTCGGTCCAATGAAAGAGGGTTTGAGAGGCAAACCTTATTCCAGTAACGAGGAAGTGAAATCTCTAGTGAAGAAGTGGCTCAAAGAACAGTGGACAAAATTTTACGGTGCAGGGATATATACTCTCATTCGAAGGTGGAACATTGCTATTAAGAGAAACGGTGACAATGTGGAGAAGTAGTGATGTTATCCACAGATGACCAGCTTCATTTCGATGTATGATACATGATTCTGTATTGGTATTTATACCTGTACTAAACAAAATGGTATTACTCTGGTATAACCCTGGTATATGCAAATTGGCAGGCTTGTCAGATTGGTTGCTTTTCTTCTGTGGTTGTTTTTATATACGCTGTGTAATTTCCACAGATTAAGGAAAACATTGTTCATTGTCTTTCTTTTTATGTTAATTACTGAGGATTTTATATTATCATTTTACTTTAATTGCAAATGACAATGCTAAATTCTCTTTCTTTTATGTTTCAGGTAAGTTTATTTTTTCTACATTACAATCAAATTGGTAAATAGGTAAGAGCATTTAATTCATTCTTTTCTATTTGATTTCTTTGCATCCTAACCACCCCATATATATATATATATATATATATATATATATATATATATATATATATATATATATATATACGAAATAAAATGGAGCAATCCGACAGCGTGAATTTGATATATTGAAAAAACAAAAGATGTTTACAAATGCATGGGATCATCAGGAGAGAATGTGCAAACTGTTTCGGGGCCTTCCTCTCAACGAATGTTGCTTTTTAAAACCGTTGAGAGGAAGGACCCGAAATGATTTGCACATTCTCTCCTGATGATTCCATGCATTTGTAAACATCTTTTGTTTTTTCAATATATCAAATTCATATATATATATATATATATATATATATATATATATATATATATATATTATATACATGTTTCATTGAATTGAACAGACAATTCCTGTCTGATAAGTCTTTCGCCGATCCGTTCTAATCTTCGGGCCATCCTTCTGGTGTCAGGGTGGAACTGGTATACCAGTCCACCGAATACTTCGTCACTAGCGCTTTCGGCAATGCACTTTGCCATCCTCAGGTGGAAACGATGGAGTAGTTTTCATGTCTCGTTTTTAACGAGAACGAGTAGAAGCAAGGAATTAGTGGGAGGTAATATCAATAGGTAGTGGGAGATTTTTGAAATGGTAATAGTTTGAACAAAGCAGTGGTGATTTTTATGGAGTGGGGGCACATGTTGTGATAAGGGGGGGGATAATGGAAGTAATGTAGGCAGAAAATTATAAGCATTTTAGGATAAGTTGACTTACTTCAAAGTTTATTTTGTTGAGGGTAGTTTTTTTTTGTTTTATATATAAAGCTTCAATTATTTGAAGTTTTTGTTTGTTCTTTTCTCTATATAGTGTGTGTGTATTTTCAGTTAGAATTTTGCGGTAGGTAGAGGGGGCATGAATGTGTTTTAAGATGTTGATTAATGGAGCTGCAATCTGATAAGTGTAGGGTTAATCTACGAGATAATTGAAGCTGACCTGAAAAAAGGGTAAAAGTTTTTAAATAAAATAACTGGTGCATTATATCTTTTATTCATTACTATATCAACACTGAAAATTTCATTAAATTCGGCTAATTCCCTGAATTTTGCTATTTTTTCTTTCGGCGGGGTGACATACGATGGTGGAATTTAGGTATGTTAAGTTCGATTTAACCAAAATCAAGACTTTAGAAATGATCTGTTGCACGTGTAGTGGAGTTTTAAATAACGTCTCTTTTTAGGATGTGATAAGTGAATATATATATATATATATATATATATGTGTGTGTGTGTGTGTGTGTGTGTGTGTGTGTTTATATATTGTGAGAGATACAATTTTTTCAATGTCTAATTATCGCCCCAGCATGACTTTGTCAGTAGTAATATGTCTTAAGAATCCTTTTTACGAATATATTTCGTTTATTCTAGCGTCTATTCACAAGAACGAACTTTTGGGGTATTGATTGATAGTGCTTTTTTTTAAGAACTAAGTCTTGCCGACTATTTACGAGTGCTTTCTCTTGTCTGTTGTTCAACAATTTCAATCACGTTCTCATCTTCCATAACAGAATATCTCTTTGACCTTGGTTTGTTTCCTTGGCTATTTTTAGCTTCGTTAAAACCCATGAACAAGATTTTTTGCTACAGGTGGGTTAATAGTTCCAGGGCTTTGTTAAAATTCTGTTCGTCATTTTAAGGCCTTCAATTCCTCTGTTGGTAAATCTAATTCGTTTATTCAGTTTGAGTTCAGTTTGTTAATACTTGTTTAGTTCCTTGAAATCGTTAGTAAAAAAAGAGTGCAGTTTCAGTAGATAATCCTTGTAGTAGAAAATCTTTATTCTTCCTTGAATCCTCCTCTGTAGGTCTTGATCGCAGAAAGTTCAATTCGCAAGTTTGGTTTGGTTGTTTTGTTTTAAGGCATATCAACCTCGGTGGGTCATTTAATGCCAATAAAGTTTTGAAATAAATTAATTCTTAATGGATAATCAGTTTTGTTTATAAACATGTTTTACTATTTAACCCATAGATTGGACCCTAACAGGTACTACCACTCCGGATCATAGTGGACCAGGGAACAATGGTGATGAAGGGGTACTCCACATTCCCCAAACCTCCACAACTGGAACCTCACCATCAGATAGAGTTTAACGTCATTCCCAGGACATGTAGACCCTCGGCCACCGCCTTCTAGCACCCATATGATAAAAAGGTTTAGAGCTTGCCATAAGGGCAATTGGTTAGGGCAATCATATAGGTGCTAGGGCTTGACGTAACCAACCGATTGATCGGACGGGGCCTCTCCGACCGCCCGTCTCACCCAAGTAAGGACCAAAGTGGAATATTGCATTTCATGGACTTCTCAACCACCTGGGTTCTATCCTTAAGCATCACGGTCGCCACCCACAGCCAACAGGTGCCCCATTGGGGGATTCTTACACCTCTGCAGAGGTGCAGTCGGTGCATTCTAACGTCCCAGTAGACAGGGCGGCAATTTGCAACGACCTTTAATGCATTCTATATCGTTTTTCACTGGCCAATTATTACCGTCAATGCCTGCTGCTTGTGTAGGAAAGTTCATAAATATGAGTGGGAATTTTGCGTACATCTCATACCTGAAGATAAGTTTTTGGAGACTTTGACACACTAGGTAGGAGCGAAAAGAACAAGGAAAGTGGGTGGGTAGGGGGACGTTTGGTAGGCGTAGTGGTAGGGAGAGGGGTGGGAGTTGGTTAGTATGGGAGGTGAAGGTCAGCTTTTTGGGGAAAAGTTTCACACACACTGCAGACCACAACCGTACATTAATAATTTATTTTACAGTTGTACTTGCATTCAGTCATTTTTCTACAGATTGTGTAATGGTTAGGGAGCTAAAGTAATATTACTTGGGTTAGACGTGTAGTCGGGAGCAACTGATGAATCGTCTGGTCACGTCAACTCTCGCACCTATACTATAGTAGCGACAGTATTTCGCAATTGCTCTTATGTCAACGCTTGATCCTTGTTATCATATGTGCTAGAAGGTGGTGCCTGAAGGTCTTAGCGTCGTGAGTATGACAATAAACTTTATCTAATGGTGTTGTTCCACTTCAGGAGTTCTAGTGAGTTCGGATTACCCCATCATTGCCATTACTCCCAGGTCAACTTAGACTCGGCGTGTTGGTATCTGTTAGGGTCGCATGGAATAAATAGTGTTTCCCAGGAATGTTTGCGTTTAACAACAGTCAATAAGTCCCGGGTCTGGCAAATAAAAAAAAAATCCATATGAATTTTATAAAGTACTACCCTTCAAATTACACGTGTCTAAATGTGTGCACAGTCGGGTTATTAGTTTACAAATTACACTTTTTTAAATGAAGCTACTGTTGCACATTTTCAAAACAATGTAAAAATCTGAATTTTTTGTGTTGATTGCTTTCTGTTGGGAAAAATACTGTTCAAGGAAAGCAATGGCCTGATAAGTGTTTTCCGGAATCTGCTCCATCGAAAACAATGGTTAAAGGTGGGCTGCTGACTTTAAACGCGATCGTACACAGAAATCATGCTGAACGCCCAGGTCGCCCAAATTCGCCAGTTTTCCGGGGAAACACCAAAAAACTCCACAAACTCGTTTTTGCCGATCATAAATTGAAGTTGCGTGAGATAGCAGAGTAGTTAAATATATCAGAAGGCAGTGTATTCACCATTTTGCATGAGCATATTGTCAATGAGAAAGCTGTGTACAAATTGCGTGCCACGTTTGCTCACAGTCGATCAAAAACAACAACGTGTAATATTTTCATATTCGTTCTTATTTAGTTTTGTTGGTCTTTCTTCTTTAATGTGATATTTTATTACATTACAACTTAGATACTTGGGCCCATTCTTGTGCTATTGCCATAAATCAATGAAACCCAGCCATATACGATGTAGATTTAGATTCGCAAATTTCGAAGGATTTTTTCGTGGTAAAAAGGAGCTTTTTCTGCGCATGCTCAGAGGGTGGTTCCAGTTTAAGGACTCCTGGGAGATTTATATTTTTAATCCCCACAAACCTTATAGATATTCTGTTCATAAAAATGAAAGTAACTGCCATCAAATCGTTGAATTAAATGACGAGAGTTTATTTGCCTCTCATACCACTTATGAGGGCTGGACACAAGGTCATTTTCATGTGAGCTCACCCATAAGCCGAGACTCATGGGTGGTAAGCACAAAAATTGCGTTGATCCCGTCAACATTCCCCCTCAAGGGGGCGCTTCAGGTGCTGGGCAATAAACCCAGACCTGCCCCTTTAAATCAAGGGGGCAGGTATTGCTTGGGGTATAAACCCCTGGGATCGATGCTAATAATTTAACCTCTGGCAGTTCCAGCGGACGAAGCTCACTGGACCCAAGCCGAAGCCGGCGCGGCGAGCGAGTGAGTGAGTGAGAGAAGAGAGAATGAGTTAATCATTAATTAAATGTCGAGAGAGTTTGTGTCTGAAAAGGTTAGTTGTACAACCATTAAGGATATCAAAAGGTTAAAGATAATTGATGTCGCGACAGGAAATGATATCTCAGTACAAAACGTCAAAATTCTGTTTTTCTTTGTAATTGAAACTGAACTGAAAGAGTCACGAGTACAACTTAATGATACACCCTCCCCTCAGCCAACGCACATCGTTGTGTTTTGTGCGTATGTAAACGGGGTGAGGAAGGGGCAAGAAAACGGACGTATATTTACGTAAGAATTAAAATTATCATATACAGAGATATTACATGGAATAAAATAGAGTAGGTAGTAAATAGAGTACATGTGTAAACAACAGTGATTTCGTCTATCGTATGATCATAAATTTTAAAGATTTGAAAAAAAGCGAGAAAAGAACAAGAATACAGTCCATAGATTAAAAGTACAAAGAGAAAAATATTAAGAAACTTTTTAATGCATTTAATTAAATCTCATATATTGGCAAACACTGATCTCTCTCACATAGGTATATAAGTAAACAAAGATTAAACATCTCTCTCTCTCTCTCTCTCTCTATATATATATATATATATATATATATATATATATATATATATATATATTATATATATACCAAACTTGTTGGTAAACCCTTGCAGTAAGAAAAAAATGGCAAATAGTTTGATTGTAAAAAATATACTACCAAACATCACCTAGGAAAAAAAAATTGAAAGAAAAAAAAGAAAAGACCAAGATAGTCGTACCAACCAAAAATAATCAGTTGATACTATAATACTTGGCCAAAAGAAAAAAACAATTTATATGTATATATATATGAAAAATATATATTCATACAAAAACCGCTAGGATATACTAAAGCTAATGCGTCAGATCTTAGCCCTGAAGAGCACTAAGCGAAACGTTTAGTAGGTATATCTGACTCATTAGGTTTATATATATATATATATATATATATATATATATATATATATATATAAGGGATTGAGCACTCTATGGCGGCCTTTACATACATACAGATGTGTGTATTAAAACAGTTAAAAACCCCTTCGCATTCTGTGGGTGACGATAGCCGAGTGGTTAAACTGTCCGCCTGATTCTGAATCGATCTGGTTTCTATCCCGGCTGTAGGTAGTTCACAAATGTCTAGCTCCACTGAAAATACTTGATAAGTCGAAACATGTGTCTGTGGATGACTATATAATTTGAATATACTAGTATACTGAATACTGTATGATCTTTAGGAAAAATTATATATATATATATATATATATATATATTATATATATATATGTGTGTGTGTGTGCGTGTGTGTGTGTGTGTGTGTGTGAGGATAGGAAGATTAGAGTAAATACGACAGAATATGGTAAAGAATAGAGGGAGAAATAATAGAGATAAGATCAAAAGTGTTGAATTAGCTGAAAGAAATATGATAAGTTGATTTAGTGCAGAGGAGGAGAAGCAAGGTAGGGGAGAAATTAGGCCAACATTCTTTAGTTAGCTATGAGAAAATTTTGATTCATTGAAGTAGAGAGGAAGAAGTTAAAGATGAGTGAGCAGATCATCATTCATTTAGTGGGCTAGGGAAAGTTTTTGGAGATTTTGGCCCACAAGGTAGGAGCGAAAAAGAACAAGGAAAGTGGATGAGTAGGTGGATGTTTGGTAGGTGTATAGGGTAGGCAGAGGGGTGGGAGTTAGTATGGTAGGTCAAGGTCAGCTTTTTGGGGAAAAGTTTCACACACACTGCAGACCACAACCATACATTCAATTTCATCAACGTAACACTAATCAAACCCATACACAAGAAAAATCTGCGACGCCAATGCGAATCAGTAATCATAGCACACAACGAAACGATAAACTTAAGACCTGGATTTTTTTAACCTTGACATATCGATCGCAAAAACTATAACATATGAAAATAAAATCAAAATTGAAAATGGATGAAACTGCTGTCCCATATAAACAAAAACTTTTCCCAAAAAAGTTGACCTTCACCTCCCATACTAACCAATTCCCACCTCCTCTCCCTATCCCTATACCTACCAAACGTCCTCCTATCTTTAGTAAAGATATTAAGCTCATTCAAATGTGGCACATGGAAATCTAATAGATTGCAATGGTGTATTTAGAATAATAATCAATTAGAATAATTCTAATTATGTTGTTATTGTCTAAAAGGACTATAATTGTTAAAGTACAAAAATTATAGTACCGGGTAATTTCTTGGTTACCTCATTTTAAAGGTACCGGATATTTTTTATATCACAATTTTTCCTAAAGATCATACAGTATTCTGTATACTAGTACATTCAAACTATATGTTCGCCAGACATATAGTAATTCGCAACAGAGTGCTAAAACCTCGAAGTAGACGGTTCACGTAATGGTTCCGTATTCCTTGCAGTCTCAGTAATCACCTCGATTCTCTCACACAGCTGTGTATAAATAGTCCTGGGCCAGCGTATTCACTCTCTACGCTAAGTACACCAGGCTAGTTCACAACACATAGATGACCCAACATAAATAACTCAATAAGGTTGACAAAACTAACTAACCAACCAACAGTCTCAGTAATCACCTCGATTCTCTCACACAGCTGTGTATAAATAGTCATGGGCCAGCGTATTCACTCTCTACGCTAAGTACACGGCTAGTTCACAACACATAGATGACCCAACATAAAATAACTCAATAAGGGTTGACATGCCGTAAACTAACTAACCAACCAACATCTCAGTAATCACCTCGATTCTCTCACACAGCTGTGTATAAATAGTCCTGGGCCACACCAGGCTAGTTCACAACACATAGATGACCCAACATAAAATAACTCAATAAGGGTTGACATGCCGTAAACTAACTAACCAACCAACAGTCTCAGTAATCACCTCGATTCTCTCACACAGCTGTGTATAAATAGTCCTGGGCCAGCATATTCACTCTCTAAGCTAAGTACACCAGGCTAGTTCACAACACATAGATGACCCAACATAAAATAACTCAATAAGGGTTGACATGCCGTAAACTAACTAACCAACCAACAGTCTCAGTAATCACCTCGATTCTCTCACACAGCTGTGTATAAATAGTCCTGGGCCAGCGTATTCACTCTCTACGCTAAGTACACCAGGCTAGTTCACAACACATAGATGACCCAACATAAAATAACTCAATAAGGGTTGACATGCCGTAAACTAACTAACCAACCAACAGTCTCAGTAATCACCTCGATTCTCTCACACAGCTGTGTATAAATAGTCATGGGCCAGCGTATTCACTCTCTACGCTAAGTACACCAGGCTAGTTCACAACACATAGATGACCCAACATAAAATAACTCAATAAGGGTTGACATGCCGTAAACTAACTAACCAACCAACCGGTTCAGATAGGACCTGTCACAAAGGAATTCTTTTACTCATATATATATTTACCAACTCCTCCGCACGAGCAGGATATGACACTAGGTCAATTTCTTAAGCGGGGTTTAACAGGTTTGAATTCAGAGTTTTCCTTCTCCTAGACTGGTTACCTAGCCATGGTTAAAGATCCCGGTCTGCCCTGCTATTTATCCATAGCTGGAGGGAGAGTAGGATTCATACCTTTCCCAAGGGTATTAGCGCTAAGTGAAATGCAATTTTATACTCATATAGAGCACCAAAACGGACCGGATGTTGTTTAATACCCCACCCAGGACACTACACATCGCATCAGAGACGAATAAAAATTCTCAAAAGACGTCTGAATCCTTTTTATGAAAAACTCTGTAGATGTTTGTTGGAAATCGAAAAATAAGGTTATATCTTGTAAAAGTTCGATTTTTATCGAAGTATTGCGTAGAGAAAAATAACTGAAACATGTTGGATACCTTTCCAGAATATTCTAGAAAGCATTAAAGTAGTTTAAGCTGGGTAGGATTAGTAAAGTAGTTGGGGGACGAAGGAAAGGAAATTTGCTCTTGCGTATTGGATTTTGCAAAATAAAAAATAATCTAAATATATAAAACCCACATAGCGTTGAGGGAGAGACGAAGAGCAAACAGAAAGATTCCTGTATGATTTTAAGATGTTCCCGCCGGTCGTTCATGCGCTAATAACAAATAAATAAATAGATTAGAATATAATGAAAAAAAAAAAGAAAAGAAAAACGAAATGATAAAAAAAAGATGGAGATTTCGAGTGAGTAACGTGAAGTCGAAAGAAAGTAAAGGAACGAGTTACATTGATTTGTTCTGTTGTATTTTCAATAAAAGAAATCGATGCCTACATATTCGAAAGAAATGGGTTGATCTGCTCAAAAGGTAGCGTCCCAGAGACTTTTTTTTTAACGAAACAAACTCAAGGCAGCGTCTTTATTATTATTATTCTTATTATTATTATTATTATTATTTATTTATTTATTTATTCATTTATTATTTATTTATTATTTATTATTATATGAAATATGCAGAGTAGATAAAACTTTGCAAAAAATTAAAACAAAAAATAAGACAAAATAAATGAAGATGAAATCCCGCACACTATTACCGAGAATCTCACATTGTGTCCGCATTTTTACTTGTAATTTCGTAGCTTTTTATAAATATATCATATAGATTATGTTTCATGATTTTACTTTCTCGGCATGTGATGGTTGGTTGATCTTTACGGCATGTTAACCCTTGTTGGGTTATTTTATGTCGAAGACGTTTGTTTTATTCATTCCTGATGGGTACTTTTTTAAAGAACAGATGTTTATAAATTCAATGTTTCTATTCAACCAATAGATAGGACGCTAACAGGTACTACCACTAACAGAGTGGATCTGGAGTAATTGTGATGAAGGTGTTACATCAATCATATTCCAGAATAGGAACCTCTCCATCTCTCCATAGTTTAAAGTCATACCCCGGACACTAAGACCTAAGGCATATATGATAAAAATGGCTGGAGATTTCCAGAAGCACAATAGGGTTGGGACAATCATATAGGTGGTAGGGCTTGACGAGACCAGCTGATTGATCGGAGGGAAGCTCTCCGAACACCCTCTAGCCTAAGAAAGGGCAAAAGTGCAGTGATGCATGTTATTGACAACTCATCGACCAGGGTTCAATCCTTGAGCATCACGTGTCACCACCCACGGCAAACACATGGCCCAATTAGGAGGGTCTTTTCCATTTGAATTGTAGTTCGTGTATTCTAAAGCCGTAGCCGACTGGGTTACTCGGCATGTGAGTCCAACACTATATTAGAATTTATTTTCATCTAAGTTTAAAATTTCATTAATGTGGGTTAAAATATAAGGTAATGGAATACCTATTTGTGTGATTTATAATATCAACAAAAATTGAAATAAAATGTTATTTTCTTCAAGTCTTTACTTGGTGATGTGTTCAGCACATTGCCTATCAGAATGTGTAAGGAATCTAGGCAAAGATTATCTAACTAAAACGGATGATATTAGGTATTCTATATTACCAAACTCTTCAGCAATGAAATTATGTATGGTGAGGTTCCAGTTCTGGGGGTTTGGGGAATGTGGAGCACCCCTTCATCACCATTGCTCCCTGTTCTACTCTGACCTGGTAAGTAACGGCAATCCAGCATTTATTTTTAAAGGAAGCTACGTAAATTGATTGGACAAAGGCCCTAGATTGCTATCATAAAATATTGGGGGAAGTTTTGAGCATGGAGGGTTTTTTTTTTCACGTTGCACGCACGGATTGGTCGTGTGTATAAGAATACAAGAAACGGTGTGTTAGTGATTTTCAGTATTGGACAAGGAAATTTTTATTTGAGGACTGGTTTTCAGTAATAAAGCCTTTAGGAAACAATGATTGACTTGCTCAGCTTTAGTATAATATATATATATATATATATATATATATAATATATATATATATATATATATATATATATATATATTATACTAAAGCTGAGCGAGTCAAATAATAAAAGTAATAAAGCCTTTAGACTGACAGGCCGGGCAATATCCAGGCTATTAATAAATTAAATTAGGTTAAACCTTCCCTTTCCCAATGGGTTACGTTTTGTCTAGTATATATATATATATATATATATATATATATATATATATATATATATATATATATATATATGTGTTTATGTATGTGGACAAATAGAACAAAAAGAGAAAAGGGATATATCAAAAATTCATTAATAAGAAGACTAGGTTGAATAGATTAATATAAATGAAAATATACCGACGTACGCATAGAGATGTAGACATATTTTATTCATATGGTAGGGGGTTTGGTTCTGAGATGGTAAAAGCAATTAAATACTATCAATATGTTATTAATGTAAGCGGATTCATTTAGTATATATATATATATATATATATATATATATATATATATATATATATATATATATATATATATACTTGTGTGGGTTTTGTATATATCTATATATGTATATATATACTTGTCTTATATATATATATATATATATATATATATATATATATGTGGCTGTTATATATATATATATATATATATATATATATATATATATATATATATATATACGTGTGTGTGATTTGCTTATTGCGTGTTAAATCTATATGTGTTGGTGTGTGTGAGCGTGTTAAATCTATGTATTTATGTATATGTGTGTGTATTAGCGTGTTAAATACATATGTATATGTGTGTATATGCATGTGTTAAATCTATTTATCTATCTATATCTATCTATCTATATCTATATATATCTATATATATATATATATATATATATATATATATATGTAATTTGTTTTCCTCTCTTTTGTAGTTCTAATAACAATGAATGTTTATGTCTCTCAAAATACGTGAATATATTGGCACAATTTTACGCATTCAATATTTTTCCTAAACATTTAAATACGTCAATGATCGATTTATAACCTGACTCTAATCGATCGACAAATATCGTTGCCATTACAGAACCTCCCTTCCCCTTTGAAACAGATTCTTTTTAAAAATAAACTTTCAAAAACGAAGAAAAAAAAGTAAAGTGTAGATAAATTTCCGATTGAGTTGTATGAAGTCCGTTTCTTTGTTATTTTAATGGTCAAAATTTCTCAAGCGTTGAATCAAACAAATGGAAATGAAATGAGAATTAGAATTTAAACGAAGTCTCGTCTATTAAAGCGAAGTTGTGCCGAGTCAAAGAGTTCAGTCCTCTTATGACGGGAGGTGATGGAGATGAAAACTATATTAATTTGTTTAGTAAATGAATCGAAAAGCAATAAACTAAATTACATGAGTGCGATTTTTTAAGGAATGATGCACAGCATACTACTACTACTACTACTACTACTAATAATAATAATAATAATAATAATAATAATAATAATAATAATAATAATTACCAAGTGATACCAATTGTGATACCAATTGTAGTTGGTGCACTTGGAATTGTCCCAATAAACTTGGAAAAAAGACTGGAGGATCTAGAAATCAGAGGAAGAATTGAGACCATCCAGACTACTGCAATCGGCTAGAATACTCAGAAGAGTCCTGGAGACCTGAGGAAACTTGCTGTCACTCAGACTCCAGTGAAAAAACATCAGTTAACGCTGATGGGAAAAACTCAAAAGGAGTGAAAATTAATAATAATAATGATAATTTGCGGTAATAGAGATGAGACTATAAATCATATACTCTGCGAATGTAGCAAACTAGCACAACGAGAATACAAAACTAGGCACGACTGGGTTGGGAAGGTGATCCACTGGGAATTATGCAAAAAATTAAATTTTGACCACACAACAAAATGGTATATGCATAAACCAGAATCTGTTCTTGAGAACGAAACGCACAAAATTCTCTGGGACTTTGAGATAAAAACGGATCACCTTATCCCAGCAAGAAGGCCAGACCTAGTGTTGATAAACAAAAAAGAAAGAACTTGTCAACTGGTGGATTTTGCAGTGCCAGCAGATCACAGGGTGAAGTTAAAGGAAAATAAAAAAATAGACAAATATCTGGACCTTGCCAGAGAACTGAAAAAGTTGTGGAATATGAAAGTGAAAGTGATACCAATTGTAGTTGGTGCACTTGGAACAGTCCCAAAAGAATTAGAAAAGGGCTTGGAAAGTTTGGATATCAGAGAAAGGATTGAAACCATTCAGAACACTGCACTGCTGCAATCTGCCAGAATACTCAGAAGAGTCCTGGAGACCTGAAGAGACTTGCTGTCACTCAGACTCCAGTGAAATACCATCAGCTAACACTGATGTGAAAACTTAAAAGGAATAATAATAATAATAATAATAATAATAATAATAATAATAATAATTACCAAGTGATACCAATTGTGATACCAATTGTAGTTGGTGCACTTGGAATGGTCCCAATAAACTTGGAAAAAAGACTGGAGGATCTAGAAATCAGAGGAAGAATGGAGACCATCCAGACTC
>CM042155.1:39917757-39920257 GCA_023376005.1 Doryteuthis pealeii
TATTATTATTATTATTATTCTCTATTAGAGCTTTTCACATCAGCCTTAGCTGGTGGTTTACTGATGGCTGAGTGACAGCAAGCCTCTTCAGGTCCGCAACTCTATTCTGAGTATTCTAGTTGATCTTAACATTGCTGCTGTTTGGCTGGTTTCGATTTTTTCCAAACTCTTGGGGACCAAGAGCTTCACTTACAAATGGTACGAACCTTACTTCCGTGTTTCACTGTTTTCAACTCTCTAGCCAGGTTTAAGTATTTGTCTATTTTTGGTTTTCTTTTAACTTCATACTGTGGTCCGACATGACAGCAAAATTTACGAGATGACAAGTTTTCTTCTTGTTAATTAATACAAGGTATCGTCTCTTAGCCAGCAATAAGTGATTCCTCTGTATCTCAAATCATTATTTTATTATTATATCACTTCTTCGTACCAGAGTTAGCAGTGGTTTTCACTGGAGTGAATGACAGTAAGTCTCCAGATCTTTTCGGAATAATGTAGCGTATCTTAACAATGATGTTGTCTGGGTGAGCTATATTTTGTGAGCTACTATTCTTTCTTTGGTTGCCAGAGCCAACAGTCTATTTTCCAAAACCTTGAGGGCATCAACGACAATTGGCAGCCCCATCACCCTCCGGTTCCGCATCCTTATCAATTATCTGGCAAAGTATTTGTTTACCTTTTCGTTTTATTTGGTGTTTATTCTGTGGTACGCCAGAGCCGTAAAATATACGAGTTGAAAAGTTATTTTGGTTAAATCGAACTTAACGGACCTAAATTCCACCATCATATGTCACCTCACCGAAAAAAAATAACAAAAATCAGGGAATTAACCGAATTTAATGAAATTTTCAGTGTTAATATATTATTGAATACAAGATATAATGCACCAGTTATTTTATTTAAAAAAACTTTTACTTTTCAGGTCAGTTAACTTTTAACCACGTAATTTTGAGAATCAACACAGATTCTCAAAGATACGTGGTTTAAAGTTAACTGACCTGAATAAATGTAAAAGTTTTTAAATAAAATATCTGGTGCACTATTTTCTTCATTAATATATCAACACTGAAAATTTCATTAAATTTAGTTAATTCCCTGAATTTTGGTATTTTTTCTTTCGAAGAGGTAACATGATCGTATAATTTAGGTCTATTATGTTCGATTTAACCGTTTTTTCCATTGGTAATTGATACTGGTCTTCTGGCCAAGATTTGGTGATCCGTCATTTCTAGAAATTCTAGTTAATTACATGCGTCTCATTCTCTAGGAAGGATTCTGGATTGTATATGTATAATTTTGTAGTATGATAAACATTCAACTTCTTGCACCTCTTACCCAGTCGTGCCTAATATTGTACTCCTTTTGAGCCAATTACTGTATTTGATTATTATGTGAATGAAAGTTTCTTCTTTATCTCCTACATCCTAAACCTGCTATTCTACTGCGTCCTGACTATTTTCTCCTTGGTATAATAGGTTCTTAGCGCATTATTTATGTAGCCTTAATTATTATTATTATTTCACTCCTTGTGAGTTTTTCACACATGCGTAAGCTGATGAGCTTTTACTGGAGTGAGTATCAATATGTATTCTCAGGTCTCCAGGGATTCTACTGAGTATTCAAGCCGATTTCAACAATGCTCTTGTTTGAATGGTTTTATTTCGTCTTATGATTTTCAGTTCCTCCAGTCTCTTTTCTAAGATTTGGGGACGTTCCAAGTGCGCCAACTACAATTGGTATCATTTTCACCCTCATATTCCACAGCTTTTTCAATTCTCTAGCAAGGTTCAGGTATTTGTCAATCTTTTCTTTTTCTTTCATCTTCACCCTGTGATCTGCTGTAAGTGTAAAATTCTCTTTATCTTGCTAATCAATACTAGGTCTCGGTCTAGTCTTCTGACTGGAATAAGGTGATCAGTCTTTATCTCAAAGTCCCAGTGAATGCCATGTGTTTTATTCTCAAGAACAGATTCAGGTTTATGCCTATACCATATTGTTGTATGTATCAAAATTTCTTGTTTTGCGAAATTACCAGTAGATTATCTTTCCAGCACAGTCGGCCTAACCTTGTATTCACGTTGTGATAATTTGCTGCATTATATATATATATATATATATATATATATATATGATTTATTGGCTGATCTCTGTCACCACATCCCTAACATTTACTGTTCTGTTGAGCCTTATTAATTTTTGCCTTAATATTATTTGTTTTTATGCCATTGTTTTGTGCATCAATTATTAGTGATTCAGTTTCTCTCTTGAGGTTTCCTCTTCTTAACTCTTTCCATGTATCTTTAGGTACAATCTCCACAATTTGCCCCTTAATGTCGGCCATTTGTTGCAGCTGCCTTTTTTATATGTATTCTTCAAAGTCCTTGGACGGAGGCATCTACCTCTATGTTGACAATACCTATTCCACCTTCCACTCTTGATACATACAGTCTGTCGATCATCTCTAGGGCGCATAATAATAATAATAATAATAATAATAATA
>CM042155.1:39925257-39937757 GCA_023376005.1 Doryteuthis pealeii
CTTGAGTAGTGACATACTTTCGGTTACAGAGATAAACACACAATCTCCATTATAATAATAAGTTATATCTCCAATACTATATCGATATTAATAATCAAGGGCGAGGCCGTTTGAATTTTTTTAATGAGCTCATACCCTTGCGTAACGATTATCTTCGTAGGATTTGGACTCGAGTTCAAATCCTGGACAAGGTTATTTGTGTTTCATTTCGCACTAATACATTTAGGAAAAGTCATGAACCCATGTATTCTCTATTATGAATAAATATAAGGACAAGCATTGTTGGTTGGAGCTTTAGAATGCACCGACTGCACCTCTGCAGAGGGGTAAGACTCCCCCAATGGGACCACCTGTTGACCGTGGGTGGTGACCTGTGATGCTTATGGGCGGAATCCTGGTGGCTGGGCAATCCATGACATGCAACACCCCATTTTGGTCCTTACTTAATCTAGACGGACGTTCGGAGAGGACCCCCGATCAATCGGCTGGTTACATCAAGCCCTAGCACCTATATAAGTTTCCCGACCCTATTGCCCTTATGGCAAGCCCCAGCCCTTTTTATCATATGGTTGCTAGACGACGGTTGCTGAAGATCTTCGTGTCCTGGGTAAGACTTTAAACTCTAACTGATGGTGAGGTTCCAGATCTGGAAGTCTGAGGAATGTGGAGCACTTCTTCATCACCATAGTACCGGTTAGAATCCATTCTATGGTTTAAATAGAAAAACATCCGTTAATTTTTAAAAATTGAGTATCCATTAAGAATGAATTTATTTCAAAACTTTGTCGGCATTAAATGACCCACCGAGATTGATAAGCCGCAAACCAAACGAAACCAACCCAAAACAAATTTTTGGACTATATGACCTTTAAGCACCCCTTTTTGATCTCGATAAAGAAAGGACATGTTTTTCATTTACACCGTCAATATCCAGTTGTTTTAACAGACGATTTTTTGATTTTTTTAAATTATAAAACTAACCCCTAACCCTTGCCCTAAGCCCTAACAAACAACCGGATATTGATGTTGTAAATGAAAAACATGTCCTTTCTTAATCGAGATCAAAAAGGGGTGCCTAAATGTAATATGGTCCCAAATTTCTTCCGAATTTCTTTCTTTTTACTTTATCATCAGCTTCTCTCTCTCTCTCTCTCTCTCTCTCTCTCTCTCTCTCTCTCTCTCTCTCTCTCTCTCTCTCTCTCTCTCTCTCACACTCTGACACACACACACACACACACACACACTCGCCTACTTTTTCCTCGGATTTCTCCTTGACCGTTATACCTTCTTCAATCGCTGACCCGATTTCCTTAACTTTAACTTTTCCTCTTACCAATTCGGGCTGACTTAACCATTTCTTTCGAATTTCTTTCTTTTTTCTATCTCTTCCTTCTCCTCTTCTAGCATTTTCCCCTTAACCATTATTCTATTCTTCTTTTTCTTCAATCACTCACCCAATTCTCTTTACTCCAAACTTTCTTTCTACCAATTCCGACTCACTTTACTATTTCTTATTATCCTTCTTTTTTCATTCTCTCCCTTATAATTTTCTTTCATTTTCTCCTTACCCGTTATAACATATCTTCTTCTTCTTCTTCTTCTTCTTCTTCTTCTTCTTCTTCTTCTTCTTCAATCTCTGACCCGATTCTTTTCCCTTCAACCTTTCCATCTACCAATTCTGACTGACTTTTCTATTTCTTACAAATATCTTCTTTTTTTTTCTATTACCATCGATTCTACACTTTGTTTATTTATATCTGTTTCCTCATTTCTATCGAAGCCAATCACGCTTCGTTCGTTGCAAGAATTGATCAAACAAAATTTCCAATATTAACCTATTCACTTAAAGTAATGTAATTCCGCTTTTTCTCAAACTTATTCGTTCTTCCTTCATACTCTTTTCTCTTTTATTCCCGTCTTTATTTCCTTAGTCTTTCTATTTTGTATTCATGTTTCAGTTCATCTAACCTTCATTCGGTAGTAGCGTACATTTTTGTCTTTGATTTTTCTTTTTCGTTTCTTTTTATTTTCTTTAATTTTCTTTTTCTTTTTCAGTTAATTTCCTTCTGATCGTCTTTTTATGCTTTTTATTAATCTCTTCATTTAACTTCTTTTTTTTCTTTTTTTTTTTTGGCTTTTGTTTCCGTTTATTTTTTCTTACCTTATTTCACACTCATTGTAGAATAAACATCATACTAGTAAAAGAATCTCAATTACAGTCGAATTGGTAAAATAAGGCAACAAGGTAAGATCCGTATTGAGTTACGGTCTCCTTGTTGCCTTGTCTTACCAATTTGACGGTCACAGGTTCATAGCCTGTTTGCAGCGCCATGTAGTGATTTGTGTGGTGCTTAGATGCTGTTGCTGTTTAAACCAACAGCATACTAACTAAAATTGCAATACAGCTGGATTTTAATCACTCCTCAGATCTCTACACTCACCCCCCTCTCTCTCTCTCTCTCTCTCTCTCTCTCTCTCTCTCTCTCTCTCTCTCTCTCTCTTCTCTCTCTTAGCACAATGTTACCTTTTCCCTTTTATTTCTATATATTTTTCAAACTTTCATTCTACACACTGACCCGGAGTGGTAGAACATACTAGGGTCCCATCTATGGGTTAAATAGAACAAATTTACTAAATACGTGTTTAAAGATTAAGTACCGACCAAGAATGAATAAAACAAAAACGTATTCGGCATAAAATAGCCCAATATGTTCACATGCCGTAAAATCCAAACAACCAACATTCATTCCTTGATTTTCTCTTTCCTTGACCCTCCCGTCGATGCGGCTTAGAATACGCTGACTGTATTCCCATGATAATGGTTAAGACCCCCCACCACCACATACACACCATGTAAGGTGTGTACTGATTATAAAACAGCAACGAGAAATGAATAAGCTTAATTTTAAGCCTTATTGAAATAAAACAAATATGGTCAGTTAGGATGGAACATTTTTAATATATATATGATTCATCCAGGGGGAGCTAACTATTGTAGACCTAACCACAGACAGTAAACGACATCGGATGGTGAGACTCTATTTCTGGAAATCTGGAGAATGAGGCGGACCACTTCATTGGTATTACCCACAAGATTATACGGGTGGTTTGTGGTGAATATTCACTTCCGGTATGTATTTGACTGATAAGACCTATGCGGAACTGGCAAGCACGGTCGTAGCTGCTGTCGCTTAATGACAGTCTGAGGTCATTGGTTAGTTGAATGGATTTTACGGCATGTTAACTCATTGGGTCATTTTATGCCGTAGAACGTTTTGTTTTATTCATTCTTGATGGGTAGTCATTTTTTTTTCAAAACTCAATTTTTAAACACATTTCCAATACAATATATCTCCTTCATATATCAAAAATTTATTTCTGTTTAACACTCTTTACTTCCAATAAAATATATCTCTCACAAATGTATTTGTCTTTCCTTACTTGCAACACAATATATCTCACAAATATTGCTTTCTTTCTGTCTTTCTTTACTTCCAATACAATATATCTCACAAATATTGCTTTCTTTCTGTCTTTCTTTACTTCCAACACAATATATCTCACAAATATTGCTTTCTTTCTGTCTTTCTTTACTTCCAACACATATATCTCACAAATATTTCTTTCTTTCTGTCTTTTACTTCCAACACAATATATCTCACAATATTTGCTTTCTTTCTGTCTTTCTTTACTTCCAACACAATATATCTCACAAATATTTCTTTCTTTCTGTCTTTCTTTACTTCCAACACAATATATCTCACAAATATTGCTTTCTTTCTGTCTTTCTTTACTTCCAACACAATAATATCACACAAATATTGCTTTCTTTCTGTCTTTCTTTACTTCCAACACAATATATCACACAAATATTTATTTATTTATTTCACTAGATTTTTTTTTGAAAACAATTTTTTGATCACTTTCTGAATTTTCTTTCAAAGACGTTTTTAATCGACTGATTAACGTAATGACGTAGAGAATTATTTTTTTTATTTTTTCTATTTTCTTCTGTTAACAACTCTGAAATTAAACAACCAATAGACTTTTAGAATATTTTAGAAGAAACAGTGCACCTACTTGCTAGCTCAGTAGGTGGAAGATCACACTCAAATTTTATATATATATATATATATATATATATATATATATATATATATATATATATATATATATATATATACCCACAACCCCCCATATACATACATAATTAACACTTCTGAAATTGAACAACCAGCAGACTGAAAATATTTTAAAAGAAACAGTTTACGGACTTGCTAGATCAGTAGTTTAAATAAAACACAACATGTATTATTAATTTACATATGCGACACGTGTTTCAGATCTGTTATCTTCTTCAGGCATTGAATAACTATATTTTGGCAGAATATCTATATGTGTGATTTCTGATATTTGATAGGTTGTGTGTGTTTTTGTAACTTACTTTTTGTTTATAATGGTTGTGTAATGATATATATATATATATATATATATATATATATATATATATATATATATACATACATGCATGCGTGCATGCATATATATATTTATATATCTATTTATATATATTTATATATCTATATATATATACATATATATATACATATATATACATATATACATACATGCATACATATACATACATGCATATATATATATATATATATATATATATATATATATATATATACGGACATATATGCACACATGCACATCTGACAAGCAAACTCGGTGAATACCTCGTGCGACGTGCGGAAAGCTGTTTCAACATATATTTAGTCTCATCAGCATTGTATATCGTTATCTCACTTCTGCACAGCTATGGTTGGCGGAATGAGTACCTCCGTGGAATGAAATAAGCGTTGGGTTAAGAGTTCCGTGAAGACTCCCGATTACAACAAGAAGGTTCCTGAGTTTGAAGAGAAGATTTCCGAGTCCGACAAGAAATGCTGGAAGGGGGCCGGAGGGCGAAACGTCCGAAACGTTATTTTTTTTAATGCACAATTAATCCCTAAAGATTTCCCCCGTTGATGCGATGCGTGGTATGCCACAAAAAAGGTTCGATACAGAAAGTAAAGAGATATTCCCCGAGACACATAGAATTTGGCGCCATCTGATGGAACAGTTAAACCATTTTCTGAAGTCTTCGATTAACACATTGATGCCAGTAGCATTTTCCTAAAAGAAACAAGAATAGTATTGGCTTCTGCATCATCTATGTATATGCTCATTAGATGATTGGCATTCAGCCACATTTGAAATCAGGCAAGGTATAAATAAATTATTATGGTTACTGCTTTACTGGCATCTCCACGCACAAGCTGACACATGCATATCTATGTATATATCATCATCATCATCATCATCATCATGTCACGCTGTTAGCACGGATGTCCATGACAATCTCTTTCCATCCGTACCTATTGCTCATCATTCCCGGGAGGTCCTCTATGCAGCATCCTGTATCCCCACAGAGCTGGTCAATGTACGTCTTTGTTGGTCGGCCCACACTGGCGTGCCCATGAGCCGTCTTCCACAGTTGAACGTCGCTTATGAGTTCGACCTTGTTTCTCCAGCCGTGTCCCACGTGTCTTGTCCGTCTTGCTCAGATGGTTTGGGGGGTATGTGGCAGGTGGCTGTTTTCTCGTGGGGTATTATTTCCACGTCTTGTTCAGTATCACACGCAGTTTTCTTGTGCAGCTCCCAACTAGTTTATATATATATATATATATATATATATATATATATATATATATATATATATATATATATATATATGTGTGTGTGTGTGTGTGTGTGTGTGTGTGTGTGTGTGTGTGTGTAATGGGAATAAATGGTGAAAACACTTTAAATATTCTTCATGTGATAATATATTTCAACTGCAACACGCTTAGCTCACAGCAGCATATTATTCGTGTCTGAAAATGCTTCATCGACATACGGATGAACTTAAAATTACAGCAGAACTCTGCATAGAACACTCCCCAACACCTTGAATATCCGTGTCAATCATCTCTCTCTCTCTCTCTCTCTCTCTCTCTCTCTCTCTCTCTCTCTCTCTCTCTCTCTCTCTCTCTCTATATATATATATATATATATATAAACGTGATCCGTTGGTTCACCTATTGAGCTCTCGGTAGATAATTGGGATCAGGTAGGTATTGTCAAAGATTACGTCAAATCGGTATTTTACAAAGTATATTTAACCCCTAACCCCGATTGAAAAAATTACAAAAATCAGAGAATTATCCGATTTTAGTGAAATTGATTTATCAATTAATGAATTTTATAATGCATCAGTTATGTTATTTTAAAACCTTCTAATTTTTTTTCAGGCCACTTAATTCCCCCCCTTATTTTTGGGGTGCAAAATATTGGTGGGATTATATGTGAAATCAATTACAGTATAACAAAAAACCGAAGGTGTGAATAGAAGAAAAACAATTTAAGGGAGCGATTCTGGTAGAAAATAAGTACCGAAAATCGGAAAATTAAATGTAAAAATAAAATTTACCATTAAAATCTTATGTTTTGAATATATAGGGTTAGCACTTCCCAAAAATGTTTGTCTCATAACTTTTGATCTATGCGTTGCTTCACAGTAGCTCTTTTAAAATTACCTGTGTTTTTCAAGCAGTTGAAATAAGTCAAAATTCGGGATCGTGTAAGTAATAAGTGAAATATTCACACGCATGAAATTGGTAACCTAACAGTAGTCAAGTCCATGAAGATTTAGTAAGCTTAACATGATATCTACATTTAAATGGTAGCAGAACGTTTCGCGTTCCGTACGTTTTAACAAATTCAAGTACCGTCGTCAGGCCTGATAAAATGTCTTCACGGGCCGGATCGTCTCGCGGCTGTAGTTTGATGACCCCTGGTCAAGATCAACATTCATGACTGTTAAATTGACCTACAAATACTCAAGGTTCTATTTCTATAGCTGTTGTCAAGGATTGAACTTACAATAAAAATGTTCATGACAAAAGTATGTGTGTTTGTCCTTCTAACATCTTCGACAACAGCCTTGTCGGCTGGGACTTTAGACTACATCGACTGCACCTCTGCAGGGGGATAAGACTCCCCCCCCCAATGTGGCCACCTGTTGGCTGTGGGTGACGACTCGTGATGCTTGAAGATGAAACCCTGGTAGCTGAGCATTTCATGATATGCAATACTCTGCTTTGACCATTATTTAGGCCAGATGGGCGGTCGAAGAGGCCTCATCCGATCAATCGCTGGTGATGTTAAGCCCTAGTACCTATATGATTGTGCCAACCTGATCACCTTTATGGCAAACAACCCTTTATCACCATTAACCCAGGTCTACTCTGACCCGGAGTAGTAGTACCAGTTAGGGTCCCATCTATGTTTTGAATAAATAAAAATGAGTTTAAAATGTTTTCAAATAACTGAGTTTAAAAGAATAAATTGAGTACCCATCAAGAATGAATAAAACAAAATCTTCTGCATAAAATAATCCAGTAAGGTTGGTATGCCGTAAAATCTAACAAACCTACCAGCATAACTGTTGAATCGACCTACGATAACGCAAGGTCCAATTTCTATGTCCTGGATATGACGTTTAACTCTATCTGATGGTGAAGTTCCAATTCTGGAGCTCTGGGGAATGTGGAGTACTCCTTCATCACCATTACTCCCAGGTCCACTCTGACCCGGAGTGGTAGGAATTGTTAGGGTCTCATGTATAGTTTAAATAGAAAAACGGGTTTTATAAAATTTTATTAAAAAATGAATTTAAAAAAAATAAATTGCAACCCATTAAGAATGAATAAAACAAAACGTCTTCTGCATAAAATAATCCAGTAAGTGTTGGTATGCCGTAAAATCTAACCAACCTACCAGCATAACTGTTGAATCGACCTACGATAACTCAAGGTCCAATTTCTATAAATGTCGTCAAGGATTGAACATAGAAAAAAAGGTTAATGACAAAAGCATGACATTTTTGTTTGTCCTTCTATTCTCATCTACAAAGTGAGAGAAATGGACAAAGTCAAATAATACATAATTCTCTTAAAAGCGACTAAGTTAATAAAACTGACAGAATCAATATAAATGAAGGGGGAGAGAGAGGGGGAGTGAAGAAGAAGAAGAAGAAGAAGAAGAAGAAGAAGAAGAAGAAGAAGAGAAGAAGAAGAAGAAGAAGAAGAAAAAAATAAACAAGTAAAACAAGTAAAAAGGATGGCAGAGGAAAATAACATAAAGAAAATTCAGCTTCAGATCCTTTATATCTTTAAACCGGTCGATTTGGGGCTTTTTTTTATTTATTTTGTTTTGTTCTTTTTGTCCTTTTTTTGTTCTTTCTTTTCTTTTTGTTGTTGTCTTTTACCCTGGGATTGTAGTGCGCGCTCCATGACTCAATCAATCATTCCATCAACTCTCTAAATTGATTTCCTTTTCTTTATCTCTCTCAGTCTCACTATTTCTCCCACGTTCTCTCTCTCTCTCTCTCTCTCTCTCTCTCTCTCTCTCTCTCTCTCTCTCTCTCTCTCTCTCTCTCTCTCTGTCATCTTCTCTGTTTCTTTTTGTGTCTATGTCTGTTACAACTTCTCTGCCTCTCCTTTCACCTTTTCTCTCTCTCCCCTTCACCTTCACTGTTTCTCTGTCCTCACCTTCCCTGTCTCTACTTCACCATCACTGTCATCTCTAGCCCTCACCTTCACTGTCTCTCTATCTTTATCTCTCCATTTCTGTCTCTTTTTCTCACCTTCTCTCTTATCTGTATGTCTTTCTCTCCTTCTCTGTCTTTTTTTTTACCTTCTCTGTCTGTATCCTTCACCTTCTCTGTGTCTCTTTCTCTGTGTATCTATTGCTCTCCTTCACCTCCTGTCTCTCCCTCTCTTTTTCTATGTCACTCAATCACCTTCTATCTCTCTTTCTCTCTCTCTCACTCTCTCTCACACACACACCCACCATCACCTACTGTGTGTGTGTCTCGTTCCCATTGTGTCACTCACTCATTCATCCTCAGTATCTCTCTCTCTCTCTCTCTCTCTCTCTCTCTCTCTCTCTCTCTCTCTCTCTCTCTTTCCCCTCATCGCCATCTTTCTCTTCCAGATTGACTTTCACTGTCTCTCTTCACTTTTTGTCTGTCTCTCACTCTCTTCCTCTTCCAGTCTCTATCGCTGTCTCCGTCTCTCTCTCTCTGTCTCTTTTGACATCTCAGAATCTTTGTATTACAAAATGTATCTTCTTCTTGAAAATATGTCCAATATATCGGATCAATTCACTTAAACCCCCGAATCCTTCACCCATCCCCTCGCCGCACTCGAAACCCCCCATAACCTTGTAGCTTCATCGATTCTGTGGTACAACTAGAAAAATCTTAAGAGACAGAAATCTGAAGAAAGAGAAAGTCAAAAAGAAAGCCTGGAAGGAAGGAAGGTAGAAAGAAAAAAAGAAAGAAAGAAAGAAAGAAAGAATGTGAAAGAAATAAAATCAAAACTATCGAAGAAAAAGAGACAGAATAAAACGGGACGCTGGTAGCAAAAAGTGAGACTCGCGAAAGTAAAGTAGAATGTGGAATACGAAATCATCAATTCCTTCTGGAACCAAGAAAGGAAATGAGTAGAATCATGGCGGACAGCTGGATTATCTTAGTGACTTGAACTTCGCATTTCACGTTTTGGAGATGTCTATATATAGAACGAAAGGATTTGTACGACAAACGAATCCTGAATTTCAAATTGATACAATGATCCCCAAGGAGTGCAGTTTTTTGCTGTTGTCCAAAAACTAGTATGTTCCCTTTCGCTAGTACAAGAAGTAAATGTGTTTTTTGGCTTTAGAGGACAAAACTGGTTCTTATCATACGGTAGAAGGTTCCTGAGAAACCTTCCAACCTAGGTGAATATATACATAATAAAATCCAAGCAAAGGGGTACAATATACTAACAATACGGATTTTGTCTGGGCACATGAAATATGAAACATGAAATATATAACAAAATACAGTTAGGACGAAAGTCTGTGGGAAGTAAAAAAAAAGTCCTTAATGAATATAAAAGTCACTTACTGTGTATGACTCACGTGGTTGGGTCTATAAAGGGTTACGTACACACATGGGTACGAGCCTAAGTTAGGGCTAAGGCTCCCACCTTAATAGACCGAGACACCACTCGTCTTGTGCATTTTTGTTGATGCCAGACCAGAGAGAGAGAGAGAGAGAGAGAGAGAGAGAGAGAGATTTCCTGGGATGAGTTTGAATAGCCAGGCAGAAGTGCCACCTACTGGCAAATCCTTCTGTTGGCAAGAGAAAATAACCCTTTTCCACTCAACCTCATCCCACAAGACAATCACTACATTAGTAAAGATGCTGCAAGTAACTCAAGTAAAGTGACCAGTACAAGATCATTTCCAACTGTTTCAATGTGACAAATTCCAGTAATACTTGATATATTTATTTCTAAACATAGTTATTATCGTTACTGATATCGTCGTGGGAAATGAATTCAGAACTTGTCTGTTTGCATTTCTATGGTTAAATAGTAGGGCTGACTGGGGTATTTAGCCTTGGTTAGGCAATCAGTCTAGGAGAAGGAAAAACTGAAATCAGACCTCTCTACTCTACTTTGAAACTAACCTTGTGTCCTACCCTGCTCATGGTGAAGTGGTTGAGCAAATATAAAGAGAAAAAACAGTTTTTGCTTCCCTTTCCTACGCAAACACATGGCGTAAATTGTCTTGGTAGTGACTATGCAACAGTTTGCTATGTTTAGAAATAAATATATCAAAGACATCTTTCTAAAACTCTTAAATCAGTAAAAATGTAATTGGTTGGTTTTGGTTGGTTGGTTGGTATTTACAGCATGACAAGCCTTGGGGTATTTCCTGCGGAAGATGATTATTTTATTCATTCCTGTTGGGTATTCATTGTAAACTCATATTCTTATCTATTTAACCCATAAATAGGACTCTAAAAAGGGTTCGGGTTAGCTCAGTCGGTAGAACGTTCGGCTAGAAACCACAAGATTCCTAGTTCGATACCGGGCCTCGCCAACTCAGCGTATTAGTGGCACAGGGGTCTGTGCGGTAAAGTAAGGAGCTGATGGTAGATGTGGCGCTCCACCTCAGACACCGATACAATCTCCTTGGTCTAGCGCTATTGAAAAGGGGATAGACTCCCTCGCTGACTGGCTGATACCGACTTTAGGCCGCCCCGACGACTTTACAAAAAAAAAGGAAAGAAAACAAACTCCGGATCAACTATCAAATAAATAACACAGTATTCCTAATAATTTACAGTTATATGATATCAAGTATTTCAAATACAAATAATCTGCACACTGATGCATAGTTCTAAGTATGCACATCTAATAATAATAAATATTATTTCTTTTTATTTCAATTCCATGACCCCCAGCAGACTACAAGGTAATGAGTACAAACACCTAAATTACTGACCAGCCAGCGCCATGTACACCGATTTGTTTGCACGCAGTTATAGATTCAAGTAATTATTATTAATACAAATAATGTACAGTTCTTACATCAAGTTTGCTATTTTATAGTTATCGTATCAAATAATATTATATCCATAGATGGGATGCTAACAAGTACTATCTATCTGGTTCAGTGAACCTGGGAGTAATGACAGTGAGGAACCATTCCACACTCACCAAGAACAATAGTGATAATATAGTTTGCTATGTTTATATGAGTACCCAATATCGTTGATAGAGCATGTACATCGAAATAAATGTAGCGAATATATGAAATCAGAGGATTGTTAACTGACTGTTGCTCGCTCATACGATTTTTAAACCATATATCTATACATATCGAATAAAATTATCTTGCGATAACATACAACAAAAATAAGAAATACAATCTAATGAAATTCGATAATGAAATTAACATTTACAGAAAAAAAATGGGATCTAAAAAGATTTATTTTTTCTTTATTTCTCATAAGGTTTCTTTCTAAGTGGTCTTAAACCTTAAATGTGTCTTGATTGAGAATGGATTTCCATTCACTCAATCAAGAAAACTAGCAGAATTAAAATGGATAATTAGATTAAACAGTCACATCAAATGTCTTAACAGCGATACAGGAACACTAAAAGCCTATAAATATTTCCAAAATACCCCACCACCACCAACTCCATGACCCCCAGCAGACTACAAGGTACACAGAGTACAAACTCCTAAATTACAAACTGACCAACCAGCGTCATGTACACCCACACACAAAGATGGCAACTACGCTATCACAAGCAGTAGCCAACCCCACTAAAAGGAATAGCCAGAAGCCAGCAACACTAGTATCCTTACACAGTCTGGAGAAGGGAGCAAAAATCCCAAAATGTACCTAAAAGAAGCGAAACTCTACTAAGAAACAACCGAGTTTCTGATATTTTTCCTTTAATGCTTCATATAAATGTCCAAACCTGATATATGTACCTCCCAAAAACGGATACATATACCAAAATAATCGCTAATATATATCGTCGAATAGTTCTGCTTTTGTATTA
>CM042155.1:39940257-39962757 GCA_023376005.1 Doryteuthis pealeii
AAAATACTGAAATATATGTTATATATCTCTAAGAAAAAAAAGATTTACATAGTATATGGTTGGAATAATTTGCACAATGATTTTTTACAAAACTGGCTTTAATAAATAATTATTTGATGTTACTGGTTTCTAATACTATCATGTTATTCTCAAACGCATTAAACGCAATCCTATATATAATTCTATATAGAAATCAATTAAAATAACATTAAAATAAGTGTAATATTTTTATATTCGTTCTTATTTAGTTTCGTTAATCATTCTAATTTGATATTATATTACATTAAAACGTAAATACTTACACGCGACGAAGGGTGCATACTTTTTCTAGTCTATTAATAATAGAGATTCGGTCTCCTTTTGTCTGTCAACGAAAATGTCGATACTTATTCACCTTTTAGATGAATTTATGTTTGAAATATTTTTTCCTAAAATATATTTGGTGAAATATATATATTCTTTTACTTGGTCGACCCCACTCCCCCTATTTAATTTTATGAAATCCGAACGAAATATATTTTACTTTTACGATTTTTAAATTTTTTCCTAATTTTTTTTCTGAATAATTAAATCAGAAACTCCACGTAGACATTTCTTTTGTTTTATGATAGTGGGGACCACTGTCGTAAAATAAAAGAAATATCTCAGTGGAGTGAATATGATGCTTTTTAAGTAAAGAATCAATTTAAAAAATTATTAATCGTTTTATTTTATCTATTTCCCCTCCGCAGAGACTATTTTACGATAATTTAGTTTTACACCGCCAGGAAGGTGTTTTGCTTCTTTTTTTTTTTTTTTCTAGTACTAATGATTTTCGAATAGATCTACTTGATCCATAAGATGGAAAGATAACAGGTTTTACCACTCCGAATTAGAGCTTACCTGGGGGTAATGGCAAGGAAGAGATACACAACACTTCTAATAAAGAAAATACGCCGGGGTGGCCGAAAATCAGTATCAGCCAGCCAGCGAAGGAGTTTATCCCCTTTTGACTAGCGCTAGACCAAGGATTTTGTTTTGGAGTTTGGAATGGAGCGCTTCACCTTCCATCAGTTCCTCACTTTACCGCACAGATCCCTGGGCTATTCATACGCCCATTTGGCGTGGGCCCGAATTGAACCCGGAACCTTGTGGTTCCTAGTCAGAAGCTATTCCGACTGAGCTAATCCGGACCACCTCTAATACAAAGCACGAAAACCGAAGTCACATTATCAGATGCAGTTTATTGGCGTACGCAGTAAACCCATTTTTGGCATGTCGACCATTACTGGTGTGTCCATGTGTAAGAGCCTACAGGACAAGACCAGGATTTTTTATTCGTCTCATTTGAATTGTTTGTGTGATGCAAGGTAAATATTCGGACGGCTGCTGTCTTGTGGGATGCTACTTCAAGCATTTGTTCAAAATAGCATAAATCATTCTTGTGTAGCTCCCATCTAGATTGTTCTCCAAGATCTTCGGTAAAGTCTATGGGGTGCAGCTAGTAAATAGAACAAACATCTCCAGGACTCTTCTGAGTATTTTTTTATTAGTTATTATTATTATTTTAATTGATTTTAATTTCTATTATTTATTATTTTTTAATTTATTTTTTATTATCTTACTATTAATTTATTTTATTATTTATATCTTAACTAGTATTTTCTTTTATACATCATTATACTCTAATGTTTAAATTTAAAATCTTTTTATCTTACTTGTCCATTTATATTTTAATATACTACTCTGTTTTTTCTGTCTTGTCACTTTTTGTCTGTCTGGACACCCTAGAAATCAACCTTGAAATGTATCTCTTTTTTTCATTCACTTCCTGTTTCTATGGTTACAATCCTACTCTGTTAAAAATATATATATATATATATTTTTTTATTATTATTATTTTTGTTTTTGTTTGAATTTATATATATTCAGCTCTTTGGGGTTTTTTGTGATATGCTTGTCCATAAGTGAATTGAGACCCATCTGATGAGACGAAAATTTGGGGAGCCGGTTTAAATCAACTTAGATTTATATGGGCCCCAATTTTCGTCGAAATAAATTTATTATGGGATTACTGTATTGAGTTCTTCCTTCCTTTATTGATATATATATAAATAAATAAATATATATATATATATATATATATATATATATATATATATATAGTTGAATGAAGTGACAAATAAAAGTTGTTATTCATTTATTTGGGAACGATATTACTAACAATGGTTTCCTGCTAAAAGCATTCATCAGGTAAACGAAATGTTGTTTTTTTTAAATTACAGAAATTGTGTAAATGGTCGAATGTGTGCGGTTTTTTAACTGTATTCTCGTGTTTGCGTGTTTGCGTGTTTACATGATGTGGAATGTTCTTTTTGTTTGTACGTGTGCGTATTTTTGTTTGTGCAGATGTGTATGATGTCATGCGCGTGGAAATGCGTGAAGGCTGTGAGGATATGATTGTGTCCACCCGCGTGTGTGCGTATGAATATGCGTATTTGTATTTGGTATACATAATATTTATATATATATATATATTTGTATTTGGTAATATATATTATATATATATATATATATATATATATATATAAACACACACACACACACACACACACACACATATATATATATATAACTAGAAAAAACATGATCCGTTATGTTACCCGTTGAGCTCAGGTTGGATTGTTGAAAAACTCACAGGATAATATTATTTCGTCAATTTAAAGTTTTCCAAAACTGTCCAAATAAGTTGGCTTTTATTGGGAATAGAGACAAAAAATGTCAGTTGTATTTTTTTGCTACTTCTATAATTTACACGAATTTTCATTTCGTTCCCATGCAATGTTTTGTAGTATATTTTTTACTAAAAAATCATTTGCCGTTTTTTTTCTTACCACAAGCGTCTAATAATAGGATTTCTATTTATCTATTTCTCTCTCTCTCTCTCTCTCTCTCTCTCTCTCTCTCTCTCTCTCTCTCTTTATATATACATATATATATATATATATATATTATAATAATAATAATTATTATTATTATAGTTTTATTATAGATTTGCTCTACCCACGTATTTAGCACTTTATATTTGTTATATCGCTGTCTTATCATCGTGAAACTTGCATCACCTAACCATTGTGATTATTTTCACCGGTAAGTCACCTTTCCATTTTATTCATATATATATATATATATATATTATGGGGGCAGAGAATGAGCATGTGGGTGTATGTGTGTCTCAAAGTTCCCTGTCTACAAAAACTGTTGCATTTTGAACTAGACATTTAACAACACTCAAATGCTGACCCCCCTACCCCGCCACCCCAAATCGGGAAACATCTCCACCAAGCACTGATTGACATGGCATCGGCTGATTTGACACCTAGATCAGGAAACGAGATTTCAAGAGGGCTGCGACTCGATGAATGCCAAAATAAAATCAGGGCGGGAGGCACTTTCAAAGCAAGAAAAGCTGATGTTATCTCCAAAGACGGCAGACTAGTGATGCCAAATTTCATTGTAGCCCGACTCTTATCAATGCGACATCGATTTCCAGGCGATCAAGAGTTCGGAATGCACAAGGCTTATCACTTGATCTGACGGTACAAGCAACTAAAAAAAATGACAAGGGCACGATTTCAGGACATTCTTACAAATCTTTAAAGACAGAGACGTTCATATAGAAGAGTTCAATCACAAGCAAAAGACTATACAAAACGAATCCTTATTTGCTTATCTTACATACACAGACACATGTGCTTTTGAGTGTCTATATGAGTGCATGTATATATATATATATATATCTAGCAAATATATGCACCCTCCGGGTGCAAGTATTTAAGTTTTATATAATGAAATATCATATTAAATTAGAAAAGCCAAAGAAACTGAATAAGAATGCAGGTAAAAATTTTGAACAGAGGGGGTATGATTTAAAAATAGAACAACTTTGAAACAAACTCTTCCATCATTTTCCATTAATCCCGTCTTTCATTGGTAAATTTTCCTAAATTAACTATTTAGTTAAAATAAGAAGTAAAGAATGAAATTACAGTTATTTCTTCTTTTTAATGAATTTCTTTTAAGATTTATCCGCCGAGATTTTTGCTCATTTTCATTGATATAAAACCAAACAATTAGAAATCAATAATACTAAGCATATATTTATTAAAATCAAATTTTTAAGATCAATATGCAAATTAGCCTTCCCATTTACACTGTAAACCGCTATTTTGTTGTATATATAAATACAATTGCATGTTATTAGTACGTAGATATGGTCAACAGTATTAATAATGTCGAAGAATTTTGTTAATAATTGAAGTTTAAATAAAAATAAAATCATGGAGAATGTGATGTAAATAACTTAGGAAATTGTGACTTGAATGGTAATGTAGTTTCGGTTACAGACAGACAAACCCACAATCTCCATTATAATAAGATATATATGTGTGTGTGTGTGTGTACATGAATATGTATATATATATATATATATATATGTGTGTGTGTGTGTGTGTGTGTGTGTGCTTTGCAGAACTCAACGGACAGTTCTTGTCTCACGAGTTTTTGTTCGATCCTTTCTAACTGTCTGGCTATCTTTTAAATATCCGGGTGGAATTGGTGTATGAATCCACCAAAGGTTTTACCACGAGCGCTTTCTGCACAAACTAGTGCCATCATCAGGTGTGAAACTGGTGATATCACGAGCAAAATGCTATACAAAACGAATCCTTTTTTGCTTATCTTACATACACAGACACGTGTGCTTTGAGTGTGCATGTATATATATTCAGGGGCCGGGTTAGCTCAGTCGGTAGAGCATGTTCCTAGTTCGATACCGGCCCTCGCCAACTCAGTGTATGAGTAGCATAGGTTGGTGCGTTAAAGTAAGCAGCTGATGGTAGGTGTGGCGCTCCACCTCAGACGCCCAAACACAAACTCCTTGGTCTATCGCTAGTGAAAAGGGATAACGGGCCAACCCGACGACTTTACATATATAGACACGTGTGTTTCGAGTGTGTTCATGTATATATATATAGGCCAAATTTATATGCGGAATTTATTAGATTCAGAGTTTTCTTTCTCCTAGATTGATTGCGATACCAAGATTAAAGAGCTCAGTCTGCCCAGTTATTTATCCATTATTAAAGGAGGAATCGTCGGATCCACAACTTTCCCAAGGAGTAGCACAGGGATCTGTGCGGTAAAGTAAGGACCTGATGGTAGGTGAGGCGCTCCACCTCAGACGCCAAAACATTCTCCTTGGTCTAGCGCTATTGAAAAGAGTATAGACTCCCTCGCTGACTGGCTGATACCAACTGTAGGCCGCCCCGACGACTTTACTTACTTTTACTCATTAGCATCATGGGAAATGCAGTTTCATGCTGGGTTTGAACTCGGGTCGGCGAGTTCATTTCTTACAATGACTATTCCACCACGTTCCTCCATATATATATATATATATATATATATATAATATATAATATGGGTGTGCATTCAAATCTTTAGAAACATTTTCAAAGATAGAGCGAAATCATTTTGCTTTTATGTAAGTGGTATTAGTTCAGCAAGGGCGTCCATATATTAATAGCTGTGTCCTACTTAGCTCTTTTTGTTGAAACGTTAATGCTACTGAAGCGAGTAATTGGTCTATTTTTCTTTACTTTTATATTGTAACAAAACTGCTAATGTGCTATATTAATTTCATTTAGTTCCTCCATATTAAAAATGCCTTTTGTTTTTAACCAAAGGTTTCAGAGTGTGCGTGTGTCTTAATAGGAAATTATCACGTATCTCTCTCTCTCTCTCTCTCTCTCTCTCTCTCTCTCTCTCTCTCTCTCTCTCTGAATAGTATATTTCTCACTATCTGTCTTTGAATTTTCCTGCATTTTTGTTAAGAAGAACTCTGAATTCAAAAGTTCGTATTCGGAACCGGTTTATAAAAGGGGGAAATATGAACTCCTACCAGTTCTATGTATATAATCAACCCTCCGCACGAACAGTATGTGACACAATGTCAATTTATCAAGTTTAACATGTTTGAATTCAGAGTTTTCCTTCGCCAAGACCGGTTGCTAAACCAAGGTTAAAGAGCCCAGTTTTCCTTACTATTTACCCATAGGTGGAGGGAGAGTAGGATTCATACCTTTCCCAATGATATTAGCGCTATTAGTGAAAACGCAATTTCCACTTCGAGAATTTAAACACGGGCTGGCGAGTTTATTTCACATGGCTTTAACCATTACACCACGTAGTTCCATTCATACCGGTTGTATGTATTTAGTCAACACCGTTGCCACGGGTCGGATGCGATACAAGGTCAATTTAAATTCGGAGTTTTCCTTCTCCAAGACTGATTGTCATACAAAAGTTTAAGAACTGAGTCTGCCAAGCTATTTATCCATAACTGGAGAGAGAATCGTTGGTTCACACCTTTCCCAAGTGTATTATCTCTATGTGAAATGCAAACATCTCATGCAGAATTTGAACTCGGGTCGACGAGTCCAGTACTTATAACGATGGCTATTACACCACGCGCCTCCATATATAGGTTGTTCTGTGTGTCTTCAAATCTTTAGAAAGTTTTTTCAATGATATAATGAAACTGTTGCTTTTGTGCAAATAGCACAGTTCAGCAAGGACATTCATTTATTGATAGCTGTGTTTTACTTAGGTCAATTTGTTGAAACGTTAGAACCGCTAAAGCGATTGATTCATTTATGTTTCTTTTCTTTTATAGTGTAACAAAAGTGATAATGTGGTATATTAATTTCATTAATTTCCTCATATGAAAAATACCTTTTGTTTTTCACCAAAGGTTTCACTGTTTGTGCGTGTCTTAATAGGAGATTACACGTCTCTCTCTCTCTCTCTCTCTCTCTCTCTCTCTCTCTCTCTCTCTCTCTCTCTCTCTCTCTCTCTCTCTCTGAATAGTATATTTTGATAGTTTCTTAGGATTTTGTTTTTAATCATTTTTCCTGCAATTTTTTAAGACAACTCTAAATTCAATCGTTCGTATTGTCAACCGGTATAGGAGAAGGGAAACCATAATCTCACACCATTTGTATGAATTCAGTCAACCCCTTCCACCCGGGCAGGATGCAACAGAAGTTCAAAAGGGAAAACAACTGGTTTGAATTTAGATGTTTCCTGCTTCCGGAGCGGTGGCAATACAAAGCTAAAAAGAGACCGACCATTTCATTCGACCATAACCGTTACGTTACGAACCCCTCTTGTATCTTCAAAAGGTTTTAGAATATCTTAAAATATCTTTTTTTATTATATTACTGTTATTAATATATTCTTATTTTTAAATAGTAATATTTTGATAGTTTCGTAGCATATTATCTTTCTTTAATTTTACTGGAATTCTTTTAAACTAAAGAATATTTGTGTTGGATTATTTTAGTATAAGGTGTGCTGAATATTACAACTTGTATTTATAAACACTTTCAAAACCGCGTTGGCTGAATCGACCAATCAAAACGCTCAAACATGTATTGGATTTACTATTAAAAAGGCAGTGATAAATTGCTAGACAATCGCTCGTCGGATGTACACACGAACTGACGAGGATTATACAAACTTTCTAAGCACGGGCAACTGATGAGTATTATACAATGTTTTAACACGGACAAGGATTAAAACTAATACTGAATCTTTCTACTGCAAGAAAGGATCAAACTTTATGCCACAAGGGATCTCCAATGTAAAATTGCTTTCACCTATAGCACTAGAATGACCACAGGAATCGTAAAAATTTGAATAACAAAAGAAAACTGAATAGCGAGTTCAAACCTTGCTGGGTACCCTATACTTACAATTTTATGTCACATCCTCTACCATTGGCGAACGGGGTGTGTAAATAGCTACCTTTTCATGTGTTCATGGTGCAAAGTGTATTCCCAAAGGTCCACAGTGAAATGTTGAGAAAACTCAAAGATGGACATGTTGTCATTTATCCATATAAAGAAAAAAAAGATAAATTCTTAGTTACAAAAACATAATCCTATCCCATCTATGGGTTAAATAGAAAAATGTATTTATAAAAAAATTGTATTATCAATTAAGAATTGATTTATTTCAAAATTTTATGACCCACTGAGGTTGATATGCCATAAAACAAAACAAAACCAAACATA
The DNA here is from genome assembly GCA_023376005.1 of Doryteuthis pealeii. Taxonomy (NCBI): domain Eukaryota; kingdom Metazoa; phylum Mollusca; class Cephalopoda; order Myopsida; family Loliginidae; genus Doryteuthis; species Doryteuthis pealeii. Next base: position 39,948,375 of record CM042155.1, read on the forward strand.
ACCCTCTGCCGTTTATTTCCGATGTTTCAAGTGCTTCAAACCGAGAGATGGCTATCACCTATTTGTTTTCTTTGAGTGGCTTAAAGCAGCTTTCTCACCACTGCGATTCTACTGTAAGCCGCTGACAGCTGCTATGGCGTGTGCCACTTGTTTATGCTGAAAAATATCCAAGGGAACACCTCAGCTGTCTTTCTTTTTCTTCTGATGTGAATAGATACTGAGCTTTGAAATATCTCATTACACAGGTAAAAAATACCAAGAAAATTTGGTACAGCCGTGGAGGAAATTTGGTGGGCAAAGTGTTAAACATGTCGAATGCTTTTCTTTGTCGATGAAGAAAAAGCATTTGATGATATATAGTTTGTGGACACTATGATGGGAGAGGAGGTTTTTTGCTTTGTCCTAAAATAATGTATTTGTCTCTGTCCCAGTGGCCAACTCATATTTTTTCTCCTAAGCAAGTCTCGTCTTAACACCTTGTCCCACCTCCCTCTAAAAAACGAGAGTTCACGTGATTGACCCTTTGACACCACCCTGTTGCTCACATCCATCATAGTCGGGTGCTGAGGTCATTATTGGGATGAAGCCAAAAAACACGACCCCTTACAAAAAACATGCGTGAGTTCACGTGATTAATCTATCCACGTCTCCATATCACTCATGATCACCATAACTGGGCGCTGTGAGGTAGTTGTTGGGAAGAGGCCAATACAAAACAGAATAACAAAAAAGAAATCGTGTGTTCAGGAGTATTAAACTCATGACCTCGCCCTTTCGTCCAAGAGAGCTTGGCGCTGATATCGTTGGTAAAGAGAAACTATTATATTACCCTTATCCTTAGCTACATCCATAATTTGGAAGGATCTTTTTAGCCATAATTCATCGATGGCCAAATCCTTTGATGTAGAGCTATCAAATTTGGAATTCAGATTTAAAAGAAACAATACTTTTGAAATGGATTTAAATATTTTGCAACAAAAAAATGAAATAATCTGTTATAAATAATTTCCGAAGAAATTTGTAAAAAGTTGTGTTGCAAGTTGAATCTATTCTGAGAGTCCAAGAGTTGGTAGATGTTTTAAATAGCAGGTTGGGCTATTCAACTGTTTACTTTGGCCAAGCTGATTCCTAGGATTCTTATTGGCTGCTGGTTTTAGTGTGGATAATTTGATCCATCATACATACCAAACACTATTGTTCTGGTTGTTGGTACAGAACCTGTATTCGGTTAATCTATCTTTTCGTCTGGTGACTGGATACTAGTCTTAGCCTTCCTTTGAGGATGAACATGCAGATTGGTAACGCAAAATTGAAGTCAAGACATGATTGGTGCACAATGAGACATCCAAGATATGTGACATATTTCATAGAGACACCATTGATTAAAAGACAAAAAAAATATTAATTGTCAGACTTTTTGAGAAATGTAGAAGGAAAGGAAAAAAGAAAAAGAAAGAAGAAAACAAAGACAATATAAGTTATCTAAATCCTAATTTCTTGATAATATCCATCTGGAGCTGAATACATTATCATCAAAATCTTTAAAAAATGAAACATTTGTAATTAGTACTGTTAGTTTTCATTATAAATTTAAAGGTAGTTTTCTTTTATCCTTATGTCGCTTTTTCTTACAATCTTTAACACGTTGGCTACGTATTGGTACCCCTATATCCTTTCCTTTTTGAAGCCCGTCGCATACGACGATGACGTCAGGCCATGTCTTCAACAGTTGTAGACCCTCTGGTGGCGAGTTAAAGCAATTCTGGACACACATTACATGGGAAATTCCCATGTGATAATGGTGGTTCATGACGAAGAAGACGGTACCACTCTGCAGCCCTGTTATTGAGATGTTCAGCTCCTGTGCGGCATGTGTCTCGCCAACCCTGTCTGCTGGATGCCAGATCTTCCATGCTTGAAGGTGTGATGGTGTATTTCTTTAGCGTTGCCTTAGTATGGTCGTTGAAACTCTTTTGAAAGTCTCCTCTCCTACGCATGCCATCTGCGAGTTCACCATAAAATATTTTACGGGGGAGTCTGTCTGCAGGCATGCGGTTGGTGTGACCCAGCCATCGCAGTTAGCATTGCGATAGGATGGTTCAATTGGGTCAATGCGCATTCTGTTATGTATATATGTTACTGATGTTTTTTGGGTTTTTTAAAATAATTCGTAGAATATATATTTTCATAATAACAGCAGATAAATAATAGCAGTATCTATACATACTACTTAAAGAAGGTGGAAACAATGAAAAATTATGTTATAACTAGAACTTGCCTTCGTGAAAACTTAGCTGTATAAATAAAGTTTCCTGTAAATATGATTCTGCTGACCTGGAATTCGTAGTAGTTCCAGTGATGCTGATATCTTCTTATTTTAGTGTGTCCTGGGACGCAAGGATTTTATTTGAATGAGTCCGCGAGAAATTTGATGGGTCCCAACTAGAGTTTTTTTTACCTATGAACAACTAAAGACATCTAAACCACTACCTTGTACCCTATAAAGCGTAATTCGTTTCCAATAAAATATTGAATGTATTTACAGTCAGCTGGAAAAAAGTGGGGTAAGAAAAAAGGACTCGGACACATGGATACGATTTTCTGCGTCCTTTCAGATTTTTATGCTTACAGTGATGCAGGACGCGTACTTATCAGCAGCCTTGAGTTATATGGATGACGGTTCTCGACACCTAATTTGTGGACTGCGAGAGAAGACGCTGCTGATCTACCTTCTTTGGTTCATAGCGATGCAAAGCAATGCAAAGCGAGTACCTTACCTTGTACCTTATAGGTGCCGCCACGGGAATGGCCAAAAAGAGAATGAAAGGGGTTCAGGTCTTTCTTTTATAGGTGACCTCACGGGATCTCTAAAAGGCCTGTGATTGGCCGATTTGAATACGTACGTCTGTCCATTTTAGAAATTTCCAGCATTTAAAATAGGTTTAATATTATCAGTTCATCTAAAAAGTTCGGCTGCTTATAGACAAAAGTTAACCACTATAAACAAATAGACAGTTAAGTTTAGTTGATAAACTTAGACTTACTTAATGGTACCGTCATTGTCGGTGGACAAACATTATTTTTGAAAATTGAAATAGATCACTAAGTAGGACTGAGCCTATTCTAGTAGTGAACACTCCAAGCGGAGATTTAAGAGGTTTGAATTCAGAGTCTTCTTTATCATAGACTGGTTGCCTAAGGTTAAAGAGCCCAGTCTGCCTTATTATTTTACCCATAGCTGGAGGGAAAATAGTTGGATTTATACCTAAAGTATATTAGCGCTATCTGAACTGTGACGAGTCCATTTCCTACGACTCTAACCAGTGCGCCACCGCGTTTCCCCAATTACTTATTATAATAACTTTAAACAGACGTAAGTAAATGTATGCATAGAAGTGCTTACGGTAATTCATTACTTTTTTATGATAATAGGCAATTTAACAAGCACATCATGTCAATATAAACAGAGATTTAAATCTTAAAATAGCCAAGTTAATTGTCCAACATCACGAATACGTGGCGTTAACGGCGGGAAAAATAGAATGTCGTTTCAAATTAGATATATATATTTACCAACCCCTCCGTACGAGCAGGATATGACACACGGTCAATTTCTAAAGCGGAGTTCAACAGGTTTGAATTCAGAGTTTTACTTCTACTAGACCGGTTGCCTAACCAAGGTTAAAGAGCCCAGTCTGCCCTACTATTTATCCATAGCTGGAGGAAGAGTAGGATTCATACCTTTCCTAAGTGAAATGCATTTACCACATCCAGGATTTGAACTCGGGGCGACGAGTCCATTTCCCACGACTTTAACCATTACACCACGCGCTTCCCACTTTCAAATTAGATATAATTTAGTGTATTGTTGACATATAACTTCCGAAAGTCTGACTATTTAATATACCCAGATAAATCTATACATATGTAAAGGGCAGTTTGTGAGTATGTATGTCCGGAGGAAACTATGAAAATAAAACAATTAACGACAAACTAAATATATATACACATTCACTATCACCAGATCTTGCTTTTTGAGTAAAAATAATGAACATTTGATTTACATATGTGAAGATAATTAAAAATTAAATTAAATGATAATAACATATAATTTCTTATGCATTTGATATTTTAAATAGCAGACATTAATTTTTCATTACAGGGTGGCTTTATCAATGCAATGTCTTTTTTACATAGGGATTTTGATGGAGGGTCCTGCGAGGATCCAACTGACGATTCAGAAATAATGGATTTGTGAAACTAACTTAAAAAATATCCCTTCTACCCAGGCGACACCGAGTAGCCGGTTCTAGTACTTTATTAAATCACTGTCAATGTTAAATTTAAATACGTCCAGTGTTAAAATGACACGTATTTATAATAGTAGGACCTGTGGATATACCACAGTATGATAATTCAATTTTTACAATGTTTGATATGTTTACATAAGAACTATTACAATATAGTTCAATATGTAAAAAAATATATAATAATCTTAATTATACATTCTCTCACTTTTTCTTATTCTCATTCTTTTCATTTTTTTTATTATGTTCGATTGAAACAGATTAGCGTTATCGCTTCTGTCCGCTCCCACCTTCACTATATCTTTCTCCTTTCTTACTTTCTTTCTTATATTTTTCTGTGTAGCACGTCGTTTTTCATCCCTTTCTTTCTTTATAAAACTGAATGGTCCATTATTTAGCTGAGGTGATGACACTCATAAGAAATAAGAATTCGGCGTATAAGCGACACTATATAATAGGATTCACATTTTTTGCATTTCACCATGGATGATTTGGACGGTCTCATTTTTAACTAGAGGGTGTTGCAAGATGAGAACGGTTGGAAGATTAAGGAACACGGGTATTAATATATACGAGGTTGAGTAAAAATTAATGCCATTTTGTTTAAGACAGGTATAACTACGAACCTCGTCACTGGAATAATGCTCAAGACCTCTTTCATGGGGCTGAAGAGATCATAGTCTAAAAGCGCTGAAGAGGAAGTGAAATCTGTTGTGTAGAAGTAGCTCAAAGAACAGTCAACATAATTTTACGGGGCAGGGATACATGATCTCATTTGAAGGTGGAACATTGCTATTGAGAGAAAGGATGACTGTGGAGAAGTAGGGATGTGATCCACAGAGGACCAGTGTTGGAATATTTTGTGTATATAATGTGTGCTAAAACTCACCACCTAAATTTATAGACTGGTCACGTGGTCTATACCTCCACCAATCAACATCCATAATGCGTGGTTGATTGACTACTTAATCACTGATACTGAACAGAAGTCCATTTGCAATCATTGACAAAGGAACTTACAACCAAAGGATTCTCCGCCACTGACAAGCGCTTTGCTTGAAGCGTAAATGATGACCCATAAAATCGTAACAAACAGCTTCATGTTGATGTATGATACATGTTACTGTGTTAGTAATTATACCTGTCCTAAACAGAATGGCATTACTTTTTTACTCACCCTCGTATATAGATTTGGAAACAACTTATTTTATAAGCATCAAATTGCAAGCTGAAGAATACATGTAAGTCTTCGCAGAAATCGCAATATAAACACTGGGAACCTGTCAGATAAGCTGAGAAAATTGCTTTATATTTCTAGAAGAGTGGCAAATGTTTCTTGGAGGAAAAAGTTATGGGTAATATATTTAATTATTGCCAACGATATTTAATAATATCAGTATTGCTATAGGTGATTCAGAGACAGGTGATCTAATACAAGGGAGAGGAGAAACACAGTATGACAAAGATAATGAAATGGGATGGTCACAGTAAAGGTCTATGTGGAATAAAGAACAACAGAAATGGGTGTCAGTTTTTCCCCCAATTAGAATACCCTCAATTGTGTTACAATATAAACTAACCAATGGTGTTTTTTTAATTGTTTTGATAAAAAGATAACCGTGAAAAAAATTGTAATATATATATTGTAGCAATTTGTTGGGCGATTAGCATCCGGCTGTGTTGTGAGCTGAGTATGTTTTGTTGAACAACAGCATTAAGCGCTACTGACTGGTGCCCAAAACAGCTGGTGTTTATGGAAGTCAGGAATACTCTATTCATGTATTTGGGTGATTCCATTCCTTGAGTCCTGATTGGCTGCTTGGTTTCCATGATGTTATGATGCTTAATAAATATTCTGGCATTGTGCAGTAGGCTTGCAACAAGGTTATATCGTATTAAGTTACGGGTTCCTTGTTGCCTTGTCTTACCAATTCGACGGTAACTCAGTATGTTTATTCTTTATATATATATATATATATATATATATACCCACAGAAATAGCAGTGTGGGATAATCTATTATAACCTGTTGTCTCTCTCTCTCTCTCACATATAACAGTTTGTAATATATATATATATATATATATATATATATATATATATAATATATATATATATGAGTGAGAGAGGTAATCAACAGGTTGTGAAGTATAGACAAATAAAAACGTGTTGTAATTATATATATATATATATGTGTGTGTGTGTGTGTGTGTGTGTGTGTGTGTGTGTGTGTCCATTTCCTCCGGCAATATCCATTACACCAAAGATTATATATATATATATATATATATATATATATATATATATATATATATATATATATATATAATCCAGGGATAATTATTGTGCATTTCCATTATAGACTTGGGAAAAGTATGAACCCAACTCTTCATCCTCCGACTATGGGTAAATAGTAGGACGCACTGGGCTTTTTAACGTTGGTATGGCAATCGGTCTTGGTGAAGGAAAACTCCGCCTACACATCTAACTGTGTCACATCCTAATTGTGCTGAGGGGCTTATGTATATCTTTGGCTTTTTTTGTGTGCTTCATGCAGTTTTTATTGACTCAAAAGCCAGTAATTGCCAGTTTACGTTGTAGCGATGGAGATCAAATTGAAAAATAAGTTTCATGATTTAGATTTCCACGATTACATTTATAGAGATTTATGCACGAAAAGTCTTCAGACGAGTAATTTCTATTGAAAATCTTCTATGGAATAACTTAGCCGCCTTCTACCGTTTCAATAAATGATTCAACTGTCAGCTAAACAAATTAATATTTGCATAGGAGAGGGATTGAGGATGGTAGGATTAAATTCCCTTAAATTAATTTTCCTATACATTGTAGGATCAGAAATAATTATTTAAATATTAGCTGACGTTATGACACAGGAACCAAAATATGGGTCTCCCAGTAAAAATCGAACTCGTTAAAAATAATCTCTTAATCTGACATGCTAAATATTACACCACGGATAGACGGACAGGAGCTGGAATACAAATTGATTTTTGTTCTATGTTGATCAAAACTTAGAAGATTTTTCGCCTTTACTTGGGCAAGACGGTCGGTCGGAGTGACACCTCCAAGCAAACGGCTCGTCACTATATGATTGTTCTAACCTTATTGCCCTTATGGCAATCACCCAATTCCTTATATCATATATGTAGGAAGAGCGTGGTGTAATGGTTAAAGTCATGGGAAATGGACTCGTCGCCCCGAATTCAAATCCTGGACTTGGTAATTGCATTTCACTTAGCGCTAATACCCTTGAGAAAGGTATGATTCCTACTTTCCCTCCAGCTATGGATGAATAGTAGGGCAGACTGGGCTCTTTAACCTTGATATGGCAACCGGTCTAGAAGAAGGGAAACTCTGAATTCAAACCTGTTAAACTCCGCTTAAGAAATTGACCTTGTGTCGCATCCTGCTCGTGCGGAAGGGTTAATAAATATATATATCATATATGTAACAGAAGAGGGTCTTAGTCTCCTGGGTATGATGTTAAACTCTCTCTCTCTCTCTCTCCCCCCCTCTCTCTCTCTCTCCTCTCTCTCTCTCTCTCTCTCTCTCTCTCTGCTGATGATGATGATGATGATTTTTCACTTCTGGATCTCTGGGGAATGTGGAGTACCCCTTCATCACCATTACTCTCAGATCCACTATGATCGGAGTGGTGGTACTTGTTAGGATCCCATCTAGTAATAGAAGAAAGTGAGTTTTAAAAAATGTGTTTAAAAATTGAGTTTTAAAACAATTTAATGCCTGTAAAGAATGAATAAAACCAAACGTCTTTGGCATGTATTAACCCAACATAGTAGGCCTGCCGTAAAGTCGACGCAACCAACCAAGACTATCTTATTACAATGTACTCGACAAATTAGTGCCTATCAAGAATGAATAAAAAGTATTCCACATACATTAACCCACTAACGTAGACAATCGTACTACAAAGAAATTTTATCTTAGACAAACTTACTACAAAGAAATTCTAACTTAGACAATCGTACTACAAAGAAGGTTTATCTTAGACAATCGTACTACAAAGAAATTCTAACTTAGACAATCGTACTACAAAGAAGGTTTATCTTAGACAATCGTACTACAAAGAAATTATAACTTAGACAAACTTACTACAAAGAAATTCTAACTTAGACAATCGTACTACAAAGAAATTATAACTTAGACAATCGTACTACAAAGAAATTTATCTTAGACAATCGTACTACAAAGAAATTCTAACTTAGACAATCGTACTACAAAGAAGGTTTATCTTAGACAATCGTACTACAAAGAAATTATAACTTAGACAACTTACTACAAAGAAATTCTAACTTAGACAATACTTTATAACTTAGACAATCGTACTACAAAGAAATTTTATCTTAGACAATCTTACTACAAAGAAATTCTAACTTAGACAAATTTACTACAAAGAAATTCTAACTTAGACAATCGTACTACAAAGAAATTCTAACTTAGACAATCTTACTACAAAGAAATTTATCTTAGACAATCGTACTACAAAGAAATTTTAACTTAGACAAACTTACTACAAAGAAATTCTAACTTATACAATCGTACTACAAAGAAATTATAACTTAGACAATCGTACTACAAAGAAATTTTATCTTAGACAATCTTACTACAAAGAAATTCTAGACTTACTACAAAGAATTCTAACTTAGACAATCTACTACAAAGAAATTCTAACTTAGACAAACTTACTACAAAGAAATTCTAACTTAGACAATCTTACTACAAAGAAATTCTAAATTAGACAATCGTACTACAAAGACATTCTAACTTAGACAATCTTACTACAAAGAAATTCTAAATTAGACAATCGTACTACAAAGAAATTTTATCTCAGACAATCGTACTATAAAGAAAGTTTATCTTAGACAATCTTACTACAAAGAAATTCTATCTTAGGCAATCGTACTACAAAGAAATTTTATCTTAGACAATCTTACTACAAAGAAATTACTTCGGGGCTGCTATTAAAGCACCATTCACTCTTTCCTGTGAACTAGGATTTTTGAAATCCGACCAAATTCTATTCTGCTTCAAGAAAGTCCGCTAGCATTTTCCGAATGAGTACGAAATATAAAATGACACTATGAGATGCAAATAGTTTGACGCTTTGGATATTGATTATCGGGTGGATGACAAAAACAAAGCGTATGAATGAATCCAGAATGTAATAAATGTCATAAAATAAGGGAAAGACAAGATTACAAAAACGAATTAGGGAAAAGAAGGGACATTGAATGGAGTGCAAACGAAGACGAACTACAAACAAGAAAACGGAGAGAATGGACAAAGCAAGAAAAGAATGAATGTCACAAAAAATAAAAGGACATAACAAAAATGAATGAGAGAATAAAAGATACAATAAATGGAAAGCAATCATGTACGTCGGAGATGAATAATCCAGTCCATAATATTTCGAAATATGGGAAAGACAATATTACGACAGCGAATAAAGGGACAAAAAGGGATATTGAGTGGAGAGCAAAGATGAAGAAGCAGAAAAAATGAAAAGATTCCAGAATAAAGAATAAGAGAAAAGAGAAAACAATAGATGAAGAGTAAAGTCGGAAATGTTTCAAAATAGTAGAAAGGCAAAATTACGTAAAGGAATTGAGGGAAAAAGGGATATTAAATGGAGTGCAAGGATGAAGAATAATGAAAAGAAGGAACAATAGATGGAGAGCAATCATGAATGTCGAAAAGGAGAATCCAGTCCATAATGTCTCAAAATAAGGGAAATACATTATTAAGAAAGGGAATAAGGGAAAAGTAGGGATATTTAATGGAGAGCAAAGAAGTAGAAGAAGAAAAATGGAAGGAAGTCAAAGATGAATGGAAGAAGAAGAAGAAGAAGAAGAAGAAGAAGAAGAAGAAGAAGAAGAAGAAGAAGAAGAAGAAGAAGAAGAAGAATGGAAAGGAGTAGAGGAAGAAGAATCAAAAGGAGTAGAATGAGAAGAATGTAAAGGAGTAGAGAAAGAAGAATGAAAAGGAGTAGGGGAGGAAGAATGGAAAGGAGTAGAAGAATGGAAAGGAGTAGAAGAAGAAGAATTGAAAGGAGTAGAAGAATGGAAAGGAGTAGGGGAAGAAAAATGGAAAGGAGTATAAGAAGAATGTAAAGGAGTAGAAGAAGAAGAATGGAAAGGAGTAGAGGAAGAAGAATGGAAGGGAATAGGGGAAGAAGAATGGAAAAGAGAATGGAAAGGATAGAGAAGAAGAATGGAAGGGAATAGGGGAAGAAGAATGGAAAAGAGAATGGAAAGGAGTAGAGGAAAGTCAGAATAGAAAGGGAAATCAAAGAAGACGAAGGAGAAGAGGAAGACGTATGGAAATTAGACGAAAGACAGAAAGAAAACTACAAAAGTAATAAATCCAGAGTAACGAATAAGACAAAAGAGAGAACAATAGATGGAGAGAGATGATGCAAGTCGGAAAATGTCTCAAAATAGGAGAAAGACAATATAACCTTAGTAAAAAAGGGAAAAGAAGAGACATTAAATGAATAGCACAAAAGGAAATGGTGGAAGAAGAAAATTTAAAAAATCAAGAAAAAACAAATAAGAGAAAAGAAACATTGAATATAAAGCAAGCGAAGAAGAAACGAAGAGAATTAAGGAATCCAGAACACAATGAAATGTCATATAAAATAATCATACTAAGTTCCAATAACCGTCGAATAGGTAAGACAAAGCTGATATAACTTGTTGCAATCCTACTGCAGTATGAAGCCTCATAACATCATATAAACCAAGCAACCAATCAGTACGCAAGGAATGGAATCACCCAAATACATGAATAGACTATTCTTGGGTTCCATAAGTACCAGCTGATTTTGGCACTTGTTCAGTTGTACTTAGCCAGTTGCTGTTGTCCGAACAGTATACTAACTAACTGACTGCAACATGTCACAAAATAAAAGTTGTTGTAACGTTGGCGGACTAAACGTTAGTCGGTATCAGTCGAGGAATCTTTCCCTTTTTTGATAAAATCTAGACCAGGTAGTTTTTTGCTGAAGGGGAGAGCCACACCTACCAAACAGATCAGAACAGATCAGATTACCTAATCTGTGCTACACATACGCTGAATTGCTGAGACCAATATCGAACAAGGAACCTTGCGATTCTGAGACAGGTGCTCTACCGAATGAGCTAATCCATCCCCTTAACAAGTAAATGAATGACAAAATATTGAAAAAAATGAATGAGTATATCAGAAAAAGTATATCGAATACGGAAACTTGTGAGTCCAAGGCGGTTGCTCTACCGACTGAGCTAAACCAACCCCTAACAAAAAAGTGGTGCAGTCATATAGTAGGGTGAATACAGCAACAGAAGACCAGTAATTCAAGAGTAAACAATGGAACAAACACAAGGGAAAAAAAGCTAAAATGGACAAAAGAAAATACTATTTCTCTGAATTTTTTAGATGAGGCCTGACAATTAGTATTATTTGTATTATTCGGACTCATCTTCATTGTTATCCAATCGGACACATAGCGTAGTGGATAAAGGAGTTAGGTTAAGATAGTTCTAAGTAACAGATATCTCTAGACTGCAGGTTCAATCCTGTCAGGGCAGCAGTAACATAGAATAATAATTAACACAGCTTAACACCTGTACTCCAGCTATGGTTAGCGAAAGAGAACAGATACACCCGTGGATTGAATAAAGGGATAGGTTCAAAGTGATGGCTCCGATTACGACAAGAAGTATTATCTGCGTTATTCGGACTAATCTTCATTGTTATATGTACAACGTTTCAATGAAGATGAGGACAATAGTCCGAATAACGGAGATAATACTAATTATCAAGCCTCATCTCAGACATTCAGAGAAATAGTACGACAAGAAGGTTCCCGTGTTCGAAAAGATGGTTCTCGAGTCCGAGAAGGTTCCCGAGTCCGACAAGAAATACCTGAAGAAGGCCAGAGGGCACATCGGCCGAAAAGTTGTGCAGATAACCATGAAGATAAGGACAATAGTCCGAACGATGCAAATAATACTAAAAGAAAATACAAAGAATAAAGAGAAAGTAAGTTTCTCAATGAAAATATTAAAACAAAAATAAAATAAATACAGAAAGGGATGATACCAAGAGAAATAAGACGACAGAGATTATGAAAAAAAAATCTACAGATTAAATTTGAGAGGATTAAGAAGCTTAATTCCTCTCAGCGGCCACAAGAAGGTCACCCTGATAACATTATCAAGTTACCACAACATAAAAAAGTAAAAAGTATTTAGTTTTTGTAAATTGGGATTAAACCATTCTGCATTATGCTATATTATTTCATGTTCACAGTTAAGACTAATAGTTTTAGAGATCTTCAATTGTAAGTTCGTATTTCTGTGCAGACAAGATAAAAAAATATGCTATAGGAAGAAACTGGATCGATGTTGTCTGCTAATTCATAGGTCCTCTCCATTATAGTCTATTGATACACTTGGAATTCGCAGAATATCATTTACCAAATAGAAGAATAAACGATAGATAAGAATATCGACTCCTTACATTAGGAGTTCACTGGAGAATCGATGATTTTTGGAAGAGGATTGGTAATAACTTGAGGGCGCATTTAGCTGAGTAGTCTACATTAGATATATATATATATATATATATATATATATATATATATATATATATATGTGTGTGTATGTCTATCTCCATATTTCTATACTTATGTATAATACTGCATATATATATATATATATATATATATATATATATGTGTGTGTGTGTGTGTGTGTGTGTATGTGTGTGTGTATATATATATATATATTGATATTGCTATTGATATAGATATATATACTCACACATATATGTCTATCTCCATATGTATATACTTATGTACAATAGTGTAAGTGTATATATATATATAATATATATATATATATATATATATATATGCATGTGTATGTCTATCTCCATATTTCTATACTTATGTATAATAGTGTAAGTATATATATATATATATATATATATATATATATATATATATATATATATGTGTGTGTGTGTGTGTGTGTGTGTGTGTGTGTCCGAGTTTGTATACGTACGTATATCATAGTAAGCATGTGTATGTATACACATATGTATATTAGGGTAATCATATTGATATGGACGGTCTCATTTTTAAATAGAGTGTGTGCAAGATAACGGTCTTACTTTTAAGGAACAGAAGTGTTAATATATCACTATTATTATTATTATTATTATTATTATTATTATTATTATTATTATAAAATCGGAATACTTGAAACCATTTAACTGCATGAAAATAAGTCGGGTTACATAGGAATATTTGATACCATATAAATGTGTGCAAACTATTTGTATTAGGAATACGGCATCAGAAGCTTTCGGTCAGATTAGAACGTAACTCTGCACGAACTATGGAACATAATGAAATATTACAACTAGATAAGAGTTGCATCGAAATTAACAAGAATCACTATTAGTAAAACTCTGTTCAAAGAAAGACGGTGAGCATACTGACCTTATAAGAGTCATTTTCTAAAGGTTGGTAAGTTCACTGCACGTCTACCATTCGCAAATGAACATATTCATAATGATGTTTAATTCTGAGACAATGTACTCTGGTCTCATTGGACAAATGTTGAACGTTTTGGAGTTCATAAGAAGAAATGTGTTTGGAAATGTCAAATGTTTCAATGTAAAGAAAATGTGGAATTTGACGTATCTTGCTTTGAGGTGATCTCTCATGTAAAAATCGCAGGAAGTTATTAAAAATTAATGATTCATCTTAAAAATATTCATTCAATTATTTTTCTTTTGTTTTTTAAGCCTCCTTGAGCATCACCCTTTTTTCTTTATATTCACATCAACCTTTAACAGCAGAACGTAAGAATATTTGCAAAAAACATATGCTATATATATATATATATATATATATATATATATATATATATATATATATATATATTATAATAAATGACGGAAAGAACTTTAAACTTGTTTCATTACAATAATTTATTTTAACTGCATTACTGCAGAATATTCAGGTAATCGCAAGAACATGACTCT
>CM042155.1:39967757-40005257 GCA_023376005.1 Doryteuthis pealeii
AATGGACAAATATCTGGACCTTGCGAGAGAACTGAAAAAGTTATGGAATATGAAAGTGAAAGTTATACCAATTGTAGTTGGTGCACTTGGAACAGTCCCAAAAGGATTAGAAAAGGGTTTGGAAAGTTTGGAAATCAGAGAAAGGATTGAAACTATTCAGAACACTGCACTGCTGCAATCTGCCAGAATACTCAGAAGAGTCCTGGAGACCTGAGGAGACTTGCTGTCACTCAGACTCCAGTGAAAGACCATCAGCTAATGCTGATGTGAAAACTCAAAAGGAGCAAATAATAATAATAATAATCATAATAATAATAATAATAATAATAATAATAATTTGTATGCATACAGTTAAATGGTATCAAGTATCCCTATCTAATACGAAACAGTAAACATATCAAGCGTTGTCATAATAATTGAATTATCATACCGTGTAATATGCACAGACCCTGCTTGTAATATTTCATTACATTAAAACATAAATATCCCATAAAAATCCCATTTTGTTTAGGACAGGTATAATTACCAACACAAGAACAGGAATAATGTTTGCCTCTCAAACCTCTTTCATGGGGCCGAAGAGATGCAAACATTGTTCCAGTGACGAGGAAGTGAGATCTGTAGTGAAGTATTGGCTCAAAGAACAGTGAACAGAATTTTAAGGTGTAGGGATACATGCTCTCATCCGAAGGTTGATACTCGATAATATATAATACGTTAGCGATAACAGTATCTAAGATATAAACGGTGACTATGTGAAGAAGTAGTGATGTGATCCACAGAGGACCAACTTCAGTTTAAAGTATGATACATGTTCCTGTGTAGGTAATTATACATGAGCTAAACAAAATGGCATTACTTTTTGACTCGATCGCGTATTTGCGCTTAGGGGCGCATACTTTTGTTAGTCATATTAGTAGAACGTATTGATAGCCAACAAAGAAGCAACGAAAAAGAAAGGAAAAAAATAAAGGCAAATTACGTAGATAGAATTAGTTGAAATTAGCAATATGTTAATTGGTTTAAATATTGAAAGTGTAAAGAAAATTGTGTGACGTGCCATGTTTTAAAAGTGATAAATTAACACTTAGCAAAGGGGAGCGTCGTCTCAGATCAGACGAGTGATAATTAAAATCACTTATCACTAATTGTTAAGAAAAAAATATTTCACACCTACAAATATCTGTCCATAACGGAACGTTTTAACAGTAAACACATGTTCTTTAAGTGTTCGATAAAGAACGTATATCTTCTCCAATACGCATCGTTCTTCCCTGTTAAAAATGAGACTGTCGGAATAATCTAAGATGAAATGCAAAATGTGAATCCTGATTATCTCGTGTCGCTTATCCACAGAATTCTTATTTCTTCAACAGTTTAAAGTAACATATCATTTCGTCCTTACTTATCTCTAAGTGAAGGTTCTTATACGATACACACATATGCAAATAGTGATTGAAATTGTTTGTATTGTTTTCTGCACGTTTTAACAATTCTTTTATCACACACACACACACACACACACACACACACATATATATATATATATATATATATATATATATATATATATATATACAGGGTGTTCGAGAGAAATTTGACCGTTTCATAAGAAAAAAAAAGTGTTTGGTAACTACAAAATCTAATGGATTGTATAGAAATTCAACAGGTACGAAAATTACACTACTGTCAACAAGTTTCACTCAAAATAATTGCCATTAGCAATGATCACAGCCTCAATTCTGCTCAGGAACCTGGAGCAAGTTGATGTAACAGTTTCCCTGGGAAGGGTCTCAAAAACTACCTTAATTCTGTCGATTAACTGACCTTTAGTAGTACTGGCATGGCGATTTGGTGTCTTTCTCAACAGCGCCACATACATAATAATTCATGGGGTTCAGATCTGGGGAGTTCGCAGGCCAAACATTAACACTAGTGTAGCCGTAAAAATTCGCCGACAACCATTTTTGACTTTTCCCAGAGGTGTGGTAGAGGGCTGAATCCTGCTGCCAAACATATGGCCATGTCATCCAGGGCTTGACTACAGTGTTTAGCAACTCCATATAGTCATCTAAGTGTCCTCCAACACTTTTTCTGTAGATTTTTTTGGAATACACGTTATTCTTTCCCAGGATTCAAGTGGGTTCCAGTCATCCACTCTATCTGTCATCATGTTTATGAATGAAGATGAGCCAGGGCTTTTAAATGATGCGTAGTGTGCGTACATAACTCCAACCTACAGAGAAAAATAACCAAATATAAATATGTCAAATTTATCCCGAACACCCTATATATATATATATATATATATATATATGAGAAAGAAATAGATTTGGATGACATCCGACAAAATGAGATTAAAATTGGTGGAAAATTGGATAAAACAAGACAAACATTTTTAACCAATTAATATTTCGTCCCTGTGTGTATAAGGAGCTTCATTAGAGTTTTTTTTCTGAAGCTTCCTATTCGTATATAGGCAAATATTGATTAAAATTGTTTGTGTTTTACAGACTTTTCCACAAGTTGTTATCCCCCCTCACACACACACACATATATATATATATATATATATATATATATATATATATATATAGTCATGCACTGACACGTGTTTCGACTTATCAAGTCTCTTCAGTGGGTCTAGACATTTGTAAGCTACCTACAGCGGGAATTGAAATCCGATCGGTTAGGTGTCAGTCTGACACATTAACCATTTGGCTGTCATCACTTATAGAATGCGAAGGGGATTTTAACTGTTTTAATACACACATCGCTTTGTATGTAAAGGCCGTCATAGAGTGCTCAAACACACACACACACACACATACACGCACGCACACACACACACACACGCATATATATATATATATATATATATATATATATATATATATATATATATATATATATTGAAAGGGGAAATAAAGGGAAAATGCTGAATGGAAAATACACACATCGCTTTATATATAAAGGTCGTCATAGAGTGCTCAAACACACACACACACACTCACACACATATATATATATATATATATATATATATGTGTGTGTGTGTGTGTGTGTGTGTGTGTGTGTGTGTGTGTGTTGAAAGGGAAAATAAAGGGAAAAAATGCTGGATGGAAAAAATATATTTACTAACACGTATTTCGGCCAGGATTTTGTTCATTTACACATGTATTGTATTTATGATTATTTTAAATATAAAATAAAATAATAGTAATAGAAAATTATAAAATCTTTAAGAAGACAAAGAATAACGGCCTTCATCAGAGTAAAATGTTTGGTATTTGAATTTAAGACGGTCAAAATACAGAGAATTTGGAGTGTTTGAAAAACACTTCAAAATTCTCTGACAGTCAACAGAATTTTACGGACAGGGATGCATGGTCGCATTCGAAGTTGGAAAATTGCTACTAAAAGAAGCGATGACTATGTGGAGGAGTAGGGATATGAGACACAGAGAACCAGCTTCATTTTGATGTATGATATGTGTTCCTGTGTTGGTAATTATACCTGGCATGAACAAAATATCATTAATGTTTGACTCACTCTCGTATATATATATATATATATATATATATATATATATATATCTTACTATAATGGAGATTGTGTGTTTGTCTGTCTGTAACTGAAACTATGTTACTATACAAGTCACAATTCCCTAAGTTATTTACATCACATTCTCCGTGCTATTTTATTTTTATTTAAACCTCAATTATTGATAAAATTGTTTTACATCATTAAGACTGTTGACCATATCTACATACACAGAAAATGCAATTGTATTTATATATACAACAAAATAGCGGTTTACAGTGTGAATGGGAAGGCTAATTTGCATATTGATATTAAATATTTGATTTTAATAAATATATGCTTAGTATTATTGATTTCTAATTGTTTGGTTTTATCATTTTGAATATGAGCAAAAATCTGGGGGATAAATCTTAAAAGAAATCTATTAACAAGAAGAAATAACTAATATTATTCTTTACTTCCTATTTTAACTAAATAGTTAAATTAGGAAAATTTACCAATGAAAGAGGGGAGTAATGGAAAATGGTGGAAGAGTTAGTTTCAAAGTTGTTCTATTTTTCAATCATACCCCCTCTGTTCCAAATCTTTTTATCTGCATTCTTATTCAGTTTCATTAGCCTTTCTAATCTAATATGATATTTTATTATATTAAAACTTAAATACTTGCACCCGGAGGGTGCATATATTTGCTAGTATATATAATGTGGCATACTCATGCACAATTCTTCTGCGATCAGTCCATCTAAACTTGTGAATGGTTCTACACTAGCCTTCAATTAATATAAATATCCTACCTTATAAGAATCTAGAAGTTCACATTACATTCATATCTACAATAAGTGCGAAATTAACGTTATTCGAAAAGAAACTGTTGTTGAATTAGTTTGAATAAAATAAATTTGCTCTTATGTCTACAGAGCAATATAAAAACAAAAATGATACTTCTTTCACCTGTCTCAACTCTTTTATAATCTGTTGTTTTATGTATTTTTCAATTAAATGAGAAAAAAATTTTACAATCCTCAGACGAAAGTTTGTTGAAAATATTTATTTTTTCAAGAATTCAAATAAATTTGTTTTTCCTGAACTCGCATTAAAATCTATTAGTTCCAACAAACCTCTGAAAAAATATGTGTGTGTTTTTTCTTAACTTTTATTCTATTTTATTTTATTTTATTTTCCTTTTGTTTCATAATAACACCTGAATTAATATAGATCAGATAAGAAAGATGAGATAAAAATTATATTGGCATGTGTATATATATATATTATATATATATATATATATATATATATATATGAAGAACGAGTAGTAGCTTAAGAGTGGTGGTGGTAGTTAGTACGAAACAATGGATTAATGGTTTTTTAAAGGGGATACAGAACTGTGAGGAGGGAGGGGGGAATGGTTAGAGTGGGATTTTTTATAAGCATTGGAGGATGTGTTTACTGGTTTGAAAGTTTATTTTGTTTAAGGTAGGTTTTTTATATATATATATATATATATATATATAGTGAAAAATGCAATAAGACAATCAGGAATATTTCTTTTTTTAATTTTCACAACTGGTTTCGACCTTAGATCATCGCCAGGAGAAAAGTTCTAGTGAAATAAATTGTTTTTTAGAAAGTTTATTAAGTTTTCTAATGTTTGACTAGCCACAAAAAATCAGGCAATGAAATATATTAGAAGTGACAAGTCCATTGTTTCTGTGAATAACACTAAATATATATATATATATATATATATATATATATTATATATATGTGTGTGTGTGTGTGTGTGTGTGTGTGTGTGTGTGTGTTGTGTGTGTGTGTGAGAGAGAGAGAGAGAGAGAGCGAGAGAGAGTGTGAGAGAGAATCCAAATGATTGGTAAGTAAGTGATGATTCTATTTTGGACCATCGAAATCACACCGTACAACCATACTGTATGGTCTTGTATGGTGAAAATGTATATATATATATATATATATATATATATATATATATATACAAGGATTTTTATAAATCCATCAAAGAGCTATCACCGATAAATTAATGATATACAGAGCAATATCTAACTTTCTGTGAAAGAAAAACCCAACTATAACCGTCATCCTGTTATAATCTTATTACGACCAGACACTCAAAATAAGTTTCGCCTCTTCAGACAGATTTTTATCAATTTTGAATGATTGTTTTCTTTTGAAATTCCCTATATTTGTAATATCTGAATGAAAAGGCTTGATTCATTTTAAGTTTCTAATCGAAATAACATTATAACGTCTTTCTTTCATGGAAAGTTATATATAGTTTGGTATATGTGAAAGTAAAAGGTGCTTAATACCATTGCTAGAGACTATATATCTATGTTAGGGTAACTAAGATACAAAATAACTAAGTTAGATTTGAAAACTTGGTAGGGTACTGAGTTAGCATGCAGCGATGACTTGACGTCTTCGCTTACCTAAATTACACACACATACACACACACACACACACATATATATATATATATATATATATATATATATATATATATATATATATTTAGTATAATATAATATTGAAAGATAAATGACAAGAAAATAGATAAAAGATTGAGATGCCGGCACATCTTTTGACCAAGAGTTTGTACTTGTTGTCTTAGATAAAAATGATACCACTTTTACCTAATTATAAATAAAGAAACCAATTATGATACCACTTTTTATCTAAGATAAAAAGTGGTATCATAATTGGTTTCTTTCTAAGAGCTCTTAGGATATGTAACAAGCAACATTTAGATGAAGAATTTAATTTTATTGAGAGGTCTTTCCTCAAATTACAATACCCCTTAAATGTCATACACCGTGCCAGAAAAAGGGTATTTAAAATTCATAGTAAAAATAAAAATAATAATATCACATCTCCAAACAATGACACACAACATAACAGTAATAACGTCTCTGATAGGTACATCATACTTCCTAATAATCCTATTACTGATAAAATAAATAGAAACTTAAATAAGATTGGTATAAAAACTGTCGCTCACTCCACGAAGACAGTGAAGAACATTCTACAAAATAAAAATAACCCTAGACACACACATTCTGAAGCTGGAGTCTACACTATTGACTGTTTAAAATGTAACAGGAAATATGTAGGGGAGACTTCCAGATCATTAACTAAACGTCTATCGGAACACAAATATCATATTAAACGTGGTTTTCAAAACAATGCATTATCTAAACACATCTTTGATCTCAATCATACTTTTGATTTCAAAGGTGCCAAAATATTAACCCACATACATGATAAAACACTGCGTAGAATTATGGAATCTTGTGTTATTCTTACCCATAAAACCATACCCCAAAGACAAGGTTTCTTTAATATATCCTCTTATTTAGCGACACTTGTTGTCAGAAACCATAAAATCCCCTTCACATAACTTTTTCCGTTATTTACTTCCCATTAAAATAACATTTAGGTTTATTGTTTTGATTTATAAATAAGATCTTTTCCGTTTTATTTAATTTGAATTCGGTTTTGAAAATAATAACCTCACATTAGATCCAAATGCTTAACATTATCTAAAATAATAACAAATTCCGCCCATAACATTTTTACTTTATATATAAAAAATAAATTACAATAAATAACTAATCATTTATGAAATACAGAACATAAAAATAAAAATTTAAAAAATTAAAAAATAATCGTAAAAAATTCCTTTTCTAAAAATCTTTTGAATTCCAACCGTCACATTTTTTAATACCCATCCCCTACCGATTAAATTAATTTGTCTTGTTGCCAACATC
This sequence comes from Doryteuthis pealeii, assembly GCA_023376005.1. Taxonomy (NCBI): domain Eukaryota; kingdom Metazoa; phylum Mollusca; class Cephalopoda; order Myopsida; family Loliginidae; genus Doryteuthis; species Doryteuthis pealeii. The sequence goes on from CM042155.1 coordinate 39,975,084, forward strand.
TCAAAATCCGCTACATTTGGTTAGTTTACCGACAAAAAGGTATACATATCGACATGACCGACATATATATGGCGCGAATGCCCACATTTCAACTTTCGTTCTTTTTTGTAGAATTTGGGTTTTTTGTTTGTTAACTGATTTGACATTCTTCTCCGACCCAAACAACCACGGAGTGAATGAGCTCTGATGATGATTTTTGTAAAATCGAAATATTGATCAGTATCAGCTATGATTATATGATAAATTGTTTTCTCTTTAACAGCATTGTGTGATGTTTTCATTCCACCTTTTCATACTCATATATATATATATATATATATATATATATATATATATATATATATATATATATTCTAGTTTATTTTCTTATTCCTTATAGAGTAGCATGTATGATACTATGCTCATTTATTGGGTTCTGGTAAAATAAATTTATATTTGCCGAATGACGATTTGTTAAATTTTTCTTTCTTATTGAAAGTATATATATTTTGTATGGTTTAATCTCCCTCTTTTACCCAATTCATATACAGTGGGACTTTTAAACGATCTACCGGTCTTTACTTTTGAAAAAGCACCGCTTGAAAAGGGCCCTAAAGTTTCTCCTTTTTTTTTCTTTCGCTCCCTTTTCTTTTTATTATTCAAAATTGCTGATTAATAAAGTATGTTATTTTTTAAAATTTATATATATATATATATATATATATATATATATATATATATATGTGTGTGTGTGTGTGTGTGTGTGTGTATATATATATATATATATATAATATATATATATATATATCGTATGAGGATACCGACTATGATGCTCCATGTATATGTGGGTCAAACTATGTTGCTAAACTATTTATTTAGGAACGTGCTCATGTCTTTATTCATATATCTAACGCACCTATCTTAGCTGTACGTTTAAATTTGAATAAATTGTAACACACTTTCAGAGTTCCACAATATCATTTCATACCAGTCTATATGCACAAATATAAAATATACATTCACACACACACACACACACACACACACACATATATATATATATATATATGTGTGTGTGTGTGTGTGTGTGTGTGTGTGTGTATGTGTTTGTGTGTGTGTGTGTGTATAACGTTAGCATTCTTTCTCGACTTTAGTATTCTACTTTATACCCTTCGTTATCTTACCTGACGATGTTGTTTTTCCTACACTGATAAAGCCAATTTCTATTCCCCATCTTCTGTAATATTTATATTCTGTTTTGCAACATCGACAGACAATGATTATACGCCCTCCACTATAATAATGAATGTCATATAGCGAATATAGTCGCGTGTATGCGTGCCATTGTGTGCGTTTATGTCTCTCATTGTGGTTTGCTCTAACGACCGCCAATGTGAATATATGCGTAAGTACGTAGGAATATGAAGAGAAATATGCCAGTGAACATAGAATTGATAAACGGATACAAAAAGAAAAAGAAAAAAAGAATAGCAATCGGCAAAAATAAGAGTGCGACACTGGTTGATTAACAATCCGTCTGGAACTGAAAGAAATCGACTCTCTGCTAGGAATGCGACTCGTTAGAGAATGCGACACACGTTCCGCTTGCAGGCTACTTTTCGACGAAGGTCACATTCTTGGGTGATACTTTGGTTTAGCTTAGTCGCTAGAGCACCCGCCCAGAAATATCAAGGTTCGGGGTTCGATACCACCCCTAACTCAGGTAATCTTATCTGTTGTAAAGTGGCGAGCTGACGGTAGATGTGGTGCTCCAACTCCGCTCATGTGTAGCACAGCTCAGGTAATCTGATCCGTGCGATAATGTGGGGAACTGACGGTAGATGTGATGCTCCATCTCAGCGCATGAGTAGCACAGATTGGGTAATCTGATCTGTGTAGTATAGTGGATAGACAACAGTAGATGTGGTGCTCCACCTCAGCACAAAAACAACCTTCCTGGTCTAGCACTAGCGTAATAAGGAAATACTTCCTCGCTCTCTGGCTGACCCCGACAATAGATTACTCCACCAACTTACCTTGTAAAAAGATAATGAAAAACACTCGTATAAAGGCGGATGAAAAAACATGTAGTGAACTTGTGACTGTCAGAAAATATAGAATAAACACCATAGTCCTCTGCACTGGAAGAATGTGACTAGCGTCCAGTCACCAGACAAAAAAAGAACGTAACCGAATACATTCTGTACCAACTGCCAGAAAACAGTCAAGTGTTCAGAATGTAAGGATAAAAGTGTCGGCATTAAAACCAGCAGCCAATGAGAATCCTATTAACGGATTTGCCCAGATACACAAGTTAAATAGCCCAACCTGCTATTTAAACCACCTACCAAGTCTGGATTCGCAGAATAGACTCAGCTTGCAACAGAGCTGGCTACAAATCACTCAACGCAGATCTCTACAAAAAAGAACAGATAGTCAGGTATTGCTCAAGATAGCAGTCCTCGATTCACTAATGTCTGCTTGGCCACTGTTAGCCCTGAATTAATTATGAAACATATCTACATCAAGAACCAAGCAGCCAATCAGAACGCAAGAAATGGAATCAGCCAAATGCAAGCATGGAATATTCCTGAGTACCATAAATACCAACTGCTTTGTGCAGCAATTTAGTTGTGTTTTTGTTCAATCCAACAGTATACTAATCCACACACTTCAACAATAAAAAGATGAGAACAACAGTCCGAAAAATCTAAATAATACAAATTATCTAGCCCCATCTCAGAAATTCAGACAAATAATATATTTTCCTTGTTTAAAAGTACTAGATCTTACCTACTCTCTATGATCTGCGTGAATTTCAAAGCTTCAGAGTTTTGTATAATGTTCATTTTCTCTCCTCAACTTTTGCCTTGTACATATTTCATTAGTTTGTATTGATAAAATCTTATTGTTTTCAAAATCCACCCTATGTGAACTAAATGACGCTATTCGTTGAAATAACAGTGAAGTCACGCTAAAAGCACCGGTTCCGGTCTGATCACCGTTGTTCAGCAGGCGATCACCCTGTTCAAGTGAGAAACCTAGAAATATCATGAAGCGTATGCAACCCGAGGCCTGTGCTAGACTTAGAAAAAGCGTGGGTAACGAACAGCATTATGTAATTGACAGTCACGTTACTGTCTTCGGGTTTCATATATTCGCTATTTGTTGTCTGCATATAAACTGAGTCCTTTATGTTCTTTTCTTTTGTTTAGTTGTTTGGGTTTTTATTTTTCTTGTTTTTTTTTCTCTTGGAATTTCCATACTCTTATTTTGTTGTTGGCATCCTTCCGTCTACTAAAGACGATGGCGTAGTGTCCACTTCTTTTATCTGCAACTGCGTGCGTGGCTGAACAGACTAATTTTTGAATGACAATCTCTGGTGCAGTGACTGCAAACAAACAGTGATGCTTGCTGGAGTTGCCGTTGTCTCTCCCTCCTTCTGGCTCTCTTTTCTGTGGCGGCTTCTTTCCTTTTTTCCCCTCCTTTTTGTTACTTGTTTGACGAGGAGGCGCCAAGTCGCTCCGTTTTCTGCACCAACCTCCCATGTGTTGGTGTTGATGTGGCATGTCTTCATGCCCATCTTGCAGACATCTTTAAAGCGCAGGCGTTCTCCCTACCGGTTGGGTGCCCTCCACTAATTCGCCATACAGTAGGTATTTGGGGATGCGATCTTTATCCATCCCCCTGATGTGACCATGTCAGGGCAGGTGTCTCTCGCAGATGATTGCGAACATGGTGTTCACCAACATCATTCATTGGGTATATGATAGAGAGTCTTCTCGAGTATATAATAGAGAGAGACAGAGAAATAGATTAAAATAGAGACGATAGAGTAGATAGTTGATGGTAGGTGAACTTATGTTTCTACTAGTTGGTTCTACCTAGGCCGCCCTGTTCTTCGGGCTGACCCCTCTTGTTTTCTTGGTAGGCTTGGGCTTGTTATTGTTCTTAATATATAATTAACAACACAACAAGACTTGATGTTTCTTAATAATAAATCTGTATTTCCCCAGCCCATGTTGATTCAGCCCCGGACTAGATGGACCCCGGAAGCTGACAACAACGTCTACCCATATACATATTTAACAACCCCACCCCCCGTACGAGCAGGATACGACACGAGATCATTTTTTATGCTGAATTTAACATGTTTGAATTCCGAGTTTTCCTTCTCCTACACTGGTTACCTAGCCCAGTCTGCCCTAATGTTTAATCATAGCTGGAGTAGTTTGATTCATATCTTTCCCAAGAGTATTAGTGCAAAGTGAAGTGCAATCAGACCCGTCCAGGATTTGAACTCGGGTCGACGAATACATTTCCTACTACTCTAACCATTGCACCACGCGCCTCCCTAGACTATACGGGCTGTTTGAGACGATGAACCGATTATGGGTTAAATAAAGCAAAAAAGGAGTATCAAAAATGAGTTTTAAAAAATTGAGCTCGAAAAAAAACTGAACACCCCACAAAAATGAATAAAATACAGTCTTCGACATAAAATAGCCCAACACAGGTTGACATGTCGTAAAATCCAACCAGCCAACCAACTTATTTTACTTTTGCTTCATTTTGTGCGTGGCTCAGCTGAGGATAAGCAATGTCTTATGAGACCCGGTTCTGTAAAAAAGAAAAAAAAAGAAATGTGTTGTGTAAACGGAACAAGGAATATCAGTGATCATGCTGTTAGTATCAGATATCTTTCAGTGAAATTCAATACCCTTCATTACAGAATGTGAAGTTCAAGTAAAATTATATATAGGATAGTGTTTCCTTTCGAAATGAAAAGGAGAAATATCCTAACCTCATTTCTGTCATAAATATACGCAAAATGGGAGGAGATTTGGGGATTTTTCATGGTGGGTGCTGGGTAGAACTTTTTTGAATATTCCAAAATAACGGTGATATAAAAAAATAATAATATATGTAACATAATTATGACTCATGATGAAACTTCAATATATCTATCGATCTATCAATATATATATATATATATACACACACACACACACACACACACACACACATATAATATATATATATATACATATGTGAGATATAAATGTTAATATACATCCGTATGAATGCATATGTGCGAGTGTGTGTGCGCGCACGTTTATATGTTCGTATATATATATATATATATATATATATATATATATATATATATATATAACTAATATACGAAAATCGATATACCTCAACTGTCTATTTTTGAGTCTATACAAGTAGGTATATATTTACCTAAATATATAGACGCTCATTGATTGGCAAGCAAGCACAGACACATGTATACATATATATATATGTGTCTATATATATATATATATATATGGTTGTGTGTATATGTGTGCATATATATATATATATATATATATATATATATATATATATATATATATATATATATAATGTAAGTATATGTATATGATAAACAGATAATAGGATTTGTTTCCGGTCTATTATATAGCTGTGCGTGCCCGAAAATTGTGTTCGTGGATAATGTAACCTTTGATTTATTTCTCTTTCTTCTATTGGAAGTCTGGTTCTGTGATCGACAAAGATTTTCAGTGAAGATGACTAATATCGGTTAATCTACCATGTTTTATAGATCGAAATCAGGACAACAATATTGATGGTTACCTTAATAAAACAGACACACACACATACATACATCCTCACACACATACACACACACACACACACACACACACACACACACACACATATATATATATATATATATATATATATATATATATAAAGAAAATTAGAAAAATAAGTGTTCCGAAAATGGGATGAATTTAATTATCGATGTTTAAAACATTAAAATAGTGTTAAATAATTACAAAATACCAGGCTTCATTTAATTATTTATTTAGTTATCATTCCTACTTTGTTTCCCTATGTTCTCTTAAAAATAATCAGTCCATTAATACTTTTTCTCGTCTTTTGCATTTCTTCGAGTTGCGTCACGCGTCATGATACCTTCGCGTGAGTAGATCGCGACTTGCCTTTCAAAAATAAAACGCTGATCAAATACAGTTACATAACTAAAAAGATTTTCATCTCCTGTCACATATAAAAACATCCATCATTTTCTTCACCCCAAGAGACATCCTGATGAAGGTTCAACGTAACCGAAATGTTTTAAACATCGATAATTAAATTCATCCCATTTTCGGAACACTTGTTTTTTTCAAATTTTCTTTATATTGTCGGATTTAATTTCCATATTTACTCCATATATATATATATATATATATATATATATATATATATATATATATATATATATATCCGCAAATATAGAGATATATACATATCACGCTCAAATTAGTAAATATATATTTATATATATCTCGTAAAATACATCTATGAGATGATGGTGGGGGGAGTCATCAGCGTGTTATATCCTTGGGATTATTGGAAATATCTGGTCTTTCAACAACGGATTTCCTCCCCCAGGGGACCAATCAGGGCTAATCAAACTATGATCCTCCCCCCCTCAGCAAATGACCTCGCCTCCTGATGACTTTAGCTTTATTGTACTGGTCACCTGACCCTCAAACAATGGCAATGGAGCTCTCCTTATTTACGTTACATTAATTTTATTATTCGAGTTTGGTCTCACTACCAGGAAGTTTGTTTCTTTTTTACCACCCCTTTTGTTAAATTTTAATTTTAACCTTTTTTTTCTAATCATTTTTCTCTTATTTATATAATATTGCTGTCTTCGATTATATTAAACACTGAGCTCTCAAATTGGACTAAAATAACTCTAACATTCGTTGTGGGGAAAAAAGGTCCAACTTAGAATCCTCGTAATACCAACTAACCTGGTAATCTACCTACGATATATATATATATATATATATATATATATATATATATATATATATATATATATATATATCAAGATAATATATATATATATATATATATATATATATATATATATCAAGATAATCTAATGAGTCAGACGAACCTACTATTAGTTTCGCATAAAGCTCTTCAGGGCTAAATTTTCAGGGCTAAATCAGATTTAGCCCTGAAGAGCTTTATGCGAATCTAATAGTAGGTTCGTCTGACTCATTAGATTATCTTTATTATTGGCTCTACTTAGGTATCGAGCACTTTTTACTTATTAGCTTTCTCCTAGCGGTTATATGAATATATATATATCTTATATACATATATATACATATAAATTTTTTTTTTTCTTTTGGCCAAATACTGTACCAATAGATTAATTTTTGTTGGTACGAATATCTTGGTCCTTTCTTTTTTTTTTTTCCTTTTTTTCAAAATTTTTTTTCTTCCTGGTTGATGTTTGGTAGTATATTTTTACAATCAAACTTTCTGCTGTTTTTTTTCTCTCCACAAGGATCTACCAACACGCTTGGTATATTAAATTATATATATATATATATATAATATATATATATATATATATATATATATATGGAGGGAGTAAATAAGTCATGTAGCTTTTCAATTGCGCATATGTAGCCGATTTTTTAAAGTAATAAATATCAATATGTCTAGCTTCCAATTGAGAATCTAACTGTATCATCTTAACTCCTGCCGATATTAATTTTGACTTGCTGTTTTGCAGCTTTTCTTAGCTTATTTTTCAGTATAAATAGTTTTTCACGATTCTATCTTGATAAAGATTATACACGGAGAGTGCATACCATCATAAATCTATAACTCGCTAAAAAAGTCCTTATATTCTAAATTGAATAAACAAAACAAAAAATCAGGTTGATAATAGGTATATTCTAGGCATCATAAAACTATATGTATGATATCTAGTATTATATTGTTGTCTTCTTCGTTTGATAAAAATCTCATCCCTTACCTATCTTGCCCCACAAGCTTTCCTCTGTCTCGTCGCCATCTTGTTTCCAGTTCTAACTGCGTGCGTCGCGTAATAGTAATCGTCAAAGGAAATGAACTCGGCGACACGTTCAATTCCTAGATGATGCCGTCTGCATTTCGTATAGCGCTCGGGAAAGGTATGCATCCAAAAATATCCCTTCAGCAATAGGTAAATAAGTAGGGGGTATGACTCTTTAACATTGATATGGCAACCGGTTTAAGAGAAGGTAAACTCTGAATTAAAAACCTTTTAAAATTCGCTTAAGAAATTGGCCTTATGTTACATCCTACTCCTGAGGAGGGGTGTCTAAATACCTTTATCTGAACTCAAACTCGTAAATTCACCTTGTGTAGAACTCAGCTTTTATCAAACCTTCCAAAATATTAGTAATCATTAGGGATGTATATGGTTGGTTGCTAATTAACGGCATATGAACCCTTAGGGTTTATTTGATGCTAAATATCTAATATCACCTATTCCATTGAGAAAGGCATAATCTGTCAATGCCCCAGGGAAAAGTATGAATCGTAAGGCATACTGGGCTCTTTAGCCTTGGATAGGCAACCAGTCAAGAGAAGGAAAACTCTGAATTCAAACCTGTTAAATTCCGTATGAAAAATTGGTCTGGTTTAACTGTAACGTAATTACAACGGTCTATAGAAAATTTAAATTAAAAAAGAAAACTGTAATCAAATTTATGTAAAGAGAAAGAATAAAGAAAAAAAGAATAGAAAGCTTTAGTGGACTAGGATTCTAAGCACTCAATGTATGTCAGCCAGTGACCGGTCAATGACCCCTGAACTAGATAAAAAAAAAACGGAAGTCCCAAATTTTCTGCAGAAGAGGAAATGGATATGTGTCTTCCCCAATCCCGGAAACACAAGCGGGGGTAAGGTGATTGATTCCTTTCGCTGGGTGTCACACGGGGAGACGGGCGTCGGTTTTTCGTGCTCCGCTAAGGGGGCCGTAAGTTGCGAGATAGTGGTAACGTATTTAATTTATGATTGAAAACTTTTACCTACTCTTCTTCTCTGAAAAAAAACCAACAGAGCGAGCAAGAAATAAACAACACCTTTGGCCTCTGCAACCCACTATGCTTTCGTATGTTGTTTTATGTTTAGACCGGTTGCCTAACCAAGGTTAAAGGGGCCATTTCCCATGACTTTAACCATTACACCACGCGCTTCCGCGTTTATCAAATGTATATAAGTCGGGAGCCAGTCAGACGACAATTATGTTAGACCAGTGGTTCTCAAACAGTGCGCCCCAGAGCTTTTTCAGGTGCGCTCCGTAGTATTCCTGAAAAAGCTATCCAGATATGAAAAGCAAATGTATACTAAGTTACTATATTATACCATTTTTTGTTTCGTTGCGACATTATTATGATAGTTATAAGTTACTTTTCTTGCAACTAAATAAAAACGCAGGTTTTAAACAATTTTATTGAGGAAAATGAAAATCATTTATGGTAGTTTATTGAAAGTTAAAGAAAACAAAATCTTAATAAAAATATAAGATCATAAATAACATAAGACCAAACATTGAAAAAATCGCAAGGTCTCATCAAATTCATGTTTCTCATTAACACTGGAATGAATAAACTTCATCGAGCTATGTTTAAGTTTGCTTTTGTTAAATGTGCTATTTTTTATATATATTTAACAGTCAAGTAAATAACATATTAGTCCTATTTTGTATACAGTGCGCTATCAAGTATCTGTAGTACGGTAAGTGCGCCCTGAATGTATAAAGTTTGAGAACCACTGTGTTAGACCTTTGTACTGTCTGTGGTTTCTCTGTTGACTAATTAACGTTACATTCTAACTTTAAAATGAACTTTTGAACTTTAGTCAATTGACGTTAACTCATCCAATGTAAATTAAATACGAACAATTTACAAACAGATCTATTTGAACAATAGGTTGAACCCTAGTATATACGGATTCTCCAGGTCCGAGTAGACCTGTAGTAATATCAACAACTTAAAAGGGTTACTCCAACTTTCCAGATATCTAGTACTGAATACTCGCCCTCAGTTCAGTATCAAACCGGCACAGAAATACGTGCCTTACACACCTGCAGGGTATACAGTTAGAATATTCAAATCCTCGCCGAAAATATGTTTACAAAGCAAACCACAGGACCCCAAAACAAAATACAAAGTGTATGTATCTCTTCGTTTTCAGTCGATCGCAGTAAATAAGAAATTTATTAAAAACATACAAAAAGACCGGATCGACACTGTGTATTACTCCGATGCTAAAAGAAAGAGCTTCAGGGGGAGATAAATAGTTAGGAAAAAAGAATTTATCTCATAGTTCAGCTTTAAAAGAAAGGTTTGATTGAAAAGAGAATTATTTTCTTTTGTTTGTTTTGTTTTTTATTTTTTTATAAATCCAACATAACGATATAGAAAACTCCCATTTTTGCATGATTTCTTTAGAAAGTAAGAAAAAGCAGGAAAATGTAGATAGAAAGAACGAAGAAAAGAAAAAAACGGGATAGAAAGAAAAAGGCAAACAGAATGAAAGAAAAAAGAAAAGGGAGATTTAGATAGAATGAATGAAAGAAAAAAAGAAGGAAAAGAGAAAGAAATAAAAAAAACGAAGGAAAAGAGAAAGGAAAAAATGGAAACGAGAAAGAAAGAAAGAAAGAAGGAAAAGACATAAAGACAAAAAGAAGGAAAAGACAGAAAAAAAGAAAGAAAAAGCAGGAAAAGGCTGATATAAAGAAAGAAAAAAGAAGGAAAAGAGAAAGAAAAAGGCAGATAGAGAAAAAAAGAAAAAGACAGATATAAAGAAAAAAGTGAAAAAAAGGAAAATGCAGATGGAAAGAAGAAAGGGTAAAAAGACAGTCAGAAAGGAAGAAGAAAGGAAAAAAAGAAAGAAAAAAAGAAAGAATAGCCTGATAGAAAGTAAGAAAGAAAAAAAGAAGGAAAAGCTAAATAGAAAGAAAAAGAAGGAAACGCAAGATAGAAAGGAAAAAAGAAAGAAAAAAAGAAGAATAGCTTGATAGAAAGTAAGAAAGATGAAAAGAAAGAAAAGCTAGATAGAAAGAAAAAGAAGAAAACGCTGGATAGAAAGAAGGAAAAAAAGAAAGAAAAGCTACATAGAAAATAAATGAAAGAAATGGCTGACAGAAATAAAATGATGAAGGAAGGACAGGAAAAAGGAAAAAGTAGATAGAAAGAAAGAAATCCAATAAACAATGGCGTATACATGTTGAAAATAGGTTAGAATTAACTTGCAGCTATTTATTTTGACTGATACTGAAGGGATATTGAATTTATATCAGTTATAATTATCGTGGAAATGATGTGTCTGTTGGTCGGCCATATTCCTCCGAATAAAATTGAACAAGAAAACGTCACAACCTCCCAATTCCCTTTAGGCTCGTTTTCGATAACGCATTTTACTTTATTTTAGACTAAAGTATATGTTCTCATATTTTCTCATGGCTCTAGCATAATTTATTATAAAATCGGATTAGTTTCGAATTGATGAAAATCTGCTGAATATATGAATGTTTATAAAAGGCGGCAGTTGAAATGAATATGCAATTCTCTTTCATTTCTCTTGAGCAAAATATGTTAAAAGCAACGATAGTGTTTGGTTAGTGAGAATTTGTTTTATCCAAATTTATGAATAAGCTCGCTGGATCTATTGTAGTTTTAGGGGTTAATCATCTTTGGGTCCCGCTGACAACACTAACACCCTCTCGCCATTCGTCCCTATCAGTCATTATCCCTGGCATCCGCACGGCATCCAGAATCCGCACAGACTTGGTATATTAATGTTGTATTATTTGTATTATTCGGTCTATTGTCCTCATCTTTATTGTTATCTGTACAATGTTTCGGCCGATGTGCCCTCAGACCTTCTGCGGGTATTTCTTGTCGGACTCCGGAACCTTCTTTTCAAACTCGGGAACCTTCTTGTCGTAATCGGGAGCCATCACGGAACTTTGAACCCAACTCTTTATTCGACCCACGGGAGTATAAGGCCTATATCCACTACGCTATATGTCTAATTGGACATATAGCGTAGTGGATATAGGCGTTGAGTGTCACACCCTGCTCATGTAAATACATGAAGAAGTGTGGGACACCCAGCATCACCAAAAACAAGAACATTCAAAGAGTAGATGAGCTACAGAGAAGCCAGGCCATCCACACCGATAGTAGTAGGATTGGGCTACTTACTATTTTCATAAATCCACAATACATCATGTAGCGGAAAGGATTGCTTCTCGAGAAGTGACTCAATACTACATGAACAGCACTCTATAGCAGCCGGCGTCCAGATCGTCTCGGACTTTTCCCTGTCACTAGGCTAACTGCCGTGCTACCAAGACAGGGGCCTGTTATCTGTGCACCCTCTTTCCGCTTAAAATGTTTCAAGTAGAATTTCCATTCATGTTAAGTGAGGTAATTTTCGTCTTCGACGGGCTTTTATAAGCAGCAGTAAGCATAATCAACATAAAAGGGGCAGAATTAACTAGTAATAACGGATGAGAAGTAAACTAGCAACTTTTATGCTTGCAAAAATGTACTACCATCATATCAACTTACGGAATTGGTGAAACGTTCATAAATGTTATGACATGGCGTAGTGGATATAGGTGTTATATTAATACAGTTCAAAGTGACAATTATCTCTAGGTTGCATGTTCAATCCTGGTCAAAGGCGACGGTAACATAGAATAATATTAATACAGCTTAACACTTGAACCCAAGTCATTCCAGTTAGAGAAGGAGAACAGGATACACCCGTGGATTGAATAAAGGGTTGGGTTCAGAGTTCAGTGAAGGCTCCTAGGACCATACGATTATGAAAGGACATGTTTTTCATTTACACCGTCAATATTCGGTTGTTTTAACATACGATTTTTAGATTTAAAAAAATTATAACCCTAACCCTAACTCCTAACACTAACCCCTAACCCTAACCCCTAAACAAACAACCGGATATTGATCGAGATCAAAAAGGGGTGCCTAATGGTAATATTGTCCGACTCTTGATTACGAAAATGTTCCTGAGTTCTAAAATAAGGTTCACCATTCCGACAAGAAAGAAGAAGGCCGGAGGTTACATCGGGCGAAACATTGTACAGATAACAATAAAGATGAGTAAAATAGTCCGAATAATCCAAATAATACAAAAGTCATAAATGTTATTGAAATTTCTTAAAGGGGCATTGTCATTATTGTCAAAAGTAATGCCATTTTGTTAAGGACAGGTATATCCTACCAACACAGGAACATGTATCATACATCAAAATGAAGCTGGTTCAGATTTCACTTCCTCGTCACTGGAATAATGGTTGCTGGAATAATGGTTGCTTCACAAACTCTCTTTCATCAGCCCCATGAAAGAAGGTTTGAGAGCAAATATTATTCCAGTGACGAGGAAGTGAAATCTTGTTGTGAAGAAGTGTTCAAAGAACAGTCAACAGAATTTTATACGCGGCAGCGAAATATGCTCTCATTAGAAGGTGGAACATTGCTATTAGAGAAAAGGTTACTATGAGTCGAAGTACGGATGTGATCCACTGAGAGCCACCTTCATTTTGATGTGTGATACATGTTCCTGCGCTGGTAATTATACCTGTTCTAAACAAAATGGCATTACTTTTTGACTCATTCTTGTGGAAGGAGTAGGGATGTTATTCACAGAGGACCAGCTTCATTTTGATGTATGATACATGTTCCTGTGTTGGTAATTTTACCTGTTCTAAACAAAATGGCATTTCTTTTAATCACTTATGTGGAGGAGCAGGAATGTGATCCACAGAGGACCAGCTTCATTTTGATGTATGATACATGTTCCTGTGTTGGTAATTTTACCTGTTCTAAACAAAATGGCATTTCTTTTTTAATCACTTATGTGGAGGAGCAGGGATGTGATCCACAGAGGATCAGCTTCATTTTGATGTATGATACATGTTCCTGTGTTGGTAATTTTACCTGTTCTAAACAAAATGGCATTTCTTTTTGAATCACTTATGTGAGGAGCAGGGATGTGATCCACAGAGGACCAGCTTCATTTTGATGTATGATACATGTTCCTGTGTTGGTAATTTTACCTGTTCTAAACAAAATGGCATTTCTTTTTCCATTTCAATTTATTTTCCTTTTATATATTACAATCAGAATTGGAAGTTCACTGGGATCTAATTCTTTATTTCCAATTTATGCCGCTTAATCAATATTCATAAACTGAATGTAAACCAATGACCTTCCAGTTGTTTTGTACAGAAAAGGAAATTAAGATAAAAACGTACAATAAAAAACGTTTTAAAAAATTGTGTTCATTTTTGTGACATGATGAATGAGCGACAAAATGTCAGCAAAATTTTGGGCCAATTTTTATGGAAAATAATTAAGAATAATCGACATTCAATATTTTATTTAATGTTATTGTATTGTTCATCGTTTTATACATCGCTTAAAATTGTCAGAAGTTTTTAGTTTTACTATATTTCTTATATGCATTCGCAATTTTATGTGATCGACATAATTTGTAGGAAATGAATATGAACATTTGCACAATTACCATAATTTCCCTTTCGTTTGTCAAATGAATAGTTCCGTATACATCACAAATATATATATATATATATAATATATATATAATATATATATATATATATATGAATATGATAAAATGATAAAACAAAAGATGTTTACAAACTGAATGGGTTCATCAAGAGAGAGTGTGCAAACCGTTTCGGGGCCTGCACACTCTCTCCATTCAGTTTGTAAACATCTTTTGTTAATTTCCATTTTATTTTCACATATATATATATATGTGTGTGTGTGTGTGTGTGCGTGTGTGTGTGTGTGTGTATGTGTGTGTGTGTGTGTTCGATTGAAATTAAAGGGAAATATGGATAAAATACAAAACAACGAAATTCAATTGATATTTCGACTCGGTATGTTACGGAGCTTTGTCAAATTAATTTGAAACTTCGTAACACACCATGGCGAAATCTCATTTTAATTTAGTAGTTTTGTGTTTTATCCGCATCCTCCACTATTTTCAATACCCCTTTGTCGGATTACTCACTCCTTTTTTCCTATATATATATATATATATATATATATATATATATATATATATATATAAGTGAATTTAGGCAGCATTTTTTCTTTTATACAGGTTTCGTTAAATTGAACAGACAATTCCTGTCTGACAAGTCTTTCGTTCATCCGTTCTAATCTTCGGGCCATCCTTCTGGTGTCAGGGTGGAACTGGTATACCAGTCCACCGAATGTTTCGTCACTAGCGCTTTCGGCAATGCACTTTGCCATCATCAGGTGGGAAACGATGGAATAGTTTTCATGTCTCGTTTTTAACGAGAACGAGTTGAAGCAAGGAATTAGTGGGAGGTAATATCAATTGGTGGTGGGAGGTTTTTGGAATGGTAGTAGTTTGAACACAGCAGTTGATTTTTTTTTTTTGGGGGGGGGCATATATATATATATATATATATATATATATATAATATATATATATATATATGGTGTCAATGAAGTCTTGCTACAGTTCTAAAATGTAAAACCTGATAACTTACGTTGTACAAATGATAGAATAATGTCATCATTGTTACATTTTAAATCTGCTGGAGCACTTTAAACACACCTTATATATATTATATATATATATATATATATATATATATATATATATATATATATGAGAGCAGCTGATAAATTTGAATACGTGTTATATTATTATTATTTTATTCATGTTGAACAGATGGCGGTTTTAAAACTACCTATGCTATGTTATTCTTTGAACCAAACACAAAATTTTAAAGCCAAATTATATATATATATATATATATATATATATATATTATTCGGATAGTTGTCCTCACCTTTATTGTTATATGTACAATGTGTTGGCAGATGTGCCCTCCGGCCTACTTCAGGTATTTCTTTTCGGACTCGGGAACCTTCTTGGGAGCCTTCTATTTGAACTCAGGAGACTTCTTGTCGTAATCGGGAGCCTTCACGGAACCCAACCATTTATTCAATTCACGGGGATATTCAGTTCTCATCCCGATAACCATAACTGGGTTCAGGTATAAAGCCGTGTTTATTATTCTATGTTACTGTTGCCCTTGACCTGGATAGAACCTGCAGCCTAGAAAAACTGTCACATAGAACTGTCTTTATCCAACGCCTCTATCTACTACGCTATGTGTCCAATCAGCCGAAACGTTGTACAGATAAGAATAAAGATGAAGCGAATAATACAAATAATACTAATTATCAATCCTCATCGCAAGCATTCAGAGAAATAATATATATATATATATATATTATATATTATATATATATATAATGGAGATAGACTGCATTTTTGTCTGAAGCCGAAACTATATTACTACTCAAGTCACAATTCCTTTAATTATTTACGTCAAATTCTCCATGATTTCATTCTTTTAAACCTTCAGTTATTAATAAAAATTGTTTTACATTATTAATACTGTTGATCATATCTACGTACTAATAACATGCAATTGTATTTATATATACAACAAAATAGCGATTTACAGTTTGAACGAGAAGGCTAATTTGCATATTGATCTTTAAAATTTTATTTTAATAAATATGTGCTTGGTATTATTGATTTCTAATTGTTTGGTTTTATCTTAAGAAATATAAACAAAAATCTCGTAGATAAATCTTAAAAGAAATTTATTTACAAGAAAAAATAACTGTAATATTATCCTTTACTTCCTATTTTAACTAAATAGTTAAATTAGGAAAATTTACCAATGAAACAGGGGAGTAAGGGAAAATGATGGAATAGTTAGTTTCAAAGTTGTTCTATTTTTCGATTATACCCCCTCTGTTGCAGATCTTTTTATCTGCATTCTTAGTCAGTTTCATTAGCCTTTCTAATTTAATATGATATTTTATTATATTAAAACTTAAATACTTGCACCCGGAGGGTGCATATATTTGCTAGTATATATAATATACATATAATATATATTATATATATAATATATAATATTTTCATTTAATATATATAGTATATATATATATATATATATATATATATATATATATATATATATATATATATATATATATATCTTGTATTGGCATTTCAGTCTCAGAAGATTATAATAAAGTTTTTGTGCCCCTGAAGTAACGGCACCTCCTGTGACTGTGAAGTCCAATGTTCAAAAAACATTCTCGACAACAGACTTCGCATTTGAAGGCTGTCCCTGAAGACGTTGATGTGCCGGTGCTTTGTTGTCGCTGCTTTCTTCTAGACCACTTAGCTTCATGGTGTTGTGTCAGGGTGACTTCTGACATGAACAGAATATATATATATATATAATATATATATATATATATAATATATTTATATATATATATATATATATATATATATATATATATATATATATAATATATATAACATATATATAAATTTATAACATAATATATATATATATATATATATATATATATATATATATATATATATATATATGACATATACACACACACGCGCACACACAACACCTAGAAAAATGCTCAATGTCATTTTTCGACACACACACACACACACACACACACACACACACCATAACAGAAGAATACATGATGTCATATTTCAAACCGTCTATCTTTCCAGCGTTTCTCAATTTTCAAATTAAGAACATTAAATCCCTTTCAAAACATCTTTGAACAAATTGATAAACAAGGACTATTACCGTCTTCCTCATTATTCTGTGAAAAAATTTTTTTTACTCTTCCTTATATCAACAAAAGCCCTGAAGAAGATCGAAACACTGCAGCGTCGGCTAATAAACTTACCACTCATTTTATTTAAACCTATGTTTTTTTCAAATTTCTCACTATACTACATACCGTCGGATTCACTTCCATTTCTCTTCACACACACACACACACACACACATATATATATATATATATATATATATATATATATATATATTATATTTATGTGTGTGTGTGTGTGTGTGTGTGTGTGTGTGTGTTAGAATATGTATTAATTTTTCTCTTGTGTTATTTCTCTAATTCTATCTATTTGATTCTTTTCAATAATCCGTTGTGTGTCAATAAATATTCGTATGATTGCTGACACTGATTAATTTTTTCTTCATTTTTGTCACAACTTCTAGCATCTAACTTTCATTTAACTATTTTTCAAACTCCATTTTCAGATTATTTTTTTCCTTGCTGTCGGCTTTCTGACTTCAAAGTACAGAAATACGTGACATTCTGATCTTGCTCTGTCGTTTTGCGTTGTTTTAGATATGTTATTCACATTTTCTCTTACTTTCAAAAGATATGTCTACATTTTTTCATTTTCATGTCATCATTATCTTTATTCTATTCGTATTAACAACGTCCTCTATTTTCTTTGTGTTATTTAATCATTCCTCAAAGTTATCAAGTATAATGATAGAATGTGACCAGAGAACTCTTGATTTCTTCTGTAGTCTAAGGACAATACAGTTGTGATTGGATTTGTCTCAACTATTAGTCTAAAATCTTATTTTTCCATTCTTCTTACAGTGATTTCTCGCTGATATAAGACGACAGGTTTGTAAAAGTTGTAATAATTTTCATGCTTATATTGTATACCCACATCTCGGGTATATAATGGAGAGAGATGAGAGAGAGAGAGAGAGAGAGAGAGAGAGAGTGTGTGTGTGTGTGTGTGTGTGTGAGAGAGAGAGAGAGAGAGTGTATGTGTGTGTGAGAGAGAGAAAGAGAGGGTAGAGAGAGAGAGAGAGAGAGATAAGTAACGTTTTCTGTGAAAATCAGCATAAGGAAACACCTGTGTAAGCCGCCTATCAGAAGTCTACATTGACCAATTCTGTGCGGATAGTGGATTCTTGCGCAGAGGACTTCCAGAGAGTACCGAATGTTATGGACAGTTGGTAAGAGATTGTCATGGATATCCAGGCTACTAGCACGACATGATGATGATTTTTTATAATTGAGAGAGAGAGAGAGAGGGGGAGAGGGGGAGAGAGAGAGAGAAGTAACGTTAAACTGTGAAAATCAACATATGGAGTCACTAGTCGCCTATCAAAAGTCTACATTGACCAGCTCTGCGTGGATAGTGGATTCTGCAGAGGACTTCCAGTGAGTACTGAATGATAGGGACAGTTGGCAAGAGATTGCCATGGATATCCGTGCTACGAGCACGTCATGATGATGATGATTTTTCCCAACTTGGAATCAGATCAATGACTTAGGGCATACTCTTTTTTTTTTCTTTCAAAACGTTCACTTCCAAGGATTACTGACTTTTGAAGAGGAACGGTCTCCTATTAAATACGCAACCGTCTTTGAGAAACCTTTTGAATTTCCTATAGACTTTCTTGACTCTCTGCCCATTGTATCAATGGGAGATGGGAAGAACCTTGTTGACCCCCCACATTCGTGATCGTTCAACATTTAGTTTAGCACGATAAGTAATTTACTAAATTTCTTTGATTGTCACCCAGTGATCAAATGAAACAGCAACATCTATGATGAGACACATGAGAGTCTTCATCTTAACCAGGTTGAGGTCAGTTTGACGATGATAGATAGCACAAGTCTGCACTGCGAATTCTCAGCGAGTTGGACTATTGATGCTCCCAAAAGTCGTTCAACGATATACCAAATGTTATGCTCAGATACAAGTGGAGAATTTCACATGCCTTGTATATGGTATTCATTCATTTATGGAGGCGCGTGGTCTAATGGTTAGAGTCGTGGGAAATAGACTCGTCGACCCGAGTTCAATTCCCGGACGAAGCTGTTGGCTTTTCACATGGCGCTAATACCCTTGGGAAAGGTATTAATCCAATTCTCCCTCCAGCTATGGGTAAATAGCAGGGTAGACTGGGCTCTTTCAACCATGGCTAAGTAACCCGTCTAGGAGAATGAAAACTCTGAATTCAAACTTGTTAAACACCGCTTAAAAATGACCTTCTGTCGCATCCTGCTCGTGCGGAGGGGTTGGTAATTATATATATATGGTATTCATTCATGTGATACAATCTATATGTAGAATAAACATAAAGAAAAAAGTAAATTCGTCGGGTAGCCTAAAGTCGGTATCAGCCGATCAGCGAGGGAGTCTATCCTCTTTTCACTAGAGCTAGAACAAGGAGATTGTTTTTGCGTCTGAGGGGAGCGCCACACCTACCATCAGTTCCTTACTTTACCGCACAGATCCCTATGCTACCCATACGCTGAGTTGGCGATGGCCGGTATCGAACTAGGAACCTTGTGGTTTCTAGCCGAACGCCCTACCGACTAAGCTAACCCGGCAACCTAAAGCCTTTTAGAATAAACATACTAAGTTATAATTACCGTCGATTTGGTAAGACAGGGCAACAAGGAAGCCATAACTTAATACGCATCTAACCTTATTGCAATCATACTACAGAATGCCAGTGTATCTGTGAAGCCTCATAACATCATAGAAACCAAGTAGCCAATCAGGACTCAAGGAATGGAATCACTCAAATACATGAATGGACTATTCTTGAGTTTCATAAATACCAGCTGTTTTGGGCACCAGTCACTAGTGCTTAGGTGCTGTTGTTCAAGCCAACAGCATACTCAGCTCACAACACAGTTGGATGCTAATCACCCAACAAATTTCTACAGTATACAATTATACAAGGGTGAGTAAAAAATTAAGGCCATTTTATTTCGGACAGTTATAATTACGAACATAGGAACATGTATCATACATCAAAATGAAGGTGGTCCTCTGTGGATCACATCCCTACTTCTCCACACAGTCACCGTTTTTATCAATAACATTGTTCCACCTTAAATGAGAGGAATGTATCCCTGACCCGTAAAATTCTGTTGGCTGTTCAGCCACTTCAGACTTCACTTCCTTGTCACTGGAATAATATTTGCCTCTCAAACATTCTTTCATGAGGCCATAGATATAATTGTCTGAAAGCGCTAAATCTGGTGTGTATGGAGGATGCGGTAAAGTTGTCCACCCGAATGAGACAATGTTCTCCCTTATCCGGATGCTTGGTGTTTGGTCGAGCATTGTCATGCAGAAGGAGGTCATTGTCGATTGGCAAGTTGGGTATTACTCGTCGGATTTTTGCTCTGAGCCTCGTTAGGGTCTCAATGTAGGCCTTAGTCTTATAAAAAATATCACATGAAATAAAGAAAATGGCATTATTTTTGAAATAGAAATAGTATTGACATTCTATTTAAAAACATCCAGCATTTGTAAACCTTAAAGGTTAACAAATCAATACATCAGGGTTTTTTTTTTGCCCTCCTCAACCCAGACAACGCTGCGTACCTGCTTCTAGTGCCACGCCCTGCCATTACCTCAGATAAATTACGGACTATTTCATTTTGATTCATAAGATATGAATGCTTGCGTTCAAATGTTTTACCCTGGCATCACCCCAGACAAATAATAGACTATGTCGTTGTATTCATGAGGAAAGAAAGCGAATTGGTGATATTGATTTATAATATTAGTGTTTTATTCTCAAATATATTCAAACCTATCCTATATATTATTCTATATAGAAAGCAATTAAAATAAAACAAGAATATGTGTAATATTTTTATATGCGTTCATATTTATTTTCTTCAATCTTTTTCATTTAATCCAGTATGTTATTATATAAAAAACTTAAACAGAGGGAGCATACTTTTGCTAGTATATATAATATATTAATATATTATGTATATTTTATATTCTACATTTTTTGTATTTAATATATTGCATATTATTTTTCTTTATTTCATTTCATTTTTCTTTATTTCATTTTTAGATTCCAATTTTTTTGTGTCCCATTGATTTCTTTGCTCGAAGTTCAATTATTTGCTTCAGACAGATTCTGGTTTGTTAATACCAGACTCATTTGTTGATATAGCAATTTGCTTCGGAGAGATTCGGCCCTTGTTTCGCAAATATCAGTAATTTTCTTTAGACAGATTGCGCTCTGGTAATATACGATTGATTTTTGGTCAAATACCGATACTTTGCTTTGGATAGATTCAGGTTTATTAATATACCATTGATTTGGTAGGATAAATTACGGTGGTTTGTCTATTGATAGTAGAATAAATATATATCTGGATTACTTGAATGAACGATTTTCCTTATAATCAATGCTTGACTAGCCGTTCTTTAATCTTATTTATGTTGTTTGTTTATAAGAGTAATCGGTTATATCGAACTTAACAGACCTAAATTCCACCATCGTATGTCGCCCCGCCGAAAAAAAAAACTCAGGTAATTAACCGAATTTAATGAAATTCTAAGTGCTGATAAATTAATGAATAAAATATATAATGATCCAGTGATTTTATCTAAAAACTTTTACATGTTTTCATGTCAGATAACTTTGAACAACGTATCTTTGAGAATCTGTGTTACGCCTCAAAGATACACAGAATGTGAGGATAAACCACAGTATGATAATACAATTATTGCTGCATTAGATATGCTTACTTAAGAGCTATTGTAAAATACGTACAAAAGTGTTGTATCGTCGATTTGGAATGATACACATAGAAGTTATGTGCTTAATACATTTATTCAGCACCAGAATCCGGTGCCAACTGATACATACAAAACACAGAACAAATAAGTACAAAAAGTTAATAAGACAAAACTTACAATAGAGGAGGATCAATTTGGCATAGCCAACGCAGTAAAGTTAGTCTGAATATTATTGAGCTTGTTAATCCACTTTAATCGTAGGCTATTTTAAGGCTATGAGTCAGTCCATCTGGTAGCGAGCTGAAGGGGTGCTAGCTACTCTACAACAAAAAGTATAATAATCTTGATTTAACTCTAATTTTCCTTTCTTTCCTTCTTTTCTTCTTTTCCTCATGTTCGAGAGCGCTATCAATTCCCCGCGTCAAATCTCTCTATTTGCCTCTACTCTTTCTTTCTTTCAATATTTTTACGGCGGCAAGATGATAACGGTCTAACAATTAACGAATACATCTATTAATATGTAGACTAGCAGTACGTGTGGATATATACCACAGTATGAGTATTTAATTATTACAACGTTTGATGTGTTTACTTAAGAGCTATTACGAAATAGTTCATTATGTAAAAAAAAGTATAATAAACTTTAAAATGGATCTATCCCCTCAAGGAAAATGTTACGCGCATATATTAATTATTAATCAAATAATTATTCTGAATATTTTACACACATTTCTACACTAAATAGTAGATCAAACATGGCTATCTAATGTTGTGACTGAATAAATCAGACCATATGACCTTTAGGCACCCCTTCTGTGATCTCGATTCATAAGGACATTTTTTCCATTTACATCGTCAAAATGCGTTTGTTTGTTAACAGACGAGTTTAGAGGGCTTTTTTAATTATAAAACTAACCCCTAACCCTAACTCCTAACCCTAACCCCTAACAAACAACTGGATTTTGACGGTGCAAATGTAAAACATGTCATTATGAGTCGAGATCGCAAAAGGGATGCCTAAAAGTCATATGGTCCAATTAATGAATTATTATTATTATCACTAATTTTTTCTTTCTTTCCTTCTTTTCATATTATCGTTATGTTCGATTGAAACTGATTAGCGTTATCGTTTCAGCACACACAGTTCCTGTCTCTATCTATTTCCTACCTTCTTTATTTATTTCAATATTTTTCTGTCGTTTTTGTCACCCTTTTTTTTTCATAATAAAAACACAATGGCTCATTATTCAGCTGCGGTGACAACGCTCATAAGAAATAAGAATTCGGCGGATAAGTCTGGGATATATCTGATATCTGGGACACAGAAAATTAACATATATATCGATTAATACGAGCCCAGTTTATAAACAAGATAGGGATCAAAATTACTCAGAACCTATATACATTGAATTTATTCAATGTATATAATTAGGATATTTCTATATGCCTATGGTCGTACAACTGAAGACTTATTTCCTGCCATGCGTAATTCTACACCAAAGATTCTGAAAGACTGTCAGCTGAGATAAACATCTTTTTTTTTTAATTTTAACTTATCTTTGAATGGAAAAATAAAATTGATAATTAATATCACCTAACCTTAAAATAGGAAAAATATTTTGCGAAATTTGAAATCAATTTTTAAAAACATATTTTTTTACCTTCGCCCCTTCTTTTTAGTAACAAGAACTTAACTAAAAAGTTTACAAATTGATAATTGATTAATTGGACCATATGACCTTTAGGCACCCCTTTTGCGATCTCGATTCAAAATGACATGTCTTTCATTTGCACCGTCAAAATCCAGTTGTTTGTTAGGGGTTAGGGTTAGGAGTTAAGAATTTTTTATTGGTTAGGGTTAGGGGTTTGTTTTATAATGTAAAAAAAACCTCTAAAATCCTCTATTAACAAACAACCGGATTTTGACGGTGTAAATGGAAAAATTGTCCTTATGAATCGAGATCACAAAAGGGGTGCCTAAAGGTCATATGGTCTGATTAATTAAGTCACAACATTAGATAGCCATGTCTGATCTACTATTTAGTGTAGAAATGTGTGTAAAATATTCAGAATAATTATTTGATTAACAATTAATATATGCGCGTAACATTTTCTTTGAGGGGGATAGATCCATTTTAAATTGCTTTAGTGATATCATCAAATTCATCAAAGGAGTAAAAGCCTTTGATGAATTTGATGATATCACTTACTTATGATACAGACCCTCGAACATTGAATTTCTAACTCCCTATCCCTCAGGCAATATCTTTCTAAATTTAATTTTTACACTGCCCGGAGGATGTTTTTTTATTAAATAAGATATGTTTTATAATAAAAAAAAAAAAAGTTTATATATTAGATATGGATAAAAATTAATCAGAGCTTATTTAAATTCACTTAATATAATAAGCTTAATTAAACAACTTAAATCGGTATTTCCATATGCATACGGTCGTCAAACTGATGAATATAGCTCTGTCTACTGGGGCTTTAAAATACATCGAATGCATCTCTGTAGAGGAATAAGACCCCACCCCAATGAGACCACGTTGCTGGCTGAGCAGTCCATGACATGCAACACTCAATTTTGTCCCTTACTTAGGCTAATTTTAATTTTAAAATTAATTACAAAGTCTATTTTCCGTCAGTGTTGCTTACCTCTGATATCGTGAGGGGTCCAAGTTTAAGTACCGGACATATATACCGAAAAGTGTGTGTGCTTGTAATTTTTTTTTTCTAAAAGATTTTTGTGCTTTTACTTTTTGTGTGTGTGTGTCTGCGCGCGCGCACGTGCGTGCGTGTGTGTGTGTGTGTGTGTGTGTTTATGTATATGTGTCTGCTTACTTGTTGTGTGCGTTTGTGCTTGTGTGTGTGTGTGTGTGTGTGTTCCTGTGCTTGTGTGAGTGTTTATGCATATGGTTGTATCTGGAGTGTATATGTATACATACATAAAAAATAACATTTAAAATGTAAAATAAAGTTGGTGTGTATCTTGTACATTACATAGTTTATTCACACATACATACATACATACACAAACATACACACACACACACATACACACACACACACATATATATATATATATATATATATATATGTACATTCACGCATGTATATATATATACGCATATATATATATATATATATATATATATATATATATATATATATATACATATATATACGCATATATATATATATACTAAAATAATTTATAATTACTTATTTCAATATTTTTAAAATACATGGCTTCATGGCCTTTTTTTTCTATTGATATTGATACGTAACAAATCAAATTATTTTAGCAGTTAATACAGATGGACAGCTCATTCAGCTGTGTTATAGGGAAATCTATTGCAATGGAGTTAACAGAATAATAATTAATTAGAATTATTTTTATTTTTTTAATGTCTAAAACAATTATATCGGTTACATCACAAAAATGCTACTAGTACCAGGTACTCGCTTGGTTAATTAATTTTAGGAAGGATCCCCACATCCTTAGGGGTACCATATACTGTTTACAATAACACAATTTTCTAAGGGGACCACCTTTTCGGTACATATGTTTAAACTTTAACGTCGCGTAAACATTGGCGTTCTTTTCAAACAGTTTGTTTGTTTATTGATTTTAACGGCATATCAACACGTCTGGGGTTATGTCATGCCTAACAGTTAGGAAGTAATACATATCGTGTATTTATATTTATACTTTTTAGTAATTGGTTTTAACAATGTGTTAGCAATATATATCAGGAAATATTGAAATGATTCCGACGGTATGGAAGTATACAAAGAATTGAAAGAACAAGGTGTCCAGATAGATATTTCATTTTAGGTGCCGATGTTATAACGTTTTGGTTTGTTTAAAATTCCAACACGACATAAATAAACAGTCAAATGTCATGAACAATTTTTTTTTTCAAACTGTGTGACGCGATTTGTTCAAAATTATTTTGAAAAAAAAATTGTTCATGACATTTGACTGTTTATTTATGTCGTGTTGGAATTTTAAACAAACCAAAACGTTATAACATCGGCACCTAAAATGAAATATCT
Source organism: Doryteuthis pealeii (assembly GCA_023376005.1). Taxonomy (NCBI): domain Eukaryota; kingdom Metazoa; phylum Mollusca; class Cephalopoda; order Myopsida; family Loliginidae; genus Doryteuthis; species Doryteuthis pealeii. The sequence goes on from CM042155.1 coordinate 40,001,502, forward strand.
ATCTGGACACCTTGTTCTTTCAATTCTTTGTATACTTCCATACCGTCGGAATCATTTCAATATTTCCTGATATATATATATATATATATATATATATATATATATATATATATATATATATATATATATCATGCCAAATTTCGAACGATTACCATGATCGATTTTGGATGAGTTACGTCACACAATTCCGAAAGAAAAATTAAAGCTATACAAGGCCAAATCCTTTCACATCATTCATTTTTTGTCTCATTTACAGTATTTCATTTAAAAAAGATAGTCTCCATTCCCTATACCTTGAAAAAGGGTGAATGTTCACCCGAAATATCGGAATTGATCGAAACAGGGACAGAATAGTGGAATATTAAAATTCTGTTTTTTGTTCTGTATTTTTTTTGTTTTTGTTTTCCAATGCTTAAAATACAAAAAAAAAAACGTTCACAAGAACAAAGTGTTCATAATCGTTAACAACTTTTACAGCTAGATCAATATATTTAAACTACCAACACTTCTGTTTTGTCTAACCTTCTAATCATTACTCTTCAGGATTTTGCAATTTCATTTCCCGCCATTATAGCTTAGCCCGGATGCATTTATTTTAGTCTCCAATAAGAATATATCCTCTTTCTGTTTACATGTTTTCCGCTTAGTTATTTTAAGTATTTTCATTCGCGATTTTCGCTATTTCTTATAGAACATTTTCATATATATCGATGCCTTCTCCTTGTAATTTTCTATTTTCATAGATGTATCAATAAGATCTCTGAAGTTTAGGTCATTAGGTTCCTGGTTCATTGAGCCAGGAATTTAATTTCACTGTCCTGTTATAGAAAAGGTTCAATGAACTTTTCTATAAATACTGCCCATGTATTTCTGCAATTTATTACATTTCTTCAATCTCGTTGATCTTTATCTGTTTTCTCTTTGTTGTTTCAATGTCTCCTGTTTTTGGGAATCCTATCCAAGTATCCGAAATTAGATCTTTTTTTATGTGCCTCTTATATCTCTTCTTTTTCCATGCCTCTTCTTTCATGTATCTCCAAAACTGCATATTTCCTCATGTCGTATTTCTTTTGTCGTTCTTACTTGCGAATTAATATCTTTCAATACAATTTCGGAAGATTTCAGTGGCTTTCGGAATACATAAAATAGCAATAAGAAGAATGATTCGGACAATATTAAAAGCCTCCTCAGGGGTTCTCAGTTGTGGTCCATAAGGTCCCCGAGGGTTCATATGGGAATTTGGTGTGTGTAGGGGTGTCGCAAAAATAGTAAATGATGATAATGGAATCGCATATATATATATATATATATATATATATATATGCACAAACACACACATATAGGCATATATATGTATATATACATATATATATATATATACATATGTATGTATAGATATATAAATATAAATGCACACACATATATATATATATATTATATATATATATATATATATATATATATAAATGCATATGTATGTGTGTATGTATATATAAGTGATTGATGAAAGGAAAGGGAAGAACGAAAAACGGATCACGTAGACACGAGTCACATGGAAAAAAACTGTCCAAATATTTTCAAAATTCTGATGACGACCAATCACCTAAAGGTGAGGCTCGGAAACCATCGGTAAAACGGACTCTTAAATGTATTGTAAACTATAATTAAATAAATGATTAAATAAATACAGCTCTTACAGTAGTAATTGAGCCCTTTATTATCATTTCTCCAATACCAACAACGAATTAACTATATATATATATATATATATATATATATATATATATATATATATATATATATATAAGGTCTCTGATGGTTCTTTAATGGTGGAGTTCCAATTCTAGAGCTTTGAGGAGTGTGAAGTACCTCTTCATCGCCATTACTCCTAGGTCCACCCTGACTCGGAGTGGTAGTACCTGTTATAGTCCCATCTTAAAGAGGCAAGAACAAGTTTTAAAAACGGATTAAATAATTGAGTTTGAAAAGAATTAAATATCCAACAAGAATGAAGACCACAAAAGTCTTCAGACTTTGGCATAAAATAACCCTACAAAGGTTGACATGCCGTAAAATCCAACCAACCAGCCCTGGGGACTCATATAATAGTGTAGGTGTCCTTGTAAGAATAGCTAATAGTGAAAATGGAATGGTCTGTTTTTCCTATAAATAATGTCAAACAAAACCTCGGAAAACAGAAACAACGAGATATCACGGGACTTGTTAATTCAATCTAGCAATTGCTAATTACTGTGTTCACTTGGTATATTTGCTTAGTAAACCTTTTCCCCTGTTATTAATACTCGTTGTGTTTCTTATTATTTTTCTCTATTTGCAATGAGAAAAATAATGTCCATAATGTACCAGAGAGTTCATATTAGGTGGAGCGATATGGATAGGTATATTGTATCGAAATAAAGTGCTCGATTAGAGGTGTAAGAACAATATTTATTTTTTATGGTGTACTATAAAATTAACCGATACAAGGTGAACAGAGTAATCAATTGCTTGGTTGAATTAACCTGTCCTGCTAGATCTCCTTATTTCTCTCCTCCAAGGTTTCTTCAGACAATATTTATAGGAAAAAACAGACGATGTCAATCATATTATTTAAGTACTATATGACAGACACACACACACACACACACACACACACACACACACACACACACACAAACATATATATATATATATATGTTTGTGTATGTGTGTGTGCGTTATTGGTAAATGATGTAATTGGGCTAGTCGCTATGTCTTATTAATAGATCCTACTGTCTCATCATTTCAATTGTCTTTTTTTTTCCTACGATATATTTCCAGTCAAGTAATCATAACTGAATTTCTAAATGAAATCCCAGAAAATGGAGAGATAGGTTTCTTACGTTTTCGAATCGAACATTTTACGTTCAAACACAATCAAATTCTCCATAGACGGAATTGATAAAGAATTTTGGCCAGCATTGAGATAGAAATAACTAACAATGACTATGATGATGTTGTAGAAATAATCACCATTGAAATGGAATTCTGATTACTGTCGAATTGGCAGACAAAATCAATGTTACATAATTCATAGGTAGCTTATGAGTTATGTTCATACAGGAGTTAGATACATTTTTGAATCAGTGTTCGTTAGATTAAAAATAACGGGAGTTAAGTAGAAAATTACCACTGCCGAGGATTGACAAGTGGTAACATTCGCTTGAGCTTCCAGAAACGCGCGATTGGAAGCGTTTGACAATCTTAAGTTGTAGATTAGTTGCGACCAGAAATTCAGAGTGAGCGGACTCGAAAGTCTGTCTCACTGAGATGTTGCTCCTCGCCACGCGGTTGAATTGTGGGCTGTGGTTGTTCTAGATAAAGACTTAAAGAGAAACACCAAGTCTTGCTTTATTGATTAATTAAGATAAAAATGCACTGACACCAAACTCGAAGAAATCAACCCCGAAAAACAACCCTACAGAATCAGCCCAAAAGAGAAGATGGCCGACAAATTAGCAGTAGAAAGAGAAAACAAATAAGAACCCTCCTTATCTTTCATATTCTCTCCCTCTCACCATAATATACCCGATATATTAAAATGGTGTATAACAAAAACAAGCAAGCGGTAACTTAATACGGTTCCTACATTGCCGCAAGCATAGTGCAGAATGTCGGATTATTTATCTAAGCACCATAACCACACTAAAGTCAGCAGCCAATCAAGACGCAATGAATGGTATCTCACAAATGCAAGTACCAGGTTAGCTCAGTCGG
>CM042155.1:40007757-40040257 GCA_023376005.1 Doryteuthis pealeii
AATGGACTCGTCGGCTCCAGTTCAATTCCTGGACAATGTTGTTTGCATTTCACATGGCGCTAATACCCTTGAGAAAGGTATCAATCCAATTCTTCCTCCAGCTGTGGGTATAGCAGGGCAGACTGGGCTCTTTAACCATGGCTAGTAATCCGTCTAGGAAAAGGAAAACTCTGAACTCAAACCTATTAAACTCGGCTTAAGAAATTGGCCTTGTGTCACATGCTGCTCGAGCGGAAGAGTTGGTATATATATATATATATATATATATAAGTAAAAAAAGTCGTCGGGGCGGCCTAAAGTCGGTATCATCCAGTCAGCGAGGGAGTCTATCCCCTTTTCAATAGCGCTAGACCAAGGAGATTGTTTTTTGGCATCTGAGGTGGAGCACCACACCTATTATCAGCTCCTTACTTAACCGCACAGACCCCTATGCTACTCATACGCTGAGTTGGTGAGGACCGGTATCGAACTAGGAACCTTGTGGTTTCTCTCTCTCTCTCTCTCTCTCTATATATATATATATATATATATATATATATGAAGGCAATTACAATGCGTATATCGTATAAAATTCGATAATTATTAAAAATAATCATGACAAGCAAACTCGGCGAATAACGAGTGCGACGTGTGGAACACCGAACAGCTGTTTTAACTTTGTTAAGTCTCATCAGCGGTGTATACCTACGATATCCCTTCGTCAGAGATCGAAACCGAGAACCCAACATGCAGAATCAGAGATTTTACCTCTGGGCTACCGGCACGCCACACACGAAACACACCAAATTAACTTGTCAATGATAAAGACGCCACTACTATGCAGAACTTAGTATAATGAGCGTTGAGAGAATCGCAAATTAGGCCTTGTTCAGGCGTAAGGATAATAGAATTTGATAATTTGCTATTGAAGTATTGTTAAGTAAAGTATATTATTATTTATATTTTTGAAGGCAATTACAATGCGTATATCGTATAAAATAATTATCGAATTGTACTTTAGTTTCATAATTTCAGTAACGGACTTTAAGTGGTTATAATTCTATGAATTATAGGTTTCATAACCGCTCTATGATAGCATCGAGCTTTCTTTTGAAGTGAAAAAAAAATCTTTTTTTTCAGGACTTCTTTATGTCTATGTGTATCTGAATATATGCCTCTTTGAGTGTATGCGTCAAATGAGAATGATACAAAAAGATAAAGAAATAAAGAAATGTTCTATAATTCATTAATATTTTATATATTCGATGTATAAGAAACGGTGAAAGAAAAAAAGAATTGAAAGGAGCAACAAATGATTTAATTGTATTGTTACTAATTTATTTGTTTTCTTTATTTTTTAGGTAAGTCCCTTTTGCTGAATACATCCTGGTAATATATATCTTTTTTATTATTATACACACAATACATCATACATTTATATATATATATATATATATATATATATATATATATATATATATATATGTGTGTGTGTGTGTGTGTGTGTGTGTGAGTGTGTGTGTGTGTGTGTGTTTGTGTGTTTTGTGTTTGTGTTTGTGTTTGTGTGTCTGTGTGTCTGTGTGTGTATGTGTGTATTAAAAATGTTATATATATATTATATGTATGTATATTACAAAAATATTATATATATAAATATATATATATTACAAAAATATCATATACATATATATGTATATGAAAAAATATATATATCTTATATAAGTGTATATTACAAAAATATTATATATTATATATACATATGTATATTACAAAACTATTATATATTACATATATATATATGTATATTACAAAAATAGTATATATTATATATATATTATGTATATTATAAAAATCGTATATATATTATATATGTGTGTATATTACAAAAATAGTATCTATATTGTATATGTGAATATTACAAAAATATTGTATATTGCAAAAATATTCTCCATATATATACATTTATATTGCAAAAATATTATATATATATATATATATATATATATATATATATATATATATATATATATATATATATATATATATATACATATATATATGCATATATATGTATATTGAAAAATGTTTTATATGTATATTAAAAAATTAATATAATATAATATGACATATATATATATATATATATATATATATATAATATATATATATATATATATATATGGTTATCGTTAAGTCTTTGTTATTTCTCAGTATATTTTTGACTCACATTGACGCGAACCGTGCCTCATTTCCTATTCGAATTCCAGCTCTTAATATCAGAGAACATAATTATGTTGAGAATAACGTCGATGTTACAATGATATGAAAGCAAATACAAAATCTTTAGTTCTTTTGTTGTGGGACTCTATCGATTTGTCTGATTCGGGAGTATTATTTGACAGTTTCATTTTTACAGTTATTATTTCTTTTCTTTCCTTTCTTTCAGCTTAGTTTTTGAATTATACCCGAATATAAAATTGGGCACAATTCTTTCTAATTTTTGTTCCATACGTTTCGTCTGCGCGTGATGCTTGGTGCGATTTAATAAGAAACACAAAAAAATATGTATAGTGATATATCTAGAAGTATATACACTCATAAAACCATACGTATACAGATACACACGTACAGAAAATTGCACACCTGTCCATATATATATATATATATATATTTAATATACCAAGCGTGTTGGTAGATCCTTGCGGAGAGAAAAAACCCGGCAGAGAGTTTGATTGTAAAAATATACTACCAAACATCAACCAGGAAGAAAAAAATTTTTGAAAAAAAAGAAAAGACCAAGATATTCGTACCAACAAAAAATAATCTATTGGTATAGTATTTGGCCAAAAGAAAAAACAATTTATATGCATATATATGTATATAAGATATATATATATATTCATATAACCGCTAGGAGAAGCTAATTTGTAAAAGTGCTCGATACCTAAGTAGAGCCAAGTAATAAGGATATCTACTGAGTCAGACGAAACCTACTATTAGTTTCGCATAAAGCTCTTCAGGGCTAAAATCTGACTCAGATTTTAGCCTGAAGAGCTTTATGCGAAACTAATAGTAGGTTCGTCTGACTCAGTAGATATCCTTATTATATATATATATATATATATATATATATATATATATATATATATATATATGTTAAGTCAAGAGTAAGGAAATGAATCCGACGGTATGAGTATAGATAAAAGGATATGAAAAGCAAACAATGCTGTTAAAATGTAAATATTTTATATCATATTCATAGCTAATATTGAACAATGTTTCGATTTATAAAAATCATCTTCAGAACTTGTTTTTAATCAAGACTTGCACGCTTTTGGGAACATCAATGTTTTTTGTTTTGAATTTAAATTATTTTCTGTTTCTCTCTCGAGGAGTCCGGATTCAAATCAAGCTCTGTAGATGATTTTTATAAATCTAAATATTGTTCAATATTAGCTGTGAATATGATATAAAATATTTTCATTTTAACAGCATTGTGTGTTTTTCATATCCTTTTATCTATCTATATATCTATCTATCTATCTATCTATCTGCCTATACACACACACATACACACACATATATATTATATATATATATATATATATATATATATATATATAGATAGATAGATAGATAGATATAGATTTATAGATAGATATAACATATATATACATATATAATCGGCTGTTGGCAAATTTGAGTTTCTTGCCTCTTCGGTCTTTTGAAGATCGCAGAGGCAAGAAACTGACAATTATCAAGCGCCGTTGCCTCGATGTTACAATTTGAAAGAAAATGCAGAATCTATATACTCTATTATATATATATATATATATATATATAATTATATATATATATATAATATATATATATATGCACAATGTTTCCTTCAATACACACACTAACAGCGCTACATACTCCACACCTTAAAATAGAATATTTGATGTCATATTTCAAAACCGTCTCCTTTTTTCAAACTTCAGAAAAAAATTTTTAAACAGACTGAATAAGAAGGATTACCACTCACTTTTTCTCATCATTCTGTGATATAAATTTTCTTATCTTATGCCCTGAAGATGATCTATTTAATAGATCGAAACACTGCAGCGTCCGCCAATAAACTCACCACTTAACCATTTAAACCTGTGTTTTTTCAATTTTTCTTGATATATTACATACCGTCGGATTTACTTCCTCTCTTCACATATATATATATATATTATATATATATATATATATATATATTATATAATATATATATATAATAGTTATAGCCTATTTCAGGAAGTCTATTATAGCCTTATCTAGAACTATAAATCTTCTGTTATATGTTTACTGATATAATTTTGCTCTGTGACTCTGATAAGAGCACATATTGAGCTCTGCGAAATACGACACTTCAAAAAAAAACTACTACGTTGTAAGGAAGATTTCTTTGAAGTAGTCAAACAGTGTGTTTGAAAATGGTGAAGGCTGACAATTTGTGGGAGATTATGTGCTTAATTAAAGTCATACCTAATTTTGTTAATTAATTAATTATAACTAAATGAATTAGGCGTGCATACCGGTTTAAATGTAAAGCGTAAAAAAATCGAGAAAAAGTCATCTCTGTATGTACATTTCAGCCCATTAGGCCTCATCAGCAGAGCTATAGACAGGGCAGTCTTTTGTGCGTGATTCGAACCCTACCTGCCAGGCGGACATTCTAACCATTTCTCTATGTCGATGCTGCTTTTGGAGATACACAATGATCTTTGTAATCCGATACTAGTCATAATTCTAACGTTTGTGTCCGACGATTGTGCACTACTCATGAAACTTTAAGTAACGGACTTCAGCTTCTTAAATTGATATTTCTCTTGGTTGTACACCGGCTTTACTGTGGTGGCATTGAGACCTTTTTCTTGATAACCTTATCTTTTCACATTTACCTTAATATATATATATATATATATATATATATATATATATATATGAATAAATTTCTAGTACACCAAAATTATAGAATACGAAAAGTAAAGGAATCATGTATGCTGGGAGATCATAAAAGATGAGGGATAGTAAAATAAAACAAAGATTTATAACAAAAATAAAATATGGCGAGGTATGAAAATACGAAGGCCTTTTCGTCCAGTTCTTTTTCAAGTATTAAAAGTCAGATTGTATAAGATGAATATTTTTGAAGCGAATTCAGGTGAGCAAAAGGGGAACAAAAGGGGGGGGTGAATATGTATATAAACCCCTCAAGTCACACGGGGATTGGAGATATCTCTCAACAAGTAAAGGGAGTGTTTGGGTCTTTGTCTGAACAGGGTAGGACGAAGAAATAAAATGTAAACAGCTACGGGGATGTTTAGGTGCTGCTTATATATATATATTATATATATATATATATATATATATATATATATGTATCACCTGTGTGTGCTTAATGGTTAGATCTTTTAAAATATATATAGTATTGCAGATATTTATAGCTGAAGGAAGAGTAGGATTCATACCTTTCCCACGGGTATTAGCGCTAAGTGAAATGCAATTACCACATCCAGGATTTGAACTCGGGGCGACGAGTCCATTTCCCATGACTTTAACCATTACACCACGCGCTTCCTAAGGTCCAGCAGAATGACGTCCTTTATTTGAAATTACGTCTCCGCATGCTCTATTAGCAGTGGCTGTATGTCATTGCGCAGCTACAGCTATATGCTATTAAAATCGCTATCATGGTGTGCTTGGGATTGCGATTTATCTCTGTACATGAGGACATCACCTGGTCGTATCGTTTAGCATATCTATTAATTTATTCTTACGTCCCCTGGAGATACCTGAAGTTTCAAGTCTTTAAAATTTGGCCAGAGACAATTGATGTCTGAAAGATTATTTTCGTCTTGTATTTCGAAAGACTGAAACGATCAGAGCAGACCCCGAGGTCGAGGATTTAGGATTTTATAGCTGGTAATAGGAAGCAGCTGTACGATAAAATCTTTAGAATGTTTTAACAGCTGTCCGTGATGATATTGTAATTCAACGTTAAGAAGTACAATAATATAGACTGAAATTACTTAGCCATAATTATGTAGATTCTGTAGTCCTAGAACGGTAGATTGAAAGAAGAATGAAATATATATATATATATATATATATATATATATATATATATATATATATATATATATATATATATATCATTGTTATTATTATTATTTTCACTCCTTTTGAGTTTTTCACATCAGCGTCTGAGTGACAACAAATCTCCTCATGTCTCCTGGACTCTTCTAAGTATTCTTGCCAATTGCAGCAGTGCTGTAGTCTGGATGGTCTCAATTCTTCCTCTGATTTCCAGATCCTCCAGTCTTTTTTCCAAGTTTATTGGTACCGTTCCAAGTTCACCAACTACAATTGGTATCACTTTCACTCTCATATTCCACAGCCTTTTCAATTCTCTGGCATGGTGCAGGTATTTATCCATCTTTTTATATTCCTTCAGATTTACCCCGTGATCTGCTGGGACCGCAAAGTCCACCAGTTGACACGTTCTCTTTTTTGTTTTTTTGTTAATCAATACTAGGCATGGTCTCCTGGCTGTGATAGGGTGATCCGTCTTTATCTCGAAGTCCCAGAGAATGTATTATTATTATTATTATTATTATTATTATTATTATTATTATGAAGATTGTGTATTTGTGTGTCTGCAACCGAGATTATGTCACTATTCAAGTGACAATTCCCTTAGTTAGTTACGTCACATTCTCCATGATTTTATTTCTATTTGAACCTCAATTATTAATAAACTTGTTTTACATTATTAATACTGTTGACCATATTTACATACAAATAACATGCAATTGTATTTATATATACAACAACATTGTGGTTTACAGTGTGAACGGGAAGGCTAATTTTCATACTGGTATTAAACATACGTATGTGCTTGGTATAATTGATTTCTATTTGTTTGGTTTTATTTTAATGAATATGAGTAAAAAATGTATGGGATAGATCTTTATAGGAATTCATTAAGATAAAAAAGGACTGTAATTTCATTCTTTACTTCCTAAATTTACTAAATTTACATTAAAACTTAAATACTATTTGCTAGTATATTAATCCAATTGACTGGTAAGTAAGGGATAATTCTATTTGGGATCATTGAAATCTCACTGTACATCCACACTGTATGCTCATGTAGGTGCAAACTTATAGACTCATACAAGGATTTTTATGAATCCCTAAGAGGGCTCAATGTATAATAACTAAAGATTTAATTATATACAGAGCAATATTTAACTTTTAAAGGGAGAAAAACTTAAAAAACTTAACAAACTTAATAAACCGTAATTTGACTATAATAAATGTATTTCTAGCTATGAACTCAAAATATGTTGGTCTCTTCAGATAGATTTTGCAAAAACCTATATATATATATATATATATATATATATATATATATTATATACAGTTTAAGACAGCGTGGCCAATGGGGTCAACATCTGGTTACTGACAGTTTTTCGCCTATGCGATCTTCAGTTTTGATCCATAGATCGCAGAGGAGAGAAACTGTCACAACCAGTTTGTTGACTACGTGTCTACGCCGGCTTAATTCAAACGCTCTATCAATGATATTTAGCACTATATTATATATATATATTATATATATATAATAATATATATATATATATATATATATAATGTATGTGTGTATAAGCAGTATTTCTTCATGTATACTTACTTAGTTGAATAATCTAAACATTTTTGCCTACATATTTTAGTTTTAATTCTTTAATCTTTCGAATAGATATTATAATATTAGGCTGAAATTGGGTGATAAATACACCATACCTTATATCTTCCATCTTCGAGGAGGTGCATATTGTAAAGACAATATAAGTCTTCGGCGTCCTATATATATATATATATATATATATATATATTATAATATATATATATATATATATTTAATATTACCAAGCGTGTTGGTAGATCCTTGCGAGAGAAAAAACCCGGCAGAAAGTTTGATTGTAAAAATATACTACCAAACATCAACCAGGAAGAAAAAATTTTTTGAAAAAAGAAAAGACCAAGATATTCGTACCAACAAAAAATAATCTATTGGTATAGTATTTGGCCAAAAGAAAAAACAATTTATATGTATATATATGTTATAAGATATATATATATTCATATAACGCTAGGAGAAGCTAATTTGTAAAAAGTGCCGATACCTAAGTTGAGCCAAGTAATAAAGATAATCTACTGAGTCAGACGAAACTACTATTAGTTTCGCATAAAGCTCTTCAGGGCTAAAATCTGAGAGATTTTAGCCCTGAAGAGCTTTATGCGAAACTAATAGTAGGTTCGTCTGACTCAGTAGATTATCTTAATATATATATATATATATATATATATATATTATATATATATATATATAATTAGTAATGATTTGATGATGACTTAACCTGAAGCTTAGAAAATGAACTACACCGATTATTTGTTTATAATGGGTGCACCATTCTTCTGTTTTGATAAACTTTGCAAGTTAATGTCAATAGATGAATGGTGCACAACTTTACAGATTCTAAAACAGTACCCTAACCCCGGTTTTGAATTCAATTGTTCCTTCTCTTAGACTGGTTGCCTTATCAAGACTATATATCCCGGTCTGTCCTATTATTTAACCATATCTGGATTCCTAAAACCTATTTTAACATTGGCTAGGTAACCAGTCTAGGAGAAAGAAAACTTCAAATTTAATTGTTAAACTCCGCTTAAGAAATTGACCTTGTGTCGGAACCTGCTCGTGTGGAGGGGTTGGTGAATATATACATAGAGACATGAAATAACCCTAGGTTGTTTGACATGCCGTAATAACCTATCAATTACATACACAATCGGTGGTATTAATTGTAGAAAAAATACCATACTCACTGTAGAAGCAATAATACCAATTAACATCGAATTGGCAAGACAAGGCAACAAGCAAGCCGTAACTCAATACAGATCTCGCATAGTTGCAATCCTATTTCATAATGTTGGGTTATTTATCGAACCCCTTAACACCACAGAAATCAAGCAGCCAATCAGGACTCAAGGAATTGAATCATCCAAATGCATGAATTTGAGTATTCCTGAGTGCCATAAATACCAGCTTCTTTGGGCACCAGTTCAGTTCGGCTTAGTTAGTTAGTTGTTGTTGTTGTTGTTGTTGTTGTTGCTGTTGTTGTTGCTGTTGTTGTTGTTGTTCAAACCAACAGTATACTAACTTCTTCCAACACTTATGAAATCTTTTTTTATCCAGCATAAATCATATGTTTCGGTGAAGACGAGGCTAGCTGCATTAGTTAGACCTTCTATATTCACTAGTTATGTCTAGCTTCTTTTTTTTTTTTTTCTTTTTTTTTTGCTGGCCATTGATTGACACTCGAAATCAATAAGTGGACGTTACAGAAATCGGAATGATGTCAGCCAAAACGGAACCGCAGCAATGGTGGGGGAAAGGAGGGAGGAAGGGAGGAAAGGGCGGAAGGAAGAGGAAGGAAGAAGGAAGGAAGGGAGGATGGAAGGAAGGATGGAGGAGAAAAGAAGGAAGGGAAAGAGAGAGTATGGAAGGAAGGGAGGCAGGAAGGAGAGAGGAAGGAGAGAGGGAGGGAGAGGGAGGAGGAACGAAGGAACGAAGGAACGGAGGGAGGGAGGACGAACAAAAGCAAATGCCTGACAACGTTCATTTTCGCCCGAAATCGTTGATCGGATCATGATGTCCACCTTGTCTGAGCTATTGAACTTTTAGTTATTGCCGACTATGAACTCGCTACTCCCAGTCTTCACAAAGAAGAGATGATAAGTGACACCAGTAGCAAGGGATGAGGAGTTGGAAGTTTGTTGTTTTTGTTTTTGTTCTTTATAATGGAATTTGCTTTGTTATGTTTTGTTTTGTTTTTTTAATTTTTGTTTCTAGTTTTTTTTTTATTGTTTGTCTTTATTTATTTCTTTTTATAAATGTCTATCCAGTGTATGTAATGTGTAGTGTTCTTGATTTTCTCTATCTTGGGAATTCTTGTCGAGAGCTATAACAGAAAAGAAAAAATAAAGAAGTAATAAGGCACTCGATGGATATATACTTCTATTAAAAAATAAATGGAAGGAAAATATATTTTTGGTATGGATGAAATTTATTATATGCCTACACGTGATTCGACCAGAATTGCTCACACATACAATATTCTATTAAAATCATTTTGAATAATAATAATAATAATAATAATAATAATAATAATAATAATTCTCTGGGACTTTGAAATTAAACGGATCACCTTATCCCAGCAAGAAGACCAGACCTAGTGTTGATTAACAAAAAGAAAGAACTTGTCAACTGGTGGATTTTGCAGTGCAGCGGATCACAGGGTGAAGTTAAAGGAAAATGAAAAAATTGACAAATATCTGGACCTTGCCAGAGAACTGAAAAAGTTATGGAATATGAAAGTGAAAGTTATACCAATTGTAGTTGGTGCACTTGGAATAGTCCCAAAAGGATTAGAAAAGGTTGGAAAGTTGGATATCAGAGGAAGGATTGAAACCATTCAGAACACTGCACTGCTGCAATCTGCCAGAATACTCAGAAGAGTGATGGAGACCTGAGGAGACTTGCTGTCACTCAGACTCCAGTGAAAGACCATCAACTAACACTGATGTGAAAACTCAAAGGAAATAATAATCAAAAGAAATAGAAAGATAATAATAGAATAGGTGTGAATAATAGGTCATCAGACGGGTAATGCAGTAGAAATATTTGAATTTGATTACGTCATGAAATGGAATTTTTTGGTTTAAAGCAAAAAAACAAACTATCTTTTAGGTACAAATAATGTTCAATATATGTGAAATGATAATAGAAAAAAAATTGTGCGACATTGGAATATTGATCTTGCTAGGAAAAAAATCAGATATCATCAATAACTTAGAATTGGTTGACTTTAAGACTTTTTTCCTAGCATTTTTGTATTCATTTGTCAAAAATGCTTTCATAATCCAATTTTTAGGAGTAGGGAAGCTCCAGAACCAATTTTACAGACAAAAATAGGTTTTGAAAAGTCGACACACACACACACACCCTCAAATTGAGAAAGCTAAAAATTGACATACCTCAGCCACTTTTTGGAATTGGAAGCTCAAAATTTGGGGAATGTCTAACTTTAACATAGTTCATAGTTGTATAAAATTTTAGATAGATTGATGGGTGTGGGTGACAATTTTACTTTTTTCTGGGTGATTTGACATGGAATTACCCATATACTTATATATAAAAAGAAAAGAAAGAATATATAACAAAATAATCAGATAGTAAAACAAACGGATAAGGAATGAAAAACAGGAAGGATTACAAATATAATAAATAAATAAAAGCAAGGAAAAATAGATAAGACTTGCAGGCCCTGTGACTTTATCACAGTATGATAATTTTATTATTACAATGTTAGATATGTTTACCTAAGAGCAATTGCCAAGGGTTCAAAATGTAAAAAAATAATAATCTTTATTTAACTCTCTCACGCTTTCCATCTTTTCATTATGTTTTATTGAAACAAATACGCAGTTATATATAATATATTTCAACCCATATCTATATATATATTATATATATATATATATATATAATATATATATATATATATATTATATAAATAAAAAAGGGTAGTAAATACACAATGTTGTTAAAATGGATATATTTTTTACATCATTTTCATTGCTAATATTGACAATATTTTGATTTATAAAAATTATCATCAGAGCATAATGAATATTAGATCAGTTTTATATGTAAATATTTTTAATCCGGGCTCATCGAGAGAGAAGCAGAAATAAATTTAATTTCAAACCGGAAACATTCTTTTTCCCAAAAGCGTGTAAGCCATGCGATCGCTTCGTCTTTGTTCATTCACTGCGTTTTTCGCTAAAGTCATGTACATTTTGCTACATTGTATTTCTTGAGTGTAACATATTTGAAAGAAAAAGAAATACTTCAATTCAAAAATAAATTCTCTTTTTCAAAAAAAAGAGTTTTAACCCCGTTTATGTCGGTTAGTAACGGATTTTTTCAGAAAAGAAATGTTTATTTAATTATTTAAAAAAATACTTTTTATGTAAAATATGATTGTGTAAGGGTGTATTGGGATAATGTGAAATTTGAATTTGTTAGGAAGTGTATGTCTTAAATGATTATGTGAAAGGGATTTTATAATTTCTTAGTACAAGTGTCGCTAAATAAGGGCATATATTAAAAAAGCCTTGTCTTTTGGGGATGGTTGGATGTGTGGGAATAACGCAATATTCCATCATTCTTCGTAGTGTTCTATTGTGTATGTGAGTTAATATTTTGGCACCTTTAAAATCAAAGGTATGGTTAGTGTCTATAATATGTTCAGCTAGAGCGTTGTTTAGAAAACCTCGTTTAATATGATATCTATGTTCAGAGACCCGTTTAGTCAAAGATCTAGAAGTGTCTCCTACATATGTTTTGTTGCAATTTAAGCAATCTATTGTGTAAACCCCTGTTTCGGAGTGTGTGTGTGTGTTTATAATTATTTTTATTCTGTAAAATGTTTTTGCTTGTTTTTTTTCGTGGAGTGAGTAACTGTCTTAATACCTATCTTTTTTTGGTTTCTATTCATTTTATCAGTGATAGGATTATTGGGAAGTATGATGTACCCTATCAGAATCGTTATTGTTGTTATATTGTGTGCTATTAGGAGATGTAGTGTTTATTTTTTCTATTGTGTATTTTCAATGCCTTTTTTTAGCACGGTGTATGAAGTTTAAAGGTATTGTAATTTAAAGAAAGACTTTTTATAATATTAAATTCCTCTTCTAAATAGTTCTTATTACATATCCTAAAGTGCTCTAAAGAAAGAAACCTATTATAGTACTCGCTCTTTATCTTATTGTTGTGGTGGAATAAAAATGGATGTAGTCGTTTTGTTAGTATTCTTATGATAGACTTTAAATTCGAAAATATTGTATTGTTATAAAAAGTGTGTCTAAAATTGTAGGGTGTGGTTTGTTCAAGTTCCATGAGTGAATTAATAAGAGGGTTCACATTATTTAGTTGTCATGATATCAGTTAAAATTACAGTTTTTTGGGTAAATGAATAACGTGTCATCGATGTAACGGAAAAAATTAAACTATTGGGTAAGAATATATTTAAAGAACCGGATTCTAAGAATTCAAGGATGAGCACGCTAATACACCACTCAAAAGGTGACCCCATCGGTAACCTGAATTCTGTTTATAAAAAGTCCCCGTTATTGGAAAAAAATAATATTGAGTGGCCAAAGTTTTCAAATTTGGATTATCTTGTTTACAATAATGGAAATGTAGTATTAATTTTGTTAAGGTAGTTTTCCAAACGAGTGATGCATTTTTCAACCGGGATACGTGTGTAAAGTGATTTAATATCTAAGCTTGCTAGACATTTGATGTTCATGTTTATATTTCTTATTTTTCAATTAAACTATACTCAAGTAATACAATATAGCGAAACACACAGCGAATGAACAAAGACGAAGCGATCACATGGTTTACACGCTTTTTGGAAAAACAATGTTTCCGTTGGAATTTAAATTATTTTCTGCTTCTCTCTCGATGAGTCCGGATTAAAAACATTTACATCTAAAAATGGACCTAATTATCATTATGCTCTGATGATGATTTTTTTATAAATCGAAATATTGTCAATATTAGCAATGAAAATGATATAAAAATTATTCATTTTAACAACATTGTGTGTTTTCATACTTTTTTTATCTATACATATACCGTCGGATCAATTTCCTTATTCTTAACCAATATATATATATATATATATATATATATATATATGTAGGTAGAAATAGATCTGTAACTACTAATATGACCGATTTGAAAACCTTTTTCTTTAATATATAATATATATACATATATATATATATTAAAAGAAAAAGGGCTAAAATTGGTCGTATTAGCAGGTATAGATCTATTTCTACCTATAATATATATTATATTATATATATAATATATATAATATATATATATATATTATATATATATTTGTCTTCCTTGTCTGCATAACTTGATATATGTATTTATTAACCCCTCTTCCTGAGCAGGGTTCGACACAAGGTCATTTTGTATTGGAGTTTAAAAGGTTTGAGTTTTCCTTCTAGATCAGTTGTAGTTCCCCGGTTAAAGAGTCCAGTCTGTCCTATTTAACCGCAGCTGGATGGAGAATACTTTCATTCATGACTTTCAAAATGTATCACCGATGAGATAATTGCAAAGAGTTACATCTAGAATTTGAACTCGTTCGCCTATTCCATTTCCTACGGCGTTAACTATTACACACCAAACTCAACCACATAACTAGATATACATTATCAGCTAGAGCGAGGAATGTTTCATTGTTAAATTTTATATTCACCGAGATATTATAGCTAGATCCTATTGTTTGTTATGTAAGGTTTTACGGTTCTGTTTAAATTAGAATTCTTTTTTTTTAAATTCCAACTTGACGAATATTATTTTTTTCTTCTAAATAATTTTATATTAGATTATCGAATTTTAGATTTTAGGGTTTTTCTACTGAAAGTTTCCATCTATTCCAGGAATATCTCTTAAAACATGTCAGGAATTGGGAAACAACGGGAAGTGTTTTTTTCATGCTTAGTTTTTCAGCTGATATATATACGAGCAATCACTGTAGTAAAAAGTTTAACAACAGTAATTTAATATATAAATAAGGAAGTCGCGTGGTCAAATGGTTATAGTCGTAGGAAATGGACTCGTCGTCCCGAGTTCAATTCTCTCGTCGAAGCTGTTTGCATTTCACATGGCGCTAATACCTGTGAAAGGTATGAATCCAATTCTACTCCAGCAAAGGGTAAATAGCAGGACAGACTGGGGCTCTTAACCATGGCGAGATAACCCGTGTAACAGAAGGAAAACTCCGAATTCAAACCTGCTAAACTCCGCTTAAGAATTGACCTTGTGTCGCATCCTGCTCGTGCGGAGGGATTCGTAATATATATATCATAAATAAGGGAAATACTTAAATTTTACTTAATTCACACATTGTCTCTCTCTCTCTCTCTCTCTCTCTCTCTCTATATATATATATATTATATATAATATATATATATATATATATATAATATATAATCAGTTCTGTGTATATTTTTGTAATAATTTATTTTGTTCTAATACTGAGCGCTTATCAGCCAACTATGTTTAGACATTGGTAAAATAATATTCTAAAATTTCTGCAATTTCATTATTTTAGCATTTACTTCATTTCTTCTGAGAGGAGAATTGATGAAGAAAAAAGTTCAATCTCTAAATGCTACAAGCTATGCGAGTTAGGAATCTAGTTCAGGGTGAGATCGATTTAAAAAAGAAAAAAAACGATGGATGAGTCAATCCTCATGGCATAGCATAGGTATTCAAACAAGTGCATTTCACTTAAGAGAAGATCATTGGTTCTTCGTCTAAGGATGCGTGCTCTATCGAGTCTCTTACCAAAGGCCTTTGTCGATGTTCGAGGATGTCCGTTAAGAGGAGGATACACATCTGATCATAAAAGTTCCCCCTTGATAAATCGAATACTATCTATAGTAGACAAGAAGCGACTACCCAGCATTGCCTTGGTTCAAAAGTAGATTCAATTGCTATGTATTTTTAATTTGGTAAATATCTTCGAATATAAATAACAATATACTTGCACAAAAAAGCAAAAACCTACGATATTAAGGTATTGCTCTCACCACATTTGAGGGCGTGACACAAGACATTTTTATGTGGGCCCACGTACATGCCGAAGCTCATGGGTAGTAGTCACAAAAAATGCGTCGATCCTGTCGAGATTCCCTCTCGAGGGGGCGCCCTCATGCGTTGGCAATAAACCCAGCCCTGCTCCATTAAATCGAGGGGGCAGTTGTTGCTTGGGATAGGCCCTTGGGATCGACGCTGTTTAATTATTAATAGACAAACCTACGATATTTAATGTGCGTTTACATGTTCACTGCATATTCCATCTTCTTTGTCACTGGAAATAATGTTTGCCTCAGACTCTTCGACCCTTGAAAGAGGGTTTGAGAGGCAAACATTATTCCAGTCACGAGGAAGTGAAATATGTAATGAGGAAGTGTTCAAAGAAAATTTAACAGAATTTTACGAGGCAGGGTGTTGCGTAGGGGCAAGGTCGAGTGTTTGTAGTAGTCGTTAGTAGTAGTAGCCGTCGTAGCTCAGAGAAACAATATACGAAACGTATAGTCGAAAAGGGGTTGTTATTTGTTTCTAGCTCGTGGGGTTCTTTTCAGAGAGAAGGAGAAAGAGGATAAGGTCAAGCTGTTCTATCGTAATTCACGTTCATAGGAACTGTTTATTTGCTATCCTAGACACGTCAACGTCGGACCCCAAGAAACCCAAGTCTGCTCCGACGAAGGCCCAACGAAAATTCAATGTTTGTCTTCTTCTTTTGTGGTCGCCGGAGGTGGGGTGGGAACACATCCGCTTCCACAGAACCTGGAACTTCGTTTTATTTTTTAAATCTAGTTTCAGGGTTTTGGTCAAGGGCTGGCACCCGTTGAGTGTTTTAACAATTCCAAACTTTACCTTTTTTTGTTCTTATTTCTGTTTCTTCTCTTTCTCCAGAACTCCGATTATCGTTTTCTTTTCAATCCCCAATTCACCGTGGCCATAAAATATGCTACACAGGGAATACATCCTCTCATACGAGCTGGAACATTTCTGTTGAGCGACACGGTTAATATGTGGAAAAGTAGGGATGTGAATATGCAGAGGCCGTTTTCATTTGATGTATGATACATGTTCCTCGTTGTTGGTAATTGTACCTGTACTAAACAAAATGGCATTCACTTTTTTACTCTTCTCGTATTTAATAGACTTTTTGAAACCGTTTCATCAGAACACTTACTGTTTTGCTATTCAAAGACTGCTTTTTTCGATATTACACATGAACATTCTATTTTCATTGTAATGCAAGTGTATAGCCCATACAGTAGTACTGATACGGGTACCACTGCAATAATTAATAAGCAATCGTGGTAATCTTTTTTGACAGTTTTGTTACTTAAGACTTTCTTTATCCAACGGTATTTTTGCTCCCCGTCATCTGTTTTATTTTATTGAATATCTAGAATCGGCTATCGGCGTTGTCTGGGTAAAGTGGGGGGGATAAAACGTTAATCTCTCAGATCCATTAATTTTTATAGTATTTATATTTTTGAAGGCAATTAACAATGCGTACTCGTAATAAAATCATTAATCCGATTGGGTACTTTAGTTTTCATAATTTCAGTTAACGACTTTTAACGTGGTTATAATTCTATGAATATAGGTTTCATAACGCTCTATGATAGCAATCGAGTCTTTCTTTTTGAAGTGAAAAAAAAATCTTTTTTTCAGGACTTCTTATTGTTATGTGTATCTGAATATGCATCTTTGAGTGTATGCGTCAAATGAGAATGATAAAAAGATAAAGAAATAAAGAAATGTTCTATATCTCATTATATTTATATATTCGATGTATAAGAACGGTGAAGAAGATGAGGAAGCAGCAAAATGATTTAATTTGTATGTTACATTATATTATTTGTTTTCTTAATTTTTTAGGTAAGTCCTTTGCTGAATACATTGGTAATATATAATCTTTTTTATTATTATACACACAAACATCATACATTTAATATATACTATATATATATATATATATATATATATAGTATATATATGTGTGTGTGTTGGTGTGTGTGTGTATGGTGTGTGGGTTTGTGTGGTGTGTGTTTGTGTTCTGTGTGTGTTGTATGTGTGTATTAAAATGTTATATATATATTATATGTATGTATATTACAAAATATTATATATATAAATTATATATATATTACAAAATATCATATACATATATATGTATATGAAAAATATTAATATATCTTATATAGTGTATATTCAAAAATATTTATATTATATATACATATGTATATTACAAAACTATTATATATTACATATATATATATGTATATTACAAAATAGTAATATATTATATAATATTATGTATTATTATAAAAATCGTATATATTTATATAATTGTGTGTAAATAAAATAGTATCTATATTGTAATGTGAATATTACAAAAATATTGTATATTGCAAATATTCTCCCATAATATACATTTTTGCAAAAATATTATATATATATTTATATATATATATATATATAATATTATATATATATATATATATATATTATATATAAAATATATTATGCATATATATGTATATTGAAAATGTTTTATATGTATAATTAAAAAATTAATATAATATAATATGACATATATATATTATATTATATATATATATATATATATATATATATATATATATGGTTATCGTTAAGTCTTTGTTATTTCTCAGTATATTTTTTGACTCAACATGACGCGAACCGTGCTCATTTCCTATTCGAATTCCACTCTTAATATCAGAGAACATATATTATGTGAGAATAACGTCGATGTTACAATGATATGAAAGCAAATACAAATCTTTAGTCTTTTGTTGTGGGACTCTATCGATTTGTCTGATTCGGGGATATTATTTGACAGTTTCATTTTTACAGTTATTATTTCTTTTCTTCCTTTCTTTCAGCTTAGTTTTGAATTATACCCGAATATAAAATTGGCGCAAATTCTTCTAATTTTTGTTCCCATACGTTTTCGTCTGCGCGTGATGCTTGGTGCGATTTATAAGAAACACAAAAATAATATGTATGTGATATATCTAGAAGTATATACATCATAAACCATCCGTATACAGATACACACGTACAGAAAATTGCACACCTGTCCATATATATAATATATATATTTTAATAACCAAGCGTGTTGGTAGATCCTTGCGGAGAGAAAAAACCGGCAGAGAGTTTGATTGAAAATATACTACCAAACATAACCAGGAAGAAAAAAATTTTGGAAAAAAAAGAAAAGACAAGATATATTCGTACCAAAAAAAATATCTATTGGTATAGTAATTTGGCCAAAAGAAAAAACATTTATTATTGCATATATATGTATATAAGATATTATATATATATTCATATAACCGCTAGGAGAAGCTAATTTGTAAAAGTGCTCGATACCTAAGTAGAGCAAGTAATAAGGATATCTACTGAGTCAGACGAACCTACTATTAGTTTCGCATAAAGCTCTTTCAGGCTAAAATCTGACTCAGATTTTAGCCGTGAGAGCTTTATGCGAAACTAATAGTAGTTCGTCTGACTCAGTAGATACCTTATATATATATATATTAATTATTATATATATATATATATATATATATATGTTAAGTCAAGAGTAGGAAATGAATCCGAGGTATGAGTATAGATAAGGATATGAAAAGCAACAATGCTGTTAAAATGAAATATTTTTATCATATTCATAGCTAATATTGAACAATGTTTCGATTTATAAAAATCATCTTCAGAGCTTGTTTTTAATTAGACTGCACGCTTTTTGGAACATCAATGTTTTTGTTTGAATTAAATTATTTTCGTTTCTCTCTCGAGGAGTCCGGATTCAATCAAGCTCTGTAGATGATTTTAAATCTAAATATTGTTCAATATTAGCTGTGAATTGATATAAAATATTTCATTTTAACAGCATTGGTGTTTTTCATATCCTTTTATCTATCTATATATTTCTATCATCTATCTATCTGCTAATACACACACACAACACACACAAAAAAATATATATATATATATATATATAATAAGATAGATAGATAGATAATAGATAAATATATATATATACATATATAATCGGCTGTTGGCAAATTTGAGTTTCTTGCCTCTTCGGTCTTTTGAAGATCGCAGAGGCAAAGAATGACATTATCAAGCGCCGTTGCCTCGATGTTAAAATTTGAAAGAAATGCAGAATCATATACTTATTATATATATATATATATATATATATAATTATATATATAATAATATACTATATATATGCACAATGTTTCCTTCATACACCACTACAGCGCTACATACTCCACACCTTAAAATATGAATATTTGATGTCATATTTCAAAACCGTTCCTTTTTTCAAACTTCAGAAATTTTTAAACCGACTGAATTAAGAAGGATTACACTCACTTTTCTCATCATTTCTGTGATATAAATTTTCTTATCTATGCCTGAAGAATATCTATTTAATAGATCGAAAAGCACTGCAGAGTCGCCAATAACTCACCACTTTAACCCTTTAAACCTGTGTTTTCAATTTTTCTGATAATTATTACATACCGTCGGATTACTTCCCTTCTTCACATATATTATATATATTATATATATATATATATATATATATTATATAATATATATATATAATAGTTATAGCCTATTTCAGGAAGTCTATTATAGCCTTATCTAGAACTTATAAATCTTCTGTTATATGGTTTAACTGATATAATTTTGCTCTGTGACTCTGAATAAGAGCAATATGACTTGCGAAATACGACACTTCAAAAAAAACTACTACGTTTGCTAAGGAAGATTTCTTTGAAGTAGTCAAATAGTGTGGTTTGAAAATGGTGAAGCTGACAATTTGTGGAGATTTGTGCTTAATTACAAGTCATACTATTTTGTTAATTAATTAATTATAACAAATGAATAGGCGTGCATCCGGTTTTAAAACTGGTAAAGCGTAAAAAAATCGAGAAAAAGTCATCTCTTGTAATTACATTTCAGCCCATTAGGCCTCATCAGCAGCAGCTATAGACAGGGCAGTCCTTTTGTGGCGTGAATTCGAACCCTACCTGCCCAGGCGGCATTCTAACATTTCTCTATGTCGATTGCTGCTTTTTGGAGAATAACACAATGATCTTTGTATCCGATACTAGTCATAAATCTAACGTTTGTGTCCGCACGATTGTGCACTACTCTGAAAACTTTAAGTAACGGACTTCAGTCTTCTTAAATTGAATTTCTCTGGTTGTTACACCGGCCTTTACTGTGGTGGCATTGAAGAACGCTTTTTCTTGATAACCTTATCTTTTCACCATTTTACTTAATATATATATATATTAATAATTATAAATATATATATGAATAAATTTCTAGTATACCAAATTATAGATCGAAAAAGTAAAGGAATCATGTATGCTGGGAGTCATAAAAGATGAGGGAAGTAAATAAAACAAAGATTTATAAACAAAAAAAATATGGCGAGGTATGAAAATAGAAGGCCTTTTCGTCCAGTTCTTTTTCAAGATTAAAGTCAAAGAATTGTATAAGATGAATTTTTTGAGCGAAATTCGGTGAGCAAAAGGGGAACAAAGGGGGGGGTGAATGTATATAAACCCCTCAAGTAACACGGGGATTGGAGATATCTCTCAAACAAGTCAAGGGAGTGTTTGGGTCTTTGTCTGAACAGGGTAGGACGAGAATAAATGTAAACAGCTACGGGGATGTTTAGGTGCGCTTATATATATATATCTATATATATAATATATATATATATATATATATGTATCACCTGTGTGTGCTTATGGTTAGATCTTTTAAATATATATAGTATTGTATTTATATTTAATAGCTGAAGGAAGAGTAGGAATTATACTTTCCACGGGTATTAGCGCTAAGTGGATGCATTACCAATCCAGGATTTGAACTCGGGGCGACGTAGCTCCATTTCCCATGCCTTTAACCATTACACCACGCGCTTCCCTAAGTCCACAGAATGACGTCCCTTTATTTGAAATACGTCTCCGCATGCTCTATTAGCAGTGGCTGTATGTCATTGCCGTCAGCTAAGCTATATGCTATAAAATCGCTATCAGGTGGTGCCTTGGATGCGATTTATCTCTGTACATGAGGACATCACCTGGTCGTATCCGTTTAGACTATCTATTAAATTTAATTCTTCGTCCCCTGGAGATACCTGAAGTTCAAGTCTTTAAAATTTGGCCAGAGACAATTGATGTCTGAAGATTATTTTCGTCTTGTAATTTTCGAAAGACTGAAACGATCAGAGCAGACCCCGAGGTCGAGGATTAGGATTTATAGCTGGTAATAGGAAAGCAGCTGTACGATAAAATCTTAAAATGTTTTAACAGCTGTCCGTGATGTATTGTAATTCAACGGTTAAGAAGTACAATAATATAGACTGAAATTACTTAGGCCATAAATTATGTGATTTCTGTAGTCCTAGAACGGTAGATGAAAGAAGAAATGAAATAATATATAATATATATATATATATTAATATATATATATTATATAATTATATATATATACTATCATTGTTTATTATTATTATTTTTCACTCCTTTGAGTTTTTTCACATCAGCGTCTGAGTGACAACACAATCTCCTCATGTCTCCTGGACTCTTCTAAAGTATTCTCCAATTGCAGCAGTGCTGTAGTCTGGATGGTCTCAATTCCTTCCTCTGATTTCCCGATCCTCCAGTCTTTTTTCAAGTTTATTGGTACGCGTTTCCAATTTCACCAACTACAAATTGGTATCACTTTCACTCTCATATTCCACAGCCTTTTCATTCCTCTGGCATGGTGCAGGTATTTATAGCATCTTTTTATATTCCTTCAGATTTAACCCCGTGACTTGCTGGGACCGCAAAGTCACCAGTTTGACACGTTTCTTTTTGTTTTTTTGTTATCAAATCCCTAGGCATGGTCTCCTGGCTGTGATAGGGTGATCCTCTTTAATCTCGAAGTCCAGAGAATGTAATTATTATTATTATTATTATTATTATTATTATTATTATATGAGATTGTGTATTTGTGTGTCTGCACCAGATTATGTCAACTATTACAAGTGACTAATTCCTTAGTTAGTTACGTCCACATTCTCCATGATTTTTATTTTATTTGAACCTACTATTAATAAACTTTGTTTTAACATTATTAATACTGTTGACCATATTTACATAACATAACATGCAATTGTATTTATATATACAACAATTGTGGGTTACAGTGTGAACCGGGAAGGCTAATTTCATACTGGTATTAAACATACGTGTGCTTGGTATAATTGATTTCTATTTGTTTGGTTTTAATTTTAATGAATATGAGTAAAAAATGTATGGGATAGATTCTTTATCGGAATTACCATTAAGATAAAAAAGGACTATTTCATTCTTTACTTCCTAAATTTAACTAAATTTACATTAAAACTTAAATACTATTTGCTAGTATATAATCAATTGGACGGTAAGTAAGGGATAATTCTATTTGGGAATCAATTGAAATCTCACTGTACATCCACACTGTATGCTCCAATGTAGGTGCAAACTTATAGACTATACAAGGATTTTTATGATCCCTAAGAGGCCATGTTAATAATAACTAAAGATTTAATTATATACAGAGCAATATTTACTTTTAAGGAGAAAAACTTAAAACTTAACAAACTTCAATAAACCGTAATTGACTATAATAAATTATTTCTAGCTATGAACTAAAAATATGTTGGTCTT
The DNA here is from genome assembly GCA_023376005.1 of Doryteuthis pealeii. Lineage (NCBI taxonomy): Eukaryota > Metazoa > Mollusca > Cephalopoda > Myopsida > Loliginidae > Doryteuthis > Doryteuthis pealeii. The sequence goes on from CM042155.1 coordinate 40,031,266, forward strand.
CAGATAGATTTTGCACAAAACCTATATATATATATATATATCTATATATATATATATATCATATATATCAGTTTAAGACAGCGTGGCCAATGGGGTCCAACAATCTGGTTTACTGACAGTTTTTCGCCTATGCGATTCTTCAGTTTTGATCCATAGATCGCAGAGGAGAGAAACCTGTCACAACCAGTTAATGTTGACTACGTGTCCTACGCCGGCTTAAATTCAAACGCTCTATCAATGATATTTAGCACTATATTATATATATATATTATATATATATAATAATATATAATAATATATATATATAAAGTTGTGTGTATAAAGCAGTATTTCTTCATGTATACTTACTAGTTGAATAATCTAAACATTTTTGCCTACATATTTTAGTTTTAAATTCTTTAATCTTTCGAATAAGATATTTATAATATTAGGCTGAAATTGGGTGATAAATAACCATACCTTATATCTTCATCTTCGAGGAGGTGCATATTGTAAAGACAATATAAGTCTTCGGCCGTCCTATATATATATATATATATATATTATTATTATAATATATATATATATATATATTTAATATTACCAAGCGTGTGGTAGATCCTTGCGAAGAAAAAACCCGGCAGAAGTTTGATTGTAAAAATAACTACCAAACACAACCAGGAAAGAAAAAATTTTTTGAAAAAAGAAAGACCAAAGATTTCGTCCAACAAAAAATAATCTATTGGTATAGTATTTGGCCAAAAGAAAAAACAATTTATATGTATATATATGTTATAAGAATATATATATATTCATGATAACGCTAGGAGAAGCTAATTTGTAAAAGTGCCATACCTAAGTGAGCCAAGTAATAAAGATAATCTACTGAGTCAGACGAAACTACTATTAAGTTTCGCATAAAGCTTCAGGGCTAAAATCTGAGAGATTTTAGCCCTGAAGAGCTTTATGCGAAACTAATAGTAGGTTCGTCTGACTCAGTAGATTATCTTAATATATTATATATATATATTATATAATATCTAATATATCTATATATATAATTAGTAATGCATTTGAATGAGACTTAACCTGAGGCTAGAATGAACTCACCGATTATTTTGTTTATAATGGGTGCACCATTCTTTCTGTTTTGATAAACTTTGCAAGTTTAATGTCAATAGATGAATGTGCACAACTTTACAGATTCTAAACAGTACCCTAACCCGGTTTTTGAATTCAATTGTTCCTTCTCTTATGACTGGTTTGCCTTATCAAGACTATCTATCCCGGTCCTGTGCCTATGATTTAACCATATCTGGATTTCCTAAACTATTTTAACAATGTGGCTAGGTAACCAGTCTAGGAAAGAAAACTTCAAATTTAATTGTTAAACTCCGCTTAAGAAATTGACCTTGTGTCGGAACCTGCTTCGTGGGAGGGGTTGGTGAATATATTACATAGAGTACATTTTGAAATAACCTAAGGTTGTTGACATGCCGTAAATAACCTATCCAATTACATACACAATCGGTGTAATTTAATTGTAGAAAATACAATCTCACTGTAGAAGCATAATACCAATTAACATCGAATTGCAGAAAGGCAACAAGCAAGCCGTAACTCAATACAGATCTCGCATATTTGCAATCCTATTTCATAATGTTGGGTTATTTATCGAACCCTTAACACCACAGAAATTCAAAGCAGCCATCAGGACTCAAGGAATTGGAATCATCCAAATGCATGAATTTGAGTTTCCTGGAGTGCCATAAATACAGCTTCTTTGGGCACCAGTTCAGTTCGGCTAGTTAGTTAGTTGTTTTTGTGTTGTTGTTTGTTGTTGCTGTTGTGTGTGGCTGTTGTTGTTGTTGTTCAAACCAAAGTATTAACTTCTTCCAACACTTATGAAATCTTTTTATCAGCATAAATCATAATGTTTCGGTGAGACGAGGCTAGCTGCAATTAGTTAGACCTTCTATATGCACTAGTTTATGTATAGCTTCTTTTTTTTTTTTTTCTTTTTTTTTTGCTGGCCATTGATTGACACTCGAAATCATAAGTGACGTTACAGAAATCGGAATGATTCACCAAAACGAACCGCAGCAATGGTGGGGAAAGGAGGGAGGAAGGGAGGAAAGGGCGGAAGGAAGGAGGAGGAAGAAGGAAGGAAGGGAGGATGGAAGGATAGGATGGAGGAGAAAAGAAGGAAGGGAAAGAGAGAGTATGGAAGGAAGGAAGGCAGGAAGGAGAGAGGAAGGAGAGAGGGAGGGAGCGAGGGAGGGAGAACGAAGGAAACGAAGGAACGGAGGGAGGGAGGACGAACAAAAGCAAATGCCGACAACGTTCATTTTCGCCCGATAATCGTTGATTCGGATTAGATGTCCACCTTGGTCTGAGCCTATTGAACTTTTTGTTATTGCCGACTATGACTCGCTACTCCAGTCTTCAAAAGAAGAGCTGATAAGTGACACAGTACAAGGATGAGGCGTTGGAAGTTTGTTGTTTTTGTTTTTGTTCTTTATAATGGAATTTCGCTTGGTTATGTTTTGTTTTTTTTTTTATTTTTGTTTCTAGTATTTTTTTTTATTGTTTGTCTTTATTTATTTTCTTTTTAATAAATGTCTATCCCAGTGTAAAATGTAAAGTGTAGTGTTCTTGATTTTCTCTATCTTGGGAATTCTTGGTCGAGAGCTATAACAGAAAAGAAAAAATAAAGAAGTAATAAGGCAGCTCGATGGATATATACTTCTATTAAAAAATAAATGGAAGGAAAATACTATTTTTGGTATGGATGAAATTTATTATATGCTACACGTGATTCGACCAGAATTGCTCACACATACAATATTCTATTAAATCATTTTGATAATAATAATAATAATAATAATAATAATAATCATAATAATTCTCTGGGATTTGAAATTAAACGGATCACCTTATCCCAGCAAGAAGACAGACCTAGTGTTGATTAACAAACAAGAAAGAACTTGTTTCAACTGGTGGATTTTGCAGTGCAGCGGATCAACAGGGTGAGTTAAAGGAAAATGAAAAAATTGACAAATATCTGGACCTTGCCAGAGAACTGAAAAAGTTATGGAAATATGAAAGTGAAAGTTATACCAATTGAGTTGGTGCACTTGGAATAGTCCCAAAAGGATTAGAAAAGGTTGGAAAAGTTGGATATCAGAGGAAGGATTGAAACATTCAGAACACTGCACTGCTGCAATCGCCAGAATACTCAGAAGAGTGATGGAGACCTGAAGGAGACTTCTGTCACTCAGACTCCAGTGACAGACATCAACTAAACACTGATGTGAAAACTCAAAGGAAATAATAATCAAAAGAATAGAAAGATAATAATAGAAAGGTGTGAATAATAGGTCATCAGACGGGTAATGCAGGTAGAAATATTTGAAATTTGATTACGTCATGAAATGGAATTTTTTGGTTTAAAGCAAAAAAACAAACTATCTTTTAGGTAACAAATAATGTTAATATATGTGAAATGATAATAGAAAAAAAAGTGCGACATTGAATATTGATCTGCTAGGCAAAAAATCAGTAGCATCAATAACTTGAATGGTTGACTTTAAGACTTTTTCCTAGCATTTTTGTATTCATTTGTAAAAATGCTTTCATAATTCCCAATTTTTTTAGGAGTGGGAAGCCCAGGAACAATTTACAGACAAAAATAGGTTTGCAAAGTCGACACATACACAACACACAACCCTCAAATTGAGAAAGCTAAAAATTGACATACCTCAGCACTTTTTGGAATTGGAGCTCAAAATTTGGGAATGTTCTAACTTAACATAGTTCATAGTTGTATAAAATTTTAAGAATAGATTGATGGGTGTGGGTGAAACAATTTTACTTTTTTCTGGGTGATTTGACATGGATCTACCCATATACTTATATATATAAAAGAAAAGAAAGAATATATAAAAATAATCAGATAGTAAAACAAACGGCCATAAGGAATGAAAAACAGGAAGGATTACAAAATAATAAATAAATAAAAGCAAGGAAAAATAGATAAGACTTGCAGGCCCTGGGACTTTATACAGTAGAATAATTTTATTATTGACAATGTTAGATATGTTTAACCTAAGAGCAATTGTCCAAGGGTTCAAATGTAAAAAAATAATAATCTTATTTACTCTCTCACGCTTTCCATCTTTTCATTATGTTTTATTGAAACAAATACGCAGTTATATATAATATATTTCAACCCATATCTATATATATATTATATATATATATATATATTAATAATATATATATATATATTATATTATATAAATAAAAAAGGGGTAGTAATACACAATGTTGTTAAAATGGATATATTTTTTACATATTTTCATTGCTAATATTGACAAATATTTTGATTTATAACAATTATCATCAGAGCATATGAATATTAGATCAGTTTTATAGTAATATTTTTAATCCGGGCCTCATCGAGAGAGAAGCAGAAATAAATTTAATTTCAAACCGGAAAGCATTCTTTTTCCGCAAAAGCGTGTAAGCCATGCATCGCTTCGTCTTTGTCATTCACTGGTTTTTCGTAAAGTCATTACATTTTGCTACATTGTATTTCCTTGAGTGTAAACATAAATTTGAAAGAAAAAGAAATACTTCAATTCAAAAATAACATTCTCTTTTTTTCAAAAAAAAGAAGTTTTAACCCCGTTTATGTCGTTTAGTAACGATTTTTTCAGAAAAGAAATGTTCATTTAATTATTTTAAAAAAATACTTTTTATGTAAGAATATGATTGTGTAAGGGTGTATTCGGGATAATGGAAATTTGAATGTTAGGAGTGTATGTCTTAAATGATTATGTGAAGGGGATTTTAATAATTTTCTTAGTACAAGTGACGCTAAAAAGGGCATATTTAAAAAAGCCTGTCTTTTGGGGATGGTTGGATGGTGGGAATAACGCAATATTCCATCATTCTTGTAAGTGTTTCTTATTGTGTAATGTGAGTTAAAATTTTGGCACGCTTTAATCAAGGTATGGTTAGTGTCTATAATAATGTTAGCTAGAGCGTTGTTTAGAAAACCTCGTTTAAATATGATATCTTATGTTCCAGAGACCCGTTTTTAGTCAAAGATCTAGACGTGTCTCCTACATATGTTTTGTTGCAATTTAAGCAATCTATTGTGTAAACCCGCTGTTCGGAGTGTGTGTGTGTGTTATATTATTTTTTATTCTGTAAAAAGTTTTTTGGCTTGTTTTTTTTCGTGGGTGAGTAACTGTCTTAATACCTATCTTTTTTTGGTTTCTATCATTTTATCAGTGATAGGATTATGGGAAGTATGATGTACCCTATCAGAATCGTTATTGTTGTTAATTGTGTGCTAATTAGGAGATGTACTGTTTATTTTTTCTATTGGTATTTTCAATGCCTTTTTTTAGCATGGTGTATGAAGTTTAAAGGTATTGTAATTTAAAGAAAGACTTTTTATAATATTAAATTCCTCTTCTAAATAGTTCTTATTACATATCCTAAAGTGCTCTAAAGAAAGAAACCTATTATAGTTAACTCGCTCTTTATCTTTATTGTTGTGGTGGAATAAAAATGGATGTAGTGTTTTGTTAGTATTCTTATGATAGACTTTAAATTCGAAAATAATTGTATTGTTATAAAAAGTGTGTCTAAAATTGTAGGGTGTGGTTTGTTCAAGTTCCATGAGTGAATTAATAAGAGGGTTACACATTATTTAGTTGTCATGATACAGTAAAAATTACAGTTTTTTGGGTAAATGAATAACGTGTCATCGATGTAACGGAAAAAATTAAACTATTGGGTAAGGAATATTTTAAAGAACCGGATTCTAAGAATTCAAGGATGAGCACGCTAATACACCACTCAAAAGGTGACCCCATCGGTAACCTGAATTCTGTTTATAAAAAGTCCCCGTTATTGGAAAAAAATAATATTGAGTGGCCAAAGTTTTTCAAATTTGATATCTTGTTTACATATAATGGATGTAGTATTAATTTTGTTAAGGTAGTTTTCCAACGAGTGATGCATTTTTCAACCGGATACGTGTGTAAACGTGATTATATCTAAGCTTGCTAGACATTTTGATGTTCATGTTTATCATTTCCTTATTTTTCAAATTAAACTATACTCAAGTAATACAATATAGCGAAACACCAGCGAATGAACAAAGACAAGCGATCACATGGTTTACACGCTTTTTGGAAAACAATGTTTCCGTTGGAATTTAAATTATTTTCTGCTTCTCTCTCGATGAGTCCGGGATTAAAAACATTTACATCTAAAAATGGACGCTAATTATCATTATGCTCTGATGATGATTTTTTTATAAATCGAATAATTGTCAATATTAGCAATGATAAATGACATATAAAAATTATTCATTTTAACAACATTGGTGTGTTTTCATACTTTTTTTATCTATACATATACCGTCGGATCAATTTCCCTTATTCTTAACAATATATATATATATATATATATATATATATATATGTAGGTAGAAATAGATCGTAACTACTAATATGACCGATTTGAAAACCTTTTTCTTTAATATATAATATATATACATATATTAATATTAAAAGAAAAGGGCTAAAATTGGTCGTATTAGCAGGTATAGATCTATTCTACCTATAATATATAATTATATTATATATATAATATATATAATATATATATATATATTATATATATCATTCGTCTTCTTGTCTGCATAACTTATAATATGTATTTATTAACCCCTCTTCCTGAGCAGGGTTCCGACACAAGGTCATTTTGTATTGGAGTTTAAACAGGGTTTGAGTTTTCCTTCTAGATCAGTTGTAGTTCCCCGGTTTAAAGAGTCGGCAGTCTGTCCTATTTAACCGCAGCTGGATGGAGAATATTTCATTCATGACTTTCCAAAATTGTATCCCGATGAGATAATTGCAAAGAGTTACATCTAGAATTTGAACTTCGTTCGCCTATTCCATTTCCTACGCGTTAACTATTACACACAAACTCAACCACATAACTAGATATCTTATCAGCTAGAGCGAGGAATGTTTCATTGTTAAATTTTATAACTTCACCGCGATATTATAGCTAGATCCTATTGTTTGTTCATGTAAGGTTTTTCGGTTCTGTTAAATTAGAATTCTTTTTTTTTAATTCCAACTTGACGAATATTATTTTTTTCTTCTAAATAATTTTATATTAGATTATCGAATTTTAGAATTTTAGGGTTTTTCTACTGAAAGTTTTCCATCTATTCCAGGAATATCTCTTAAAACATGTCAGGAATTGGGAAACAACGGGAAGTGTTTTTTTCATGCTTAGTTTTTTCAGCTGATATATATACGAGCAATCACTGTAGTAAAAAGTTTAACAACAGTAATTTAATATATAAATAAGGAAGTCGCGGTGTCTATATATAATATATATATAATATAATTAATGAATACACACACAATATATATAATATATATGTATACAGACACATACACATATATATATGAATACACAGATACGCACGCACGTAGCACGCACACACACATACACACATGTATATATCATGAATTCACACACACACATATATATATATCATGATACACACATATATACATACATATAAACATTATATGAAAGCACATACTCACACATATAAACATATATAAATCCACATTGTATAAAGAGCATATATATATATATATATATATATATATATATATAATATATATATATAAATATATATATAATATATACACACACATTAAATGCACACACACAAACACACTCACACACACACATATATAAACTCATTAATATACACACAACACACACATATATATATATAACACATTATATGAATACACACCCACTTTTATATTTATACACATTATATAAATACACACACATATACATGTCCATGAATAATTATTATATGTACATATGTAACATATATTATTTTAAATATATTATATATATTATATGTATATATATTATATATAATAATATATATACACGTATATATATATACTAATATATATTCATACATATATATGCACACATATATATATACTATAAATATACATATGCACATACCATATATATTATATATATATATGCACACACGCACATATATATTTTATATGCACACACAAGAAACATATTACAACAAGGTGATTTTCCGTGCGCGTCTGTAGCATGTAGTTTAATATATTCAATATCAATAAAAGCAAACATTTCATAGTTTTATTGGTAGCTCGATCTCTTTTTAGTCTTTTACATTAGTGGTGGTTTTAAAACTACACTAAGTTTTATGGTCTGTAAAATGTAGTACAAAGATTTTTCTAAATGAAGCATAAGGCCTTTCAACTTTTGCTACCATGAAACACTTTCACATTAAATATCCTATAATAATTCTCTTGCAATATTTTGTATTATAGCGATGTTTTCTTGTTATATTTTGATAATCATAGATTCAAACGATTCGCACAGACATTACATTTATTAAAAAAAATAGACATATCATTTACAATGATATGTTACAATTCTAAACATAGATTCAAACGATTCGCACAGACATTATAAATGTAATTCATATGTAATAATATAATATATAATTATATAATAATATTTAATTAAATAATATAGGAATATATTATTTATTAAAACTTAAATTTATATGAAAATATATTATTTATTAAACTTAAATTATTAAAACATCATTAATAACTATTATTAATTTAATTATATAATAATATAGTAATAATATAATAATATAATTATAAATGTAATTATTACTATAATTTATTTGATAATCATAGATTCAAACGATTCGCATAGACATTACATTTATTAAAAAAAATAGACATATCATTTACAATGATATGTTACAATTCTAAACATAGATTCAAACGATTCGCACAGGCATTACAGTATTTCGACATCTTTATATGCTTATTTATCCATGGTGGTCTAATGTTTAGAGCCGTTAGAAATGGACTCGTCGGCTCAAGTT
>CM042155.1:40045257-40060257 GCA_023376005.1 Doryteuthis pealeii
AAAGGATTGACAATATGTGGTTGAAAATGGAGGAAAATGTTGATAAAACAACAAAATACTAAATTCAAATGATATTTTGCCTCGGTATTTTAGGAAGCTTTATCAACACTTACCTTTTCAGCATAAAAGTAGACTATGGATTCCAGCTTCGAAATATCATTTGAATTTAATTGTTTTGTTGTTTTATCCGCATTTTCCTCCATTTTCAACCATATATAAATTCTAATTATTAAGGATTCGAAATATACCCAAATTGCAAAGAAACGGTCTAGTTGTTTTTCAATCAATTGAAAATTGGCCAGGAATTTGCTTTATTCTATGATTTATAACGTTAGCTTATTTTTTACACTTATAACCATATGCTCATGTTGTATTCTTTCTTCTGGGTTATATATTTATACAAACATAAATGTAATTTAAGTATATATATATATATTTACCAACTCCTCCGCACGAGCAGGATGTGACACAAGGTCAATTTCTTAAGCGGAGTTCAACAGGTTTGAATTGAGGGTTTTCCTTCTCCTAGACCAGTTGCCTAACCACGGTTAAAGAGCCCAGTCTGCCCTACTATTTATCCATAGCCGGAGGGAGAGTAGGATTCAGTAGGATTTACGACAAGGTTATTAGCGCTGAGTGAAATGCAATTACCATATCCAGGATTTGAACTCGGGGCGACGAGTCCATTTCCCATGACTTTAACCATTACACCACACGCTCCATAAGGTCCAGCAGAATGACGTCCTTTATTTCAAATTGCGTCTTCGCATGCTCTATTAGCGGTGGGTGTATGTCATTGCGCAGCTACAGCTATATGCTATTAAAATCGCTATCATGGTGTGCTTGGGATTGCAATTTATCTCCGTACATGAGGACATCACCTGGTCGTATCGTTTAGCATATCTATTAATTTATTCGCACGTCCCCTGGAGATACCTGAAGTTTCAAGTCTTTAAAATTTGGCCAGAGACAATTGATGTCTGAAAGATTATTTTCGTCTTGTATTTCGAAAGACTGAAACGATCAGAGCAGACCCCGAGGTCGAGGCTTTAGGATTTTATAGCTGGTAATAGGAACCAGCTGTACGATAAAATCTTTAGAATGTTTTAACAGCTGTCCGTGATGATATTGTAATTCAACGTTAAGAAGTACAATAATCTAGACTGAAATTACTTAGCCATAATTATGTAGATTCTGTAGTCCTAGAACGGTAGATTGAAAGAAGAATGAAATATATATATATATATATATATATATATATATATATATATATATAATCCAAAAGTCCAGAGAAAAAATTTTCCTTACGACACAAGAGTTTTATTTCAAAAACCTATCGCAGTTTGAGAGCTCAATGTGCGCTCTTAATGTTAGAGCCACAGAGCAAATATATAAGTAAATAAATAACAAAAGACAAAAGATTTAGCTTATAGTCTATTTCAGGGAGCTTAGACAAATTGTCTAACTCTCCCGACTCATCAGTTGCGAATTACTTCAAAGGCAATTGAAAACAGATTTTTATTTTTTATTTTTTTTAAATTTTATAATCCTGTGATATGAATTCCAAAGGAAATTCTTGATGTTTCAAAAAAAAAATTTATGTTGTAGTTTCACTTCCGCCACAAAAAACTTGGTCAGCAAAAAAATGTATCTCTTAATGTATCCCTTATTTTGAAAGATTAGAAAAAGAAAGACATATTCCAAATTCGTCAGATTAGAATATATATATATATATATATATATATATATATATATATGTGTGTGTATTTCCCTGGAATCTGAGTGACAACAAGTCTCCTCAGGTCTCCAGGACTCTTCTGAGTATTCTAGCCGATTGCAGTAGTGCAGTAGTCTGGATGGTCTCAATTCTTCCTCTGATGTCCAGATCCTCCAGTCTTTTTTCCAAGTTTATTGGTACCGTTCCAAGTGCACCAACTACAATTGGTATCACTTTCACTCTCATATTCCACAGCTTTTTCAATTCTCTGGCAAGGTCCAGGTATTCATTCATTTTTTCATTTTCCTTCAGCTTCACTGGGATCGCAAAGTCCACCAGGTGACACGTTCTCTTTTTTTCTTTTTTGTTAATCAATACTAGGTCTGGTCTCCTGACTGGAATAGGGTGATCCGTCTTTATCTCGAAGTCCCAGAGAATTTATTATTATTATTATTATTATTATTATTATTATGGAGATTGTGTCTGCAACCGAGATTATGTCACTATTCAAGTCACAATTCCCTTAGTTAATTACGTCACATTCTCCATGATTTTATTGCTATTTAAACCTCAATTATTAATAAACTTGTTTTACATTATCAATATTGTTGGCCTTATCTTACATACTAATAACATGCAATTGTATTTATATATACAACATAGTGGTTTACAGTGTGAACGGGAAGGCTAATTTTCATATTGGTATTAAAAATTTGATTTTCATACATGTGTGCTTGGTATAATTGATTTCTAATTGTTTGGTTTTATTTTAATGAATATGAGTAACAAATGTATGGGATAGATCTTAATAGGAATCCATTAAGATGAAAAAATGACTGCAATTTCATTCTTTACTTCATAAATTAACTAAATTTACATTAAAATTTAAATACTATTTGCTAGTATATTAATCCAATTGACTGGTAAGTAAGGGATAATTCTATTTGGGATCATCGAAATCTGACTGTACATCCACACTGTATGCTCATGTAGGTGCAAACTTATAGACTCATACAAGGATCTTTATGAATCCCTAAGAGAGCTCAATGTATAATAACTAATAAATTAATTATATACAGAGCAATATTTAACTTTCAAAGAGAGAAAAACTTAACAAACTTAACAAACTTAATAAACCGTAATTTGACTATAATAAATGTATTTCTAGCTATGAACTCAAAATATGTTGGTCTCTTCAGATAGATTTTGCAAAAACCTATATATATATATATATATATATATATATATATATATCAGTTAAGACAGCGTGGCCATGGGGTCAACATCTGGTTACTGACAGTTTTTCGCCTATGCGATCTTCAGTTTTGACCCATAGATCGCATAGGAGAGAAACTGTCAGCAACCAGTTGTTGACTACGTGTCTACGCCGGCTTAATTCAAACGCTCTATCAATGATATTTAGCACTATATGCTATATATATATATATATATATATATATATATATATATATATATATAATGTATGTGTATATAAGCAGTATTTCTTAATGTATACTTACTTAGTTGAATAATCTAAACATTTTTGCCTACATATTTTAGTTTTAATTCTTTAATCTTTCGAATAGATATTATAATATCAGGCTGAAATTGGCTGATAAATACATCATACCTTATGTCTTCCATCTTCGGGGCGGTACATATTCTAAAGACAATATAACGTTTTCGGCGTCCTATATATATATATATATATATATATATATATATATATATATATAGTAAATGAATTTGATGATGACTTAACCTGAAGCTCAGAAAATGAACTACACCGATTATTTGTTTATAATGGGTGCACCCTTCTTCTGTTATGATAAACTTTGCAAGTTTATGCCAATAGATGAATGGTGCACAACTTTACAGATTCTAAAACAGTACCCTAACCCCGGTTTTGAATTCAATTGTTCCTTCTCTTAGACTGGTTGCCTTATCAAGACTATATATCCCGGTCTGCCCTACTATTTAACCATATCTGGATTCCTAAAACCTATTTTTAAACTTGGCTAGGTAACCAGTCTAGGAGAAAGAAAACTTCAAATTTAATTGTTAAACCCCGCTTAAGAAATTGATCTTGTGTCGGAACCTGTTCGTGCGGAGGGGTTGGTGAATATATACATACAGACATAAAATAACTCTAGGTTGTTTAACATGCCGTAAAAACCTATCAATTACATACACAATCGGTGGTACTAATTGTAGAAAAAACATAATATTCATTGTAGAAGCAATAATACCAATTAACATCGAATTGACAAGACAAGGCAACAAGCAAGCCGTAACTCAATACGGATCTCGCATAGTTGCAATCCTATTTCATAATGTTAGGTTATTTATCGAACCCCTTAACACCACAGATATCAAGCAGCCAATCAGGACTCAAGGAATTGAATCACCCAAATGCATGAATTGGAGTATTTCTGAGTGCCATAAATACCAGCTTCTTTGGGCACCAGTTCAGTTCTGCTTAGTTAGTTAGTTGTTGTTGTTGTTGTTGTTGCTGTTGTTGTTGCTGTTGTTGTTGTTGTTCAAACCAACAGTATACTAACTTCTTCCAACACTTATGAAATCTTTTTTTATCCAGCATAAATCATATGTTTCGGTGAAGACGAGGCTAGCTGCATTAGTTAGGCCTTCTATATTCACTAGTTATGCTAGCTTCTTTTTTTCTTTTTTTTTTCGTTTTTCTTTTTTTTGCTGGCCATTGATTGACACTCGAATCAATAAGTGGACGTTACAGAAATCGGAATGATGTCAGCCAAAACGGAACCGCAGCCAATGGTGGGGGGAAGGGGGAGGAAAGGAGGAAGGAGGCAGGAAGGGAGGAAAGAAGGAAGGAAGGGAGGGAGGATGGAAGGAAGGGAGGGAGAGAAGAAGGAAGGGAGAGAGAGAAGATGGAATGAAAGAAGGGAGGAAGGGAGGGAGGGAGGAACGAAGGGAGGGAGGGAGTAACGAACGAACAAAAAGCAAATGCCTGACAACGTTCATTTTCGCCAAAATCGTTGATCGGATCATGATGTCCACCTTGTCTGAGCTATTGAACTTTTAGTTATTTGCCGACTATGAACTCGCTACTCCCAGTCTTCACAAAGAAGAGATGATAAGTGACACCAGTAGCAAGGGATGAGGAGTTGGAAGTTTGTTGTTTTTGTTTTTGTTCTTTTTATAATGGAATTTGTTATGTTTTGTTTTGTTTTTTTAGTTTTTGTTTTCTAGTTATTTTTTTTATTGTTGTCTTTATTTATTTCTGTTTTATAAATGTCTATCCAGTGTATGTAATGTGTAGTGTTCTTGATTTTCTCTATCTTGGGAATTCTTGTCGAGAGCTATAACAGAAAAGAAAAAAATAAAGAAGGTAATAAGGCACCCGATGGATATATACTTCTATTAAAAAATAAATGGAAGGAAAATATATTTTGGTATGGATGAAATTTATTATATGCCTACACGTGATTCGACTAGAATTTGCTCACACATACAGTATTCTTTTTAAAATCATTTTGAATAATAATAATAATAATAATAATAATAATAATAATAATAATAATAATAATAATAATAATAATTCTCTGGGACTTTAAAATTAAAACGGATCACCTTATCCCAGCAAGAAGACCAGACCTAGTGTTGATTAACAAAAAAGAAAGAACTTGTCAACTGGTGGATTTTGCAGTGCCAGCGGATCACAGGGTGAAGTTAAAGGAAAATGAAAAAATTGACAAATATCTGGACCTTGCCAGAGAACTGAAAAAGTTATGGAATATGAAAGTGAAAGTTATACCAATTGTAGTTGGTGCACTTGGAACAGTCCCAAAAGGATTAGAAAAGGGTTTGGAAAGTTTGGATATCAGAGGAAGGATTGAAACCATTCAGAACACTGCACTGCTGCAATCTGCCAGAATACTCAGAAGAGTCCTGGAGACCTGAGGAGACTTGCTGTCACTCAGACTCCAGTGAAAGACCATCAACTAACACTGATGTGAAAACTCAAAAGGAATAATAATACAAAAGAAATAGAAAAGATAATAATAGAATAGGTGTGAATAATAGGTCATCAGACGGGCAATGCAGTAGAAATATTTGAATTTGATTACGTCGTGAAATGGAATTTTTTGGTTTAAAGCAAAAAAACAAACTATCTTTTAGGTACAAATAATTTTCAATATATGTGAAATGATAATAGGAAAAAAATTGTGCGACATTGGAATATTGATCTTGGCAGGAAAAAAAATCAGATATCATCAATATCTTAGAATTGGTTGACTTTAAGACTTTTTTCCTAGCATTTTTGTATTCATTTGTCAAAAATACTTTCATAATCCAATTTTTAGGAGTAGGGAAGCTCCAGAACCAATTTTACAGACAAAAATAGGTTTTGAAAAGTCGACCCCCCCCCTCAAATTGGGAGAGCTAAAAATTGACATAACTCAGCCAATTTTTGGAATTGGAAGCTCAAAATTTGGGGAATGTCTAACTTTAACATAGTCCATAGTTGTATAAAAGTTTAGATAGATTGATGGGTGTGGGTGACAATTTTACTTTTTTCTGGGTAATTTGACATGGAATTACCCATATACTTATATATAAAAAGAAAAGAAAGAATATATAACAAAATAATCGGATAGTAAAACAAACGGAATAAGGAATGAAAAACAGGAAGGATTACAAATAAATAAATAAAATAAAAAGCAAGAAAAATAGATAAGACTTGCAGGACCTGTGGACTTTATCACAGTATGATAGTTTTATTATTACAATGTTAGATATGTTGACCTAAGTGCAATTGCTAAGGGTTCAAAATGTAAAAAATATAATAATCTTTATTTAACTCTCTCACGCTTTTACATCTTTTCATTATGTTTTATTGAAACAAATACGCAGTTATATATATATATTTCAACCCATATATATATATATATATATATATATATATATATATATATATATATATATATATATATAAAAGGGTATGTAAATACACAATGTTGTTAAAATGGATATATTTTTTACATCATTTTCATTGCTAATATTGACAATATTTTGATTTATAAAAAAATTATCATCAGAGCATAATGATAATTAGATCAGTTTTTATATGTAAATATTTTTAATCCGGGCTCATCGAGAGAGAAGCAGAAATAAATTTAATTTCAAACCGGAAACATTATTTTTCCCAAAAAGCGTGTAAGCCATGCGATCGCTTCATCTTTGTTCATTCATTGCGTTTTTCGCTAAAGTCATGTACATTTTGCTACATTGTATTTCTTGAGTGTAACAGATTTTGAAAGAAAAATAAATATTTCAAATTCAAAAATAGAAAAATTCTCTTTTTCAAAAAAGAAGAGTTTTAACCCGTTTATGGTCGGTTAGTAAAAGATTTTTTCAGAAAAGAAATGTTTATTTAATTATTTTAAAAAAATACTTTTTATGTAAAATATGAATTGTGTAAGGGTGTATTGGGATAATGTGAAATTTGAATTTGTTAGCAAGTGTATGTCTTAAATGATTATGTGAAAGGGATTTTATAATTTCTTAGTCCAATGTCGCTAAATAGGAGCATATATTAAAAAAGCCTTGTCTTTGGGGGATGGTTGGATGTGTGGGAATAACGCAAGATTCCATAATTCTTCGTAGTGTTTAGAAAACCTCGTTTAATATGATATCTATGTTCAGAGACCCGCTTAGTCAAAGATCTAGAAGTGTCTCCTACATATGTTTTGTTGCAATTTAAGGAATCTATTGTGTAAACCCCTGTTTCGGAATGTGTGTATTTATAATTATTTTTATTCTGTAAAATGTTTTTGCTTGTTTTTTTTTGTGGAGTGAATAACTGTCTTAATACCTATCGTTTTTAGGTTTCTATTCATTTTATCAGTGATAGGATTATTGGGAAGTATGATGTACCTATCAGAATCGTTATTGTTGTTATATTGTTTGTTATTTGGAGATGTAGTGTTATTTTTTCTATTGTGTATTTTCAATGCCTTTTTTTAGTACGGTGTATGAAGTTTAAAGGGTATTGTAATTTAAGAAAAGACTTTTTAATAATATTAAATTCCTCTTCTAAATATTTCTTATTACATATCCTAAGTGCTCTAAGAAAGAAACCTATTATAGTACTGCTCTTCATCTTATTGTTGTGGTGGGAATAAAAATGGATGTAGTCGTTTTTGTTAGTATTCTTATGATAGACTTTAAATTCGAAAATATTGTTATTGTTTACAAAAAGTGTGTCTAAAAATGGTAGGGTGTGGTTTTGTTCAAGTTCATGAGTGAATTTAATGGAGGGTTCCACATTATTTAGTTTGTCAATGATATCAGTTAAATTACATTTTTGGGGGTAAATGAATAACGTGTCATCGATGTAACGGAAAAAAATAGAACTATTGGGTAGAATATATTTAAAGAAACCGGATTCTAAGAATTTAAGGAATGAGCACGCTAATACACCACTCAAAGGTGACCCCATCGGTAACCCGAATTTCTGTTTATAAAAAGTCCCGTTATATTGGAAAAAAATAATATTGAGTGCAAAGTTTTCAAATTTGGATTATCTTGTTTACAAGTAATGGAAATGTAGTGTTAATTTTGTTGAGATAGTTTTTTAAACGAGTGATGCATTTTTCAACCGGGATACGTGTGTAAAGTGATTTAATATCTAAGCTTGCTAGATATTTGATGTTCATGTTTATATTTCTTATTTTTTAATTAAACTATAATAAGAAATACAATGTAGCGAAATACACAGCGAATGAACAAAGACGAAGCGATCACATGGTTTACACGCTTTTTGGAAAAAACAATGTTTCCGCGTTGAATTTAAATTATTTTCTGCTTCTCTCTCGATGAGTCCGGATTAAAAACATTTACTTCTAAAAATGGACCTAATTATCATTATGCTCTGATGATGATTTTTTATAAATCGAAATATTGTCAATATTAGCAATGAAAATGATATAAAAAAATATATCCATTTTAACAACATTGTGTGTTTTCATACTTTTTTATCTATACATATACCGTCGGATTAATTTCCTTATTCTTAACCAATATATATATATATATATATATATATATATATATATATATAATATATATATATGTGTGTGTGTGTAGTTAGAAATAGATCTGTAACTACTAATATGACCGATTTGAAAACCTTTTTCTTTAATATATATATATATATATATATATATATTAAAGAAAAAGGGCTTAAAATTGGTCGTATTAGCAGGTATAGATCTATTTCTACCTATATATATATATATATATATATATATATTATATATATATATATATATATATATATTGTCTTCCTTGTCTGCATAACTTGATATATGTAATCATTAACCCCTCTTCCTGAGCAGGGTTCGACACAAGGTCATTTTTATGTGGAGTTTAAAAGGTTTGAGTTTTCCTTCTAGATCAGTTGTAGTTCCCCGGTTAAAGAGTCCAGTCTGTCCTATTTAACCGCAGCTGGATGGAGAATACTTTCATTAATGACTTTCAAAATGTATCACCGATGAGACAATTGCAAAGAGTTACATCTAGAATTTGAACTCGGTTCGCCTATTCCATTTCCTACGGCGTTAACTATTACACACCAAACTCAACCACATAACTAGATATACATTATCAGCTAGAGCGAGGAATGTTCATTGTTAAATTTTATATTCACCGAGATATTATAGCTAGATCCTATTGTTTGTTATGTAAGGTTTTACGGTTCTGTTTAAATTAGAATTCTTTTTTTTTAAATTCCAACTTGACGAATATTATTTTTTCTTCTAAATAATTTTATATTAGATTATCGAATTTTAGATTTTATGGTTTTCTACTGGAAAGTTTCCATCTATTCCAGGAATATCCTCTTAAAACATGTCAGGAATTGGAAACAACGGGAAGTGTTTTTTTCATGCTTAGTTTTTCAGCTGATATATACGAGCAATCACTGTAGTAAAAAGTTTAACAACAGTAATTTATATAATAAATAAGGAGTCGCGTGGTCAAATGGTTATAGTCGTAGGAAATGGACTCGTCGTCCCGAGTTCAATTCTCTCGTCGAAGCTGTTTGCATTTCACATGGCGCTAATACCCTTGTGAAAGGTATGAATCCAATTCTACCTCCAGCAAAGGGTAAATAGCAGGACAGACTGGGCTCTTTAACCATGGCGAGATAACCCGTGTAACAGAAGGAAAACTCCGAATTCAAACCTGCTAAACTCCGCTTAAGAAATTGACCTTGTGTCGCATCCTGCTCGTGCGGAGGGATTCGTAAATATATATATCATAAATAAGGGAAATACTTAAATTTTACTTAATTCACACATTGTCTCTCTCTCTCTCTCTCTCTCTCTCTATATATATATATATATATATAATATATATATATATATATATATATATATAATCAGTTCTGTGTATATTTTGTAATAATTTATTTTGTTCTAATACTGAGCGCTTATCAGCCAACTATGTTTAGACATTGGTAAAATAATATTCTAAAATTTCTGCAATTTCATTATTTTTAGCATTTACTTCATTTCTTCTGAGAGGAGAATTGATGAAGAAAAAAGTTCAATCTCCTAAATGCTACAAGCTATGCGAGTTAGGAATCTAGTTCAGGGTGAGATCGATTTAAAAAAGAAAAAAAACGATGGATGAGTCCTAATCCTCATGGCATAGCATAGGTATTCAATACAAGTGCATTTCACTTAAGAGAAGATCATTGGTTCTTCGTCTAAGGATGCGTGCTCTATCGAGTCTCTTACCAAAGGCCTTTGTCGATGTTCGAGGAATATGTCCGTTAAGAGGAGGATACACATCTGATCATAAAAGTGTCCCCTTGATAAATCGAATACTATCTATAGTAGACAAGAAGCGACTACCCAGCATTGCCTTGGTTCAAAAAGTAGAATTTCAATGCTATGTATATTTTAATTTGTAATATCTTCGAATATAAATAACAATATACTTGCACAAAAAAGCAAAAACCTACGATATTTAAGGTATTTGCCTCTCACCCCACATTTGAGGGCGTGACACAAGGACATTTTTATGTGGGCCCACGTACATGCCGAAGCTCATGGGTAGTAGTCACAAAAAATGCGTCGATCCTGTCGAGATTCCCTCTCGAGGGGGCGCCTCATGCGTTGGGCAATAAACCCAGCCCTGCTCCATTAAATCGAGGGGGCAGTTGTTGCCTTGGGGATAGGCCCTTGGGATCGACGCTGTTAATTTAATTAATAGACAAACCTACGATATTTAATGTGCGTTTACATGTTCACTGCATATTCCACTTCCTCGTCACTGGAATAATGTTTGCCTTCAGACTCTTCGACCCCTTGAAAGAGGGTTTGAGAGGCAAACATTATTCCAGTCACGAGGAAGTGAAATATGTAATGAGGAAGTGTTCAAAGAAAATTTAACAGAATTTTACGAGGCAGGGTGTTGCGTAGGGGACAAGATCGAGTTGTTGTAGTAGTCGTTAGTAGTAGTAGCCGTCGTTAGCTCAGAGAAACAATATACGAAAGTCGTATAGTCGAAAAGGGGTTGTTTATTTGTTTCTAGGCTCGTGGGTTCTTTTTCAGAGAGAAGGAGAAAGAGGATAAGGTCAAGCTGTTCTATCGTAATTCACGTTCATAGGCACTGTTTATTGCTATCCTAGACACGTCAACGTCGGACCCCAAGAAACCCAAGTCTGCCTCCGACGAAGGCCCAGACGAAAAATATCAATGTTTGTCTTCTTTCTTTTGTGGTCCCGGAGGTGGGGTTGGGACACATCCGCTTCCACAGAAAACCTGGAACTTCCGTTTTTATTTTTAAATCTAGTTCAGGGTTTGGTCAAGGGCTGGCACCCGTTGAGTGTTTACAATTCCAAACTTTAACCTCTTTTTGTTCTTATTTCTGTTTTCTTCTCTTTCTCCAGAAATCCGATTATCGTTTTCTTTTCAATCCCCAAATTCACCGTAGACCATAATAATTATGCTACACAGGGATACATGCTCTCATACGAAGCTGGAACATTTCTGTTGAGAGAAACGGTTAATATGTGGAGAAGTAGGGATGTGATATGCAGAGGGCCTGTTTCATTTTGATGTATGATACATGTTCCTGTGTTGGTAATTGTACCTGTCCTAAACAAAATGGCATTACTTTTTTTACTCTTCTTCGTATTTAATAGACTTTTTGAAACCGTTCAATCAGAACACTTACTGTTTGCTATTCAAAGACTGCTTTTTACGATATTACACATGAAACATTCTATTTTCATTGTAATGCAAGTGGTATAGCCATACAGTAGTACTGATACGGGTACCACATGCAATAATTAAATAAGCAATCGTGGTAATCTTTTTAGAAAGTATTTGTTACTTAAGACTTTCTTTATCCAACGGTACTTTTTGCTCCCCGTATCTGTTTTATTTTATATGAATACTAGAATCGGCTATCCGGCGTTGTCTGGGTAAAGTGGGGGGGATAAAAAACGTTAATCTCTCAGATCCATTAATTTTTATAGTCTTACATATTTGATTTATGTTTTAATCACCAACGCACCCAATGACTGTCCCTTACTATTCAAATCCGAATCTTTAAATATCTTTAAATATCTTCCCAGATATAAATAAAGTCTTCATTATTTTTGCACAAAAAGCAAGCTCTGAGGATAGTGAATGTGCATATATATTCAATTTGTCATTAATTGTTTTATTTTCGTAGTTTCATCCGGACATACATACATACATATATACATACACACAACTACCCTTTATATATGTATAGACAGAAGATAAACAGGGTAATTTATTTACAGGTTAACCCTTTTAATTCGGCTAGGATATAAAACAGATATTTTATTTCCCTTATTTAAGAATGTCGGATTCTGTCTTGTATTTCTTTTTGAATATATCTTATTTCAATTTCGTGCAACTTTACTTCAGTTAAATCTCTTCCCCGCTATATAATTCTTCAACGTAAATGAAAGAAATGAATCACCAAAATAGGTTTCAGCTTTAATTTCTTCGAACTAAGGCAAAGACAAAACCAATTTTAGAAATTAAGTTTTACTTTCATTTTAGTGCTTGTAAAATAAAAATCTTGAAAAGGTCATGAATAAATCAATTGAGGCTTCAATTTAAACAGAGAGACGACAAACAAATCTATTTTGAAATTGATGTTTTTGTTCATTCAAAATTGAAGAGTTCAGTTGAAGAACTGTTTCCGAAACAAAACATAAATCGCTTTAAACAATGGAATTGACTCCAAAAAGTACATTTAAATTGGATTTAGTGACCAAATAAATGACTTTAGCACAGAATGAAAAAACAATTATATATATATATATATATATATATATATATATATATATATATATATATATATATATACGTTTTAAAAGCGAATGGTTTAAAATATTCCGACTACAGTTTCACGCAGTATTGAAGCTTTAGGTAATTTATATATATATATATATATATATATATATATATATATATATATATATGTGTGTGTGTGTGCGTGTGTGTGTGTGTGTGTGTGCGTGTGTAGAAATTCTATATTCTAGTATGTGTTGTATGTATTCTATACATACTGTCGGATTGATATCCATTTTACTTTTCATATATATATATATATATATATATATATATAATATATATATATATATATAAATCAATGTGTATGGTTGGCACTATCACACTTGAAGAGACAGTAGTAAGCCAACGTACAGTATTATTAGTAGAGTGCTCAATATCTTTGATAGAGCGTTATTAAATAAATCAATAATAAATATACATTTTTAGTATATATTTATGTGTTTCTAAGTTTGGATAGCATGAAAACAATGGTAGAAGACTTGTTTCAATACAAATAAATATATACTAAAAATATATAAGTTCTCGGTCTGACTAAGCTGGTAATGATCAAATCAAATGTAAATCCCATTCATTTGCACCACGCAATTCAGAAAACATGATTTACGGTCAAGTCACGTTAAAAGCACTGGTCCCTACTAGATCACCATTTGTAATTTGATAGGGAAACTTAAAAACCATTTCAGCGTATGTAAATTATTTGTGTTAAAAATAGTTACTTTTATAGAAAGGATGTTTTTAATTATTTATCTCCATAATAGTTTTTCACACCCGTCTAAGCTGGTGTCTCATTGCAGGCTGAGTGACAGCAACTCTCCTCGGGTCTCCAGGACTGTTCTGAGTATTCCAGCTGATTTTAATAATGCTGTTGTTTGGATGATCTCGAGTCTTCCAATTCCTCCAGACTCTTATCCAAACATTTGGGACTGTTCCCAGTGCTCCAATTACGATTGGTACGACCTTCACCCTCATGTTCTACAGTTGTTTAAACTTTCTGGTCAGATCCAAGTATTTGTTTATCTTTTCGTTTTCCTTCATCTTGTCTCTGTGATCCACCGGGACGGCAAAATCCACAAGATGCCAATTTTTGTTCTTATTGTTAATTGATACAAGGTCTTGTCTCCTAACTGAGATAAGTGATCCGTCTGTATCTCAATATCCCAAAGGATTTTATGGGTCTCATTCTCTAGGACAGATTCCGATTTGCTCATATACCATATAGTAGCATGGTGAAAATTGAATTTCTTGCACGATTACCAGTGGATCACCTTTCCCGCCCAGTCGTGCCTAGTTTGTACTCTCTTTGTGCTAATTTGCTGCATTCGCTTATATGAATAATCATTTCGTATTTTCCCCCACACATTCTCCATATGTTATTCTATTGCCTCTTATCAATTTTTGCTTTGATATAGTTTGTTCTCATGGCATTGTTTTGTGCTGCAAATATGATACATTCAGTTTCTCCTTTCAGGTATCCCCTTCGTAGCCATGTCCAGATATTATCATGTGCAATCTGCAGTTTGTCGCTTGAAGTATCCATATAATTGTATTCCTTCCCATTTCTGTTTTCTAGTTTGTTATTATATTTCTGCTTGTCCATATGTTGCAGCTGCCTTTTCTGGCTGCTGCAATTAGTCTTTCTTTATTTTTGTTAGTGTATTCTTCGAATGCTCGAATTGTCGCCATTAGACAATCATCCATCTTGGCGAGATTATTATTATTGACATGCAACACTCCACTTTGGTTCTTACTTAGGCGAGACAGTCGCTCTGATCAACAAGCTAGTCACGTCAATCCCTAGCACCTATATGATTGTACCAACACTATGCCCTTATCCCCAGCCCAACTCTTTTTGTCATATATGTGATAGGGGGTAGTGGCTGAGGGTATTTATGTCCT
>CM042155.1:40065257-40082757 GCA_023376005.1 Doryteuthis pealeii
ACTAACTGAATTATAATTAAAACGGGTGTAATCATTTTATGTGCGTTCATATTTAATTTTGTTAGTCTTTCTAATTTAATATATTTATTTACATTAAAACATAAATACTTACGCCCAGAGGGTGCATTTTCTTGCTGTAACGTAGCAACTCTCATTTGGAAAAATAATGATGACGTGTCAATAATAATAATAATAATAATAATAATAATAATAATAATAATAATAGAGCAATACTTATCTCCATTCCTGTTTTATTTCGAGAGGCTGGAATCGGGTTGTTGGGCTGATGTTGTGTTGGCTATAATACTTTAATGTTTGAGTCTGGAACAACTTGGATTTGCTGGAGGATATCCTGCCCTGTGCTATTTATGATATTTAATAATATCAGAAGACGTTCTTATTTTTTCTCATGATATATTTTTATTTTATCTCTAAGTCTAATTGCCTTAGGTAAGAGACACACATTGCGTTTTACCCAGCCACTGCCTTGTTCAGAACTGTCCTTACATTCGCCTCCTCTCACTAAACACTTCCACACTTCGCCAGTTGACATCTCTTGACAAGTAAGTAATCAAAATATGGCGTTGTGCTGATTCATCCAAAAAATGACCATGTTACCTAGCTACCTGCAATTAATGTCTTGCATTTCTGGCTTTTTCCCATCCTATTATGTTGCCCTTACTTACTTAAATAAATGAAAGTCATTGCGAAATCTAATTTGCAATTACGAGTAGGAATAGAATGTAAAATAAAAGAGTTTAACATCTTATTATAATGAAGATTGCGTGTTTGTCGGTAACCTAAACGATATTACTACTCAAGTCACAATCCCTTAGTTATTTACGTCACATTCTTCATGATCTTATTTTTATTTAAACCTTATTATTAATAAAATAGTTTTACATTATTAATACTGTTGACCTTATCTACATACTAATATCATGAAATTGTATTTATATATATATATATATATATATATATATATATATATATATATATATATATATATACATATGGAGTGTTTGAGATGGCGATAGCCAACAATTTTTGAGAGATTATGTGCTTAATTAAAGTCATACCTAATTTGAGAATTAATTAATACAATTTGAGAATATTAATTCAATTCATTTAATTATAACTAATTCTCAAATTAGCTATGACTTTAATTAAGCACAATATATATATATATATATTATATATATATATATATATATATATATATATATATATATATATAACAAAATAGGGGTTAACAATATGAACAGGAAGTTTAATTTGCATATTGATATTAAAAATTTCATTTTAATAAATATGTGTATTATTGATCTCTAATTGTTTGGTTTTATCTTAATGAATATGAGCAAAAGTATCGGAGATAATTCTTAAAAGAAATCTATTAACAAGAAGAAATAACTGTAATTTCATTATTTACATCCTATTTTAACTAGATAGTTAAATTAAGAAATTTTAGCAAGGAAAGACGGGAGTGGTGGCGGAGTAACTTTCATTTATTCTATTTTTCGATTATAACCCCCACTGTTTAAAAACTTTGTATCTGCATTCTAATTTAGTTTCATTAGCCTTTCTAATTTAATATACTATTTTATTACATTAAAACTTAAATATTTGCACAGATGGAGGTAGCTACTGCAGACAACAGAGGAAGTAAGTACACAAGTAAAATACATTTAAATATCAGAGACACAAAACTCGGGTGTCCCTCTCATGATATAGATATACCGTCTATATGATAAGATGGTATGTAACACTGAGATACAGCCTGGGTCAACCGAAATGACCCAAAATAAAGAGATCCTAGCACGACCAAAGAAATCAATCCGAGGGGTAGATTGTATAGAAAATAACAATGTTGGTTGGTTGGTTGGTTGGATTTTATGACATGTCAACCCTTGTGTTATTTTATGCCGAAGACATTTAGATGTCTTAAGTTTGTCTCTAAAAACAACGGCAACCGTGACATTTCTTAAAACACCAACTGAAAGAGATTTGTTTACAACGACGGGTCAATAGCAACTTTCCGTGTAAACGGATGATAATAGAATAAAATAAGCTTTCTTAAACTATTTTTTAATAATTCCATATTATGATTTAGTTTTTTAATTGTGTAAACAAAAGAGAATAGAAAGAAAAATAGCTTTATAGATATTTTAGAATAATGGCTAGAATGTAAATAATCCCAAGTGAACGGTTTACGAATTATGTAAGTAATACAAATATTCAATATTGGAATTCTATACATACATCATGAAATCAACCGATATTATTTTGAACCAAATGCTGATGTATGCATTTCAAAAAAGATTATAAAAAAAAGACCAACAGTTGAAAGATTCAGTTAGAGAGAGAACAATGTCTGTAAAGACGACAAACCCCTACATCAGGTCTGTCTCTTTTTCGTTTTGTTTTTCTCTCTTCCTCTCAAGTCGACTCAAGCTCACTCATGTATTTTGTTTCATAAAACTGCTAGAATTTTGACATATACATACCATTGCTAAAAAGCAAACACTAACAGTCATAAACATTAACCAAACATACGCACCTCGCACACACACAATTACCTACAGCAATATACTGTTTTCCACACGCTTAAAGAACATTGACAATTCAAATTGCATATATTGTATATAAAGTTGATTCTGATATATAAATTGTTTTTCTTTTGTTTTCTGTGGAAACCACATATCCGTAGTCTCGTGTGTTGAAGTTGTGGGGACGGACATTTGAATTTTCTTCCTCTACCCAAAATTCTGAATACAAGTTCTCTACAGTGTAAATATTGTTCACGTTTTGCTCGTAAACTTTAAAAAAGAAATAGATCAATATCTCTGTTAGGGAATTGCTTAATGAGTTCAGCTGTTTTGTTGTTTTTCTTTACGGCATATCAACCTCAGTGTTTGTATTAACCGTTATTAATTGTCCTTGATGTCACACAATCGCATAAGTAGCAAGTTGATAAATTCCACACTTCACCACGTGACATCTCTTGACCAGTAATAAATCTACGTGTGGCGTTGTGCTGATTCATTCAGAAAGCTTTCCATGTTACAAACCTACATGTAATGTCTTGTATTTCTGTCTTTTCCCCATCCTATTATGTTATCCTTGCCAGTCTAAATAAACGAAAGTCATTGCGAAATCTAGTTAGCAATTATGAGTAGGAATACAATGTAAAATAAAAGCAAGTTTAACATAAACTTAAAAATGAAATTGATCGATATCTCTGTTGGCGGATTGCTTAATGAGTTCAACTGTTTGTATTCAATTACAAAGGAGGAATGATTTGTGACGTGACATAGCGACAAACAAATTTTAACTGCATATTAACCTTGTGGAGAATGTTTTGAGAGCGGAGCATTGCACTCAAAATTGAATGGTTTTCTTTGCAACGCGGTCAAAGTGCAACCTATTTCACCAAATACAAAACAAAATAACAAGACGAAACACATACCATGAAATTTATGGCTCTGTTGATGTGTATGCCTTATTCGCCAAAATTAAACAAAGTCGATTATTCAGACGTGAATATTACCATAATAATAACGACGTGATTACTCTATTTTAAAGAAAAGGAAATAAAGAAAAATAGACTAGTTATTTTCTGGCCAAACACTAAGAGAATATTGGGTTCGTTTTTTTTTTTTTTTTTTTTTTTTGGGGGGGGGGCTGTGAGTAATTACGTAGTCGTTTTCCTCACTTAAATTTAGTTGATATAATATTAAAGCTTGGTACTTATGATTTATACGAATCGGGAGGTTCCGTGTTCGATACCGGTCCCCGCCAAATCAGTGAATGAGTAGCAAA
Organism: Doryteuthis pealeii; assembly: GCA_023376005.1. Lineage (NCBI taxonomy): Eukaryota > Metazoa > Mollusca > Cephalopoda > Myopsida > Loliginidae > Doryteuthis > Doryteuthis pealeii. The sequence goes on from CM042155.1 coordinate 40,069,080, forward strand.
AATTGGGTAATTTAATCGGTGCGATAGTGTATGAAGCTAACGGTAGGTGTGTCTCTCTACCTCAGCCCAAGAATCTCTCTGATCTAGCGCTAGCAAAAAGACGAAAGACTATCTCGCTATCCGGTTGATACCAACAAAGGGCCACTTCCCCCAACGTTTTATATAAAAATACCAGCATACTCAGTATATTTTTTTATATTTTTATACTTATATTCCGATGGATTTATTTCACTTCTTCTTCTTATATATATATATATATATATATATATATATATATATATATATATATATATATAGTATTAAGGTGTATATAGAAATAACCTATTCAAGTTTCACCATAAAGGATCATCAGCGTTAATTGTAATGAATTAACCAAGATATTGATTAATTACAGGCAATTGCGGAAGTGAATAATACAATTACCATAGATTATTCACTTCTGCAATTGTCTGTAATTAATCAATACCTTTATTAATTTATTACAATTAACCTGACGATCTTTTATGATGAAACTTCAGTAGGTTATTTCTATATACATTTTATACTAAATCGGCTCTACTAACGTGTTGAGCACTTTATATTCTTTATAACACTGACTTATTTGTTTAATATTTGTATCGACCGTCGATATTGCTATTAACTCGATATTCTATTCCTCGGTAAGTCATCTTCTTTGTTATATATATATATATATATATATATATATATATATATATATATGTTATCTTAAAAACAGAAAACATTATTTTGCTTTTCATCTAATATAACTAATATTCTTCAATCTTGTTCTTCATAATCTGACTATTATCCAAAGTTGAAATTAGTTGAAAATAATTCAAAAATATATATCATAAAGGAAATATCCCTGTTTGTTTAATCACTTTCTGTTCCTCTTATAGATCGAGAGATATTTGATATCACCATGTGTAATATCAAGTGTAATATGTTCGTTAGAATCTTCAAATGTTTGACATGCCTTGTCATAAATGTTCATTACCACATATATTTATACTTGGTGGTGTACTTGTCTACGTCAGATATTAAATTCGCTGTAAAAAAGATTTCTTAAAATTGATGATCCACTAGTAACTATTGTTTCCGTCTGAGTCAAGTTATACCATCTACAGACACAGTGTTTCGACGTATCACGTCTCTTCAGTGTGGCTAGACATTTGCAAGCTGCCTCGAGCCGGGATGGAAACCCGAAAGATTCATCATCATTCAAGCTGATAAACCACTCGGTCATCGTCACCTACAGACTGTGGGGGGAGATTTAAACTGATAAATACACACATCTGTATATATGTAAAGGCCGCCATAGAGTGCTCCATCCATTTTATAGGAGATCGTTGCCCTTTTAAGTTTGGTTAGCATATATAAAAATATATACATCCAGGTTAGCTCAGTCGATAGAGCGTTCGGCTAGAAACCACAACGTTCGATACCGGCCCTCGCCAACTCAGCGTATGAGTAGCACAGGGATATGCGCGGTAAAGTAAGGAGCTGATGGTAGGTGTGGCGCTCCACCTCAGACGCAAAAACAATCTCCTTGGTCTAGCGCTAGTGAAAAGGGGATAGACTCCCTCGCTGATTGGCTGATACCGACATTAGGCCACACCGACGACTTTACTTTTTTTTACTTATGTATATGTAAATATGAGGATCAGCTGAAAAGTTCATAGGCTGACCAAGATACTTACATGGAATGTGAGAAATGATGTTTATATGATGGAAATTTGAAAACTTCACAGGCTGACCAAGATATTTTCATTGAATGTGACCAAATGAGGTCTATACGTGGATAGGTTGAAAAGTCCATCGGCTGACCACGTTACTCTCATGAAATGTGATCAAATGAGAATTACATGAGGGACGTATGAAAAGTTTTTAGGCTGAAAGATACATTAGATTTTCAAATTTTTTTAAACATCTTGAAGTAGTCTTATGATACTAAACAAAAGTGTTTATTTGAATTCAAATCTTCTAGCTAACTTAGAAAATATGTATTCCTTTTATAGTACCGCTTGTCGGTGTGCATTCATCTCTCTCTCTCTCTCTCTCTCTCTCTCTCTCTCTCTCTCTCTCTCTCTCTCTCTCATCCGATCAAAACCAGAATAATATTTCATCTCTCTTTCTCTCTCCCCCTCTCTCTCTCTACCAACAGATCAAACAGAATGACATTTTATCTCTCTCTCTCTCTCTCTCTCTCTCTCTCTCTCTCTCTCTCTCTCTCTCTCTCTCTCTCTCTCTCTCTCTCTCTCTCTCTCTCTCTCTCTGCTGATCAAATCAGAATGACGTGCACTGACCGAAGGGACCTTGCTATACATCATTCGTTCTGTTTCCAAAAAGGCCCGCTACTTTTAAAGCCAAAACCGGATATCAAATGACTCGAGGACTCTCGTGTCAAATCCTGGCCTACTGACCACTTGTTCCCCACTTCTTTTTACCAACGAATCCATGAACGTATTCAGGAGATAATGGTTTTATCCAACCCGGAGGCTTTTCCGGTTTTTTTTTTTTTGTTTCCTGGTTGGAAGATTAAAGTTCAACCTTTCAACCCGTCTGCATCCTCAGAAAATTCCCGGGTCTGATCCTTGATATGCTGTCTGTAAATTTCTTTTGAAAAATGCCGAGCAAGATGGAGTCATATTCATGGAGAAGCAAGATTGAGCGGTTATGATCGTGCGTGTCTTTGAAAGGAGAATAATGAACAATAAAACAAACATTAGGGTTGGAGGATAAGAAATTAGAGAAATAAGACGAGAAGTGGGAGTGATGATCAGAGGGGAAAATATGAGAGAGGGAGGAATAGAGGGAGGTAATGGAGGAAGGTGTATTATAAGAGTTAACCATAAAGAAAAGAAAGAAAAGAAGGGAGAATAATGAAAAATAGAACAAACATTAGGGTGGGAGGATAAGAGAATGAGTCGAGAAAGGGACAAATGAGACGAGAGAGTGAGGGTGATGTTTTTAGGGAGGGAAAAGAAGAGAGGGAGGAATAGAGGGAGGGAATGGAGGAAGGCGTATAATAAGAGTTAACCATAAAGAAAAATAAAGATGGGATAATAATGAACAATAACTTAGGGTGTGAGGATAAGGGTAATGAGACGAGAGAGAGAGAGAGAGGGGGGGGTGATCTAAAAAGAAACATGAACGAATTTCGACAGGGAGAGACATATAGAAATAATGTTTGAAGATGGAACAAGAGAAGAAAGAAAGAAGGAATCACTTAAAAAATCAAAGAAATGAAATGTTAATACAGATTGTAAAAGGATCTTGAGAGAGAGAGAGAGAGAGAGAGAGGGTGAGAGAGAGAGAGAGAGAGATGGTGATGATTTAAGGGAGGGAAAAAAGAGGTAATGAAGGAAGACTTAATGGTTAACCATAAACGAAAGAAAAGAAATAAAGAATAATGAACAATAAAGCAAATATTATGGTGGTGAGGATAAGAGATAATAGCATTAACGAGAGAGAGAGAGAGAGAGAGAGAGAGAGAGAGAGAGAGAGAGACGGGGTGTGAGAGATTTGTGAAGGAAAAGGCGGGAGGATTTAGGAAATGGGGGAAGGCGTCTAATAAGAGTTAACTTTCAACGAAAGAAATTGAGTAAAAAAATAAATCAAATTTACTGCATAAAAATGTGATAAAAAAGTGAATAAAGGGACAGAATGATATAATTTATAATCTAAATAAAGATATAAACCAAGTAAAAAAAAATTGTTTTTGAAAAGAGGTTCGCAAGATAAGGGTACAATAGGAAAATGATGTGAAAATTCATAGAGATGAGGGTGGAAGGTTAAAACACCAGTATAGATATACAAAGGATTTAAACGGGAAAAAAAGAAAAGGTTATTATAAATAATAATAATAACAATAAAACGAAATCCGACACTAAGAAAAAAAAAGAGTATTAGACGGAAAAGTAAAATGAAGGCTGACAGCATTGAATTGGCTGATTTAACAGCATGTCAACACATCGCGGGTTATCTATTCTTTACATCTATTAATAATGGAGATTCGCTTCCGGTTTTTGTCTGTAACAAAAATTACGTCACTGCTTACGTCACATTAACCAAAATCGTCATAACATAGAATAAATACACTCAAAATTTGAACATGCAACATTAGACAGTCCTCATTGTTTTTTAAAACAAGTTTTAATAAATACATGACTGGTATTATATATCTATATATAGTTTGTTTTATTTTAATACATATTTAAAGTTTACATTTCAAATTGTTTTATTTTTTAATCCTTTGATGAATTTGATGATTTTACTTACTTAGGGTAAAAACTCGCTGGCATTGAATCTTTTACTCCCACCCCTCAGGCAATGTTTCAAAAATCTATTTTTACATCGCCCGGAGGGTGTTTTTTATTTTGTACTAGTATATATAAATACCAGTTTGTTTATGCATATCATGAATGTATGTCTGAATGACAGATATATTACTAGAAGATGCTACCCGGCGTTGTCTGTGTAGTGGTGGAGGTAAAAAAAAGTTACTCACAGATCCATTATTATTATTGAATCGTGAATTGGATCCCCGTAGTATGCCTAATTAAAATCCATATGTAAAAAAAAGACCTTGCGTTGATCCAGCCACTCTGAAAATGGAAATTAATATCTAATATCTAAAATATTAAATGTAAAACAAAAATTCTAGGGTATTTTCATTTAGATTTTATTTTTTAATCATCTCCACTAATATAAATCAAACCTTTATTATTTTTGCTCAAAAAGTAAAATCTGGGATAGTGAATGTGTGTATATATATATATATATACATTGTGGTAAATTGTTTTATTTTCAATTTCCTCCAAACCTACATACACACAAACATCCTTTATATATATATATATATATATATATATATATATATATATATTATATATATAATATGAGTTTCACGTATGCTTCCAAATTACCAACGAATATAATGAAAAATTAATGGAATAAATAGAATAGTTGCAAAAGATATTTTCCGGGGGACCTCTCCCAAAGGAAAATAATGATAATAATTTTTGCATTAATTCTTAACTATATATATATATATATATATATATATATTATATATATATATATAATATATATATATATATGATTAGGAAATTCAGGTTTATATTATTATATTTATGATATTGATGGTTATTGTTTACGTTTCAAGGTGACATTTGTTTAGTTACTATTTTTTCCGGAGAGCTGATCAGCCAACTCAATATCAGCCCAAACAACAAGCCCAACAACCAGATTCCAGTCTCTCAGAATAAAAAAGGAATAGAGATAAGTATGCAGTATTATTATTATTGGCACTCCCTTCCAATGAGATTCGCTACGATAGGAATCAAACGCTTTTTCTTAAATGCTGTCGTGACAATGTTTCAACACATATATAGTGTTTCTCGTATCATTGAATAAACAAAAACTAACATCAAAAGTCAATGTTAATTTCGTCTAAGGAATATTGGAGATGCATAATAAATATCTATTTAATTTTAGATAAAAAATTTTGATATGTACATATCAATCAAAACGTTAAACGTCGACATCATTTTTATTTAAACTATCAATAAATCGTATTAATATTTCCTATTTTTCACTTTTATTCATTACTTTTCCACATAATGTCGGATTCATTTCCAATTCTACCCTACACACACACACCTACGCAAATACAGACAGACACACACACACACTCACATCTGGGTGGCGACATCTTAGTAAGGAAGTTCGAAATTCATTCCACGACATTACCCTCACTTTCGGCTTAATAAACATTTGGAAAGGTATGACTCTTGAATCCTCCTGTTGTGAGTTTCATAGTACTACTGCTGTTCTAGAAAGATGAGTTTGGCATTAGATAACCCACGAAAGATGATATGCTATTAATCAAAGTAGTGAAACCACAATTTTCCGTGGGGTCCAGTAATTAGGCATAACAAATTTGGAAATGTTGCATAAAGCCATTTGCCCACTGGGACAGACAAACATAATCTTCCTAATTATTGATAATAGCAGGGCCTGCGAATATGCCACAGTATGATAATTCAATCATTACAACATTAGATGTTTGCTAGAGAGCTATTGATTTTAGTTCAATATGTAAAATGTATAATAATCTACATTTAACTTTCTTTTTTTTTTCTTTCTTTCCATCTTCATCTTTTCATTATATTCGATTAAAATTGATTAGTATTATCGCTTCCGCGCGCTCACACATTCTCTATATTTCTCTTATTCTCTTTTTGTCTCTTTCTTTATTATATTTTTCCGTATAGCATGCCCTTATTCTTCTCATTCTTTCTTTATAATAAAAACAGAATAGTTCATTATTTACCTGGGGTGACGACACACATGAGAAATAAGAATTCGGAGGAAAAAGCAATACTAGATAATAAGGATTTACATTTTTGCATTTCATCTTGTACGATTTACACAGTGTCATTCTTAAGCAGAGGGTGTTTAAAGATGATAACGGTCATACATTTAAGGAATATGAGTATTAATATATGGATTTTTATTACTGAAGAGAAAGAGACAATTCGAAAATCATACGGGGGTTATTCAAAACAGAAAAAAGTTGTAGAAAATAGAACAAAAAATAAAATAAAATAACACGCAAATAAAATAAAATAAATGGAAGATAACAAGCAGATGATGTTGATTAAATGAAAAGATAAACGAATCTATAAAAATGGAGAAAGGTGAGGACAGTTGAGACAGTTTATATATATATATATATATATATATATATATATATATATAATATAAGTGTATAATAAATGGAAATGAGTCCGACAGTATGATAGAAAATAGAAAAAACATATATACACTTACACATATATACACATTATATATATATATATATATATATATATATATATATATATATGTGTGTGTGTGTGTGTGTGTTGTGTGTGTGTGTATTTGGGAGAATATGTGCTTAATTGAAGTCATACCTAATTTGAAAATTAATTAGTTGATAATTAATGAATTAGGTGGTTATATATGTTTAAATGTGAAGCCTAAACAAATCGAGAAAAAGTCATTAGGTGTGACTTCAATTAAGCACATATTCTTCAAAAATTGTCGGCATAACCATATCAAACAAACTGCTTGCGTACTTCATATATATATATATATATATATATATATATATATATAATATATATATATATGATAGAAAATAGATAGAAAAAAACAAATGATAATATTAGTATGCTGACCGCTGTTTCGACATTTTAATGTCATCCTCAAGAGCAACTATATTTATGAAAGAAAGAGGACATAGTTAACCGTTTGGCACGAGAGGCACTAACAACGCGCTCGTTCTGGGCCGGAATGTCTTTTAAAAGACATTCCGGCCCAGATATATGTTACCATACTAATATTATCATTTGTATTTTTCTATCAGATATATATATATATATACATATATATATATATATATACATATATATATATATATATATATATATAATGTGTATATATGCGTAATTGTGTAAATATGTGTATGTGTATATATGTATGTGTATATATGTATATATGTGTGTATATATGTGTGTTTGTGTGTATATATATATGTGTATATATGTGTGTGCGTATATATAAGAGTGTGCTTGTGTATATATGTGTACGTATATATAAGACTGTGTATATATGTGTGCGTGTACATACGTGTGTTCGTGGGTGTATATATGTACGCGTGTGTATATATATACATGTGAGTGCGCGTGTGTATATATATGTGCGTGTGTGTATATATACATCTGTGTGCTTCTATATACGTGTGTGTGTGTGTGTGCATATATACATATATGTATATATATATGGGGTGCGTGTACATATGTGTATGTGCACATATGTAAATATGTTTGTACATATATATATATATATATATATATATATATATATTTATATGTGTGTGTGTGTGTGTGTGTGTGCGTGTAAATATATGCTATATATGTGTGTGTTGTTGTTGTGGTTGTTGTTGTTGTTGTTGAGAAAGAGAATATAAGTTATTTTATCAGTGTAGAGTCTCTTTAATAGCCCAATACAAAGCGTTAAAAAAATTTAAAGGACGAATAATGATAAAGAGGAGAATCATATTTAAATGGTGGAGAGAATTGAAACGAGAGAAGAAAATAACTGATGAAATGAACGAAAAGAAAAAGAGAGGTGAGAGATTGTGAAAGAAAACTATAATGTTTATTTCTTATCTGTGATGATAATATTCAGACATTTAAGAACTATTAATCGTTGATAATGCGCGGGAACTTTTCCATTATTGTTGTGAGTTGTTCTTTTTCGTAGCCATTTTGTAAACAGTGGGCAATAGATTGCTAGAGATACGGAAATAATTAGAGGTTACGTTCAGCTATATTTTTAATATCGGTAAGCATAGCACACAAACATAAAACACACGCACACACATATATATAAGTGTGTATGTCTGCGTATATATATATATATATATATATATATATATATAGAGAGAGAGAGAGAGAGAGAGAGAGAGAGCGAGAGAGAGAGAGAGCGAGAGAGAGAAGGAAATACTAGAAGCCAGCAACACTACTGTCCTTACACAGGTGGCCCCATTGGGGGAGTCTTACACCTCTGCAGAGGTGCAGTCGGTGGATTCTAACGCCCCGGACGACAAGGCGTACCTCAATTTGTGAGATATGGAATACATACGATATTTTCGTAGACAGTAGCATTAATCGATCTTTTCAAAGAGCAGATCTTTTAAACAGCTGGATAAATGTAACCCTAAAGCATTAGTTTAAGGGAAATTTAATCTTTTTCTTCACGTATTTGGCATCATATCTATTGAATGACTTTCTTTGGTTTATTAAATTAAATCAATACCCTTGTTCTTTTCATGAAATCATTCTCATGTCATTTATAATGAGAGAAGCAAATTCAGCAAAAGACACTTATTATGATGCTTTTTCTTTCGCTTCGTGTATATATATATATATATATATATATATGAGGTTAAGTAAATAAACAAATGTGTTTATTTTTATATGGCTTTAAGCCGACAATTTTTGGAGGATATGTGCTTAATTTTGAAGGATATGTGCTCATTTTGAAAATTAATTAGTTAATAATTAATGAATTTTAGGCGGGCATATATGTTCAAATGTAAGGCTAAACGACATTTTCTCAATTCGTTTAGCCTTACATTTGAACATGTATGCCTGCCTAAAATTCATTAGTTATTAACTAATTAATTTTCAAAGTGAGGTACGACTTCAATTAAGCACATATCCTCCATATATATATATATATATATATATATATATATATATATAATTTTTAATTCTAAACTCTACCGGTGTGGGAAAAAACAGATAATTCAGTTTTTCAACTACAAAAAAATTCAAACTGAGGAAAATTGTTTTAAAAAGGGACAGACCCGCACATCCATAATTTCTGAAAATTCTCATCTGTACCGTATATAGTGGCCAAAAGAAAAAGCACCGGGGTAATTTCTAAGTTATATATGTAAAGAGTGCTCAATACATTAAGTAGAGCATGATTATAGGGACCTACATGAGTCAGACACTATCCCAAGTTTCACTTGACTACCTAAGTTCACTTGAATGGTTCTTCAGGATTCGGGTGAAACGTAGGTGGATAGTTGTTGCATACCCTCTTTACCGGCCTAAATATCTATATGTTATATACTTCTCTTACTTCTTACTCTGTCGTCTATTCTTCTGGCCGGATCTGGTATATCTTCTAAGGTCTCGTCTGGTCTTCTATTGAGGATTCCGGGTCTGGTTTCGGTTGGGGATCACTTCTTATCAGAAGCCTTGTGTCATTGTTAGTTTTTAGTAATAATCACAAGACTTCGATTTACGATGATGTTACTTTATTCGTAGCTCCCCAGACCAGACAATCACGCAGTGAGACTCACATCTTGCTAGCTTCGCTTCTAAGTTCTAACTCTAACTAACTGAGTTGCTTACCCCTTAAACCGGAAGGGGCTTCTATGGGGTTTCCGTTCTCACGGTCTATCCCGCAAGGCAAGGTCAGAGTGAGGTCAAGCATTGTCACTCACTCTCAAGGCCATCAGCTGCACTAATATGAATTCTACACTATTGTCATAATCATTAGGTATCCAATGATTATGTAAAATAGTGTCTGTCTCATGTAGGTCCTTATATATATATATATATATATGAATTTAACATTTAGAAAAAACAATTAGTAATTATATGCTGACAGAAATCTGTTTCGACGCTTATGGAAGGGTCATCTTCAACGAGCAAAAAAAAATATATGAAAAAGAGACGGATAAAACCGTTTGAAGAAAATAGGGGGTACAAACACACGCTGGAATGCTTGAATTTTTTCAAATGCGCATACTGTTTCAAAAATAAAATAAATTTTATTTTTAAAATCAGAAGCATTTTTAATTCAAAAATAAACTCAAAAGAGTTTGGTGTAAAAATATATAAAAAAGTGTAAGAGATTATCAAAAATGTTCAAAATATGATCAGCATTAAGTTGTTTACATATCCACAGTACAATTGAAAGGAGATGTTAAAATTTCAAAAAGTTTGTGGTGTAGGTAACTTTTTTTTTTTTGTAGTGTTCGTAGAATAATCTTCGGATAATATATATATATATATATATATATATGTGTGGTGTGTGTGTGTGTGTGTGTGTGGTGTATGTTGGTATATATATGAGTATGTATATATATGTATATATATATATATATGTATATTGATATGTATAATATATAATGCTATAGATATAGGTAAAGAGCAATCAATATAATTGATAAAACGTGTATATTTAAGTTAGGGTAGCAAGGACATGATGTCAACAGCACTTAGTTACCCGATAGTTTCTCGTTTATGCAATTTTCAAACAAAATCACGTAAGTGATTGAAAATCAGATAAGTGAGAAACTGTCAGGAACCAAACGCTATTGACTTTAAATGTAGAATCCTGATTAATTACAGTAAAAGACATAGTTCCATTCATCAACTTACCAATTTTGATGATCTCCAGCTCATACTGAGCGCTTTTGTTTCTGTTTAAATGTTAGAAGTGCCTTTGAAATGCGTATCCTGCTGTCATATCCGAGCTGATGGAGATCCCCGGAGTGTTGAAGATTGAGAAACAGCTACATCAGCATCATTCGAGGCTTTAGATATTTCACCACAATTGGCAAATCGATTGTAAATAAGAATTCTTTTCAACTGGCCTTCATCGCTGGCTGTTGTCTTGAGTTGAGGATCGCTGTTGGACCCTCTTGAACAAGTTCGTCTTGTTATCTCTGAGATATGACAGACTGATACCTTACCATTTGGAAAGCTATTTCGTTTTGAATTGTGCCAGCTACAAACCAACACGTGAATAATGAATGTTTGTGCCTCTGAGATATCCTCACTTGTTGATATTTATAATACTGGGTGAAAATAGGCTGAACTTCGAACATTTCATCCTTTTTATGCCAATGCATATCTAGGCCTTGCTAAAGAATTGAAAAAAAAAACTGTGGAATATGAGGGTGAAAGTAATACCAATAGTAGTTGGTGCACTTGGAATGGCCCCCAAACGTTTAGAAAAAGGACTAGAATAACTGGAAATCAGAGGAAGAATTGAGACCATTGTTGAAATCAGCTAGGATACTCAGAAGAGTCTTAAAGAACTGGGGAGAATTGTTGTCTCTTAGACTCTAGTGAAAAACATTAGCTTACACTGGTGTGAAAAACTCACATGAGGACAAATAGAAAAACAACAAAAACTAGAAAAAAGAAATTGATGAAAAAAATACATGGATACGTCAAACAATAACCTTTGGCCCTTGTAGATCAAAGAGTAGAGCAACTGTTATGCATAGACAAGAAATGTGAGTTTGAATTTCCTATAGAACTTACAACTCATTGCAAAAATTATAGAAATAGCTGACTTAGAGGATGTACGTATTATTTTGTTTATTTTTATTTATTTAGCAGTAAATAAATTAATAACAGATAACATGCAAAATATTTTTCTTTAATAGCTTAACACTCTGGCTTTCTATGAATACTCATGAAATTACGTCATATGTAAATCATTAAATACAATAGCAAAATTATGGGCCCTTACAGTTTTAATCCATTTTTTTCATCATACAACGTCTGATAGCACGTGCAATAACCTGTCTTTATCGTCCATCTATGGGTTAAATAGAAAAACAGGAGTTGATAAACAAAATTTGTTATCCATTAAGAATAGATTTATTTCAAAACTTTGTCGGCATTAAATGACCCACTGAGGTTGATATGCCGTAAAACAAACCAAACCAAACTAAACCAAACCTGCCTTTATCAGCTGAAATCACAGTTTCAGTAGCTAAAGTAGCTTACTGTCAATCCTAACGCTACCAAGCAGCTTTTGACATCGCAGAGGGTATTAAAAAATTATATAGCCTAATCATCGGGGAAGCCTAAAGTCGGTATCAGCCAATCAGCGAAGGAGTCTATCCCCTTTTCACTAGCGCTAGACCAAGGAGATTGCTTTTGCGTCTGAGGTGGAGTGCCATACCTACCATTAGATCCTTACTTTACCGCACAGATCACTGTGCTACTCATACACTGGGTTGGTGAGGGCCGGCATCGAACTAGGAACCTTGTGGTTTCTTGCCGAACGCTCTACCAACTGAGCCTAGAACAACAAATTACAACGTACATTCGTCTTGGGAGTTTCATTTTCCACCATTGAGGTCATTACGCGCGAAAATCCTACAGGTCTCACAAGTACAATTGAATATTATACTGAATTACAAATACTAATGAAATTAAATAAGAACACAAAAAAGATTACACATTTTTTACTTTATTCTAATTCATTTCAATATATAATAATAATATTGTAGAATAAACATCATAATCACCTCCAGGGAAAGGGTGTTACTAGCGTCCAGTAACCAGACAAACAGAAAAGAGAACGTAACTGAATGCGCTCTGCACTAAATGCTTGAACACAAACAAATGTTCAGTTTATATGGATGAAAGTGTCAACTTTAAAACCAACAGCAAATCAGGATCCAGGAAGTGAGCATAACCCAAATATACAAGTGTAATAGTCCAATCTACTATTTAAACGAACCAAGTCTGGATCCTCATAACATTGCTGTAACTGAATACGCTCTGGACTAAATACTTGAACAGTCAAATGTTCAGTTTATATAGATGAAAGTGTCCACTTTAAAATTAACAACCGATCAGGATCCAGGAAGTGAGCATAACCCAAATACACAAATGTAATAGTCCAATCTACTATTTAAACGAACCAAGTCTGGATCCTCACAACATTGCTAGCAACACAGATGGATGATAATAGCTCCACGAATCTCTACAAAAATGATAAATTAATAAAACAAAATAGGTATTTAGTAAACAACGTTTTATCAAAACCGATATACAAATATACATATATATATATATATATATATATATATATATATATATATATGTGTGTGTGTGTGTAAACCTTTATTTCTTAATATCAGGGTTTTAAACAAATTGATAACATGGGCTGGTTTGTGGCAAATCTATCTCAGTTATACTTTAGTAGAGATATCATTAATGATTTTGTTAATAACCATTGGGAATATGACGTAAATAACTAAGGGATTCGTGCCGTTGTTGGCGGGGTAGTTTCGGTTACA
>CM042155.1:40087757-40140257 GCA_023376005.1 Doryteuthis pealeii
TCTCTCTCTCTCTCTCTCTCTCTCTATATATATATATATATATATATATATATATCCCTCTCTATATATTATCTCTCTCTCTCTCTCTCTCTCTCTCTCTCTCTCTCTCTATCTATCTATCTATCTATCTATCTACCCCCTCTCGCTATCTATCTATCTCTCTCCTATCTATCTATCTCTCTCCTCTCTCTCTCTCTCTCTCTCTCTCTCTCTCTCTCTCTCTCTCTCTCCTCTCTCTCTCTCTCTCTCTCTCTAGAACGATTGATTGACTGCTCTCCCTGCGGTCATACAATACCCCATTTCCAGAGCTTATCTACTGAGGGAAAATCCCAATGATATTTACGACGTGGCCATAAAAAGTTATCCTTCCTATGGTCAAACTTTGAATGTTGGGATGATATTGTTGCTTATCGTAACAATTTCTCTTCATCAGCTTTGATATTTTTGGGAAGAAAAAAGCAACAAAAAATGACTACTTTGATGATAATATTTTCCCATGTTGATTAACCTTGACTCTTTCTTTTTTCTTGTTTGTTGCATTGATTTTCAGCTTTTGATCCCTTTATCTCTGCTTTACCTTTGGTTTCATTTAATTTATTTCATGCGCGTGTTCATTGATATACTGAGTTCCTATGTGCTTGACTTTATCTGTGTCAAGAGGTCATGTTTCTATTCCTTGCAATTTGGACCACAAATCCCTCACCCACTTATACCAACACCTCCCAGTTTTTTTTCCCCAGGGGAAATAAAGTACACGCAATTTCAAAGTTAAATTACTTACTATCAACTCAACATAAATAAACATTATTTGGAACTAGTACTGAGTAGGTCATCCATTTACTAGTTTCCGTGCTTATATTCGATTTTCCATGGGTTCAATCAAGTTATCAACAATCGTCAGATCCATATTTTTTCACTCCTTTAGCAATGTTTATTTAACGTGATTTTGGTCGCACGCTCTCGAAGTTTTCGGTCAAGATGCTCCCAAACATACTCTATTAGATTCAGGTCATGACTTTGGTCTACCCATGGCAGTGACTTGATTCCTTGTGATTTCTTCCGATTCCTTCCAGACCTTATTACGCAAGACACAATGCTTTAATCAAGAGTGGCTAGAAATTCATAGCACACTGTACATGTTTGTTTTTCCTATTGTTTGTTGAGTCTTCTTCATCGAATTTGAACATCTTTCTGTTAATAAGGGGAATATATGGACCCCAGCAAAAAATACCATATTTTTTCTTTCTTCCCTTCCTTTTTCTTCCAATAGTGATTTTTCTTCCTTCTTTCCTTTCTACCAACAGTCCATTTATTTATTTTAAATATATGTTTGTACTTTCATATTGTTTGTTGATCTTCTTCATCCAAAGTTGAACATCTTTCTGTTAATGTGAGAAATATATAAGGCCGATGCAAAAAATACATAATCATTTCCTTTTTCTTTCTCTCCTTCCTTTCTTTTCTTCGCATATTAATTCTTTTTTCCTTTTTTCTATCTTTCCTTTCTGCCAACATTACTCATTTTTATTTATTTATTAATCAAAAACCGGGAGGCAGATTGTACCCCAATCCTAAAAAAGACAACCCTCAGTCCTTTTCACGGCATCTCTAACCCATATTTTCAACACCATACAAATAAATTGAAAAGCCAAACTATCGCATAAAGATATCCTATGATATATGACGTGTCACCAACGGGATTACACTTGCTGTTCTTTTTTGTTTTCAATTTATTTTTATACAATATTGTGAGAAGAGAAAAAAGTGATGGACACGATTACATCAAACGTGAACATCTCACATATTTTTTTAATATCAATAAATAATAATATAAAAGAAAAACCCGGGGAAATAAATCTGAGCGCTTAATCTTAAAGGAAAACAAAAATACGTCGCTTTTGTGGTGTTAATCAAAGAAATTGTGAGTTGACATTCGGCTGTTTGCTAGAAATGTACAATTGCTGCCTCGAAATAAATGCGATATTTGATGGAATGGAATAAAGTACACAAATGACAAATTAAATAATAAAATGATAATGTACATACTAACATACATACAGTATAAAACACTCTCTCACACACTTACACACAGACACACACACACACACACATAGATGTGTGTAGAAAGATTAAATGGAAAAAACCAACACATTAACAAAAATGAAAATGTACACATTAACATACATACTTTTTAAAACGATTGCACATACACACACACACACACACACACACAACACACATATATATATATATATATATATACATATATATTATATATATATATATATTGTGTATGTTTGATGTGTCTATACAGATGTGGATAGTAAAATATAGAGAACAAGGTATAAGTATGCATATATAGGTGTGGTGTGTTTGATGTTCATGTACTTGTGTTCATATGTATACCGAGAATGATGGTAAAAGATTGAAAAAGAGTTAAATATGCTTGCATAGGTACGTATAAATGTGGTGTATACGAATGAAAAATAAAATAGTAAACTGATAATGTATACACCAACTTACATACAGTTTAAAGCACATTCACACACACACACACACACACACACATATATGTATATATACATATATATATTTATATATATATACATATATGTGCGTGTGTGTGTGTCTATGAGTGATGTCCGCATATCTGTATAGAGTGGTGGAGGATAAGTGATAGAAGGCAAAAGTACAAGTTTGTATACATAGATACGTATACATGTGGTGTGTATGATGTACACGGAGATTGATGGTATGAGATAGAAAGGGAACGAAATTACGAGTATATATACATAAGTACGTAAATATGTGTTTTTAAATGTGTATCCATGTACATGCATATGTTTACAATTATAGCTGGGAATTATAGGGAGAGAATGGGTAAACACAAGGATACATAAATAAGAACATAGATGCAGGGTGTGTGTGTGTGTGTGTGTGTGTGTGTGTGTGTGTGTGTGTGTGTGATACTATACGTATATCTGTGAGTATACGGCGATTGATAGGAATAAGATAGGGAGAGATGGTATATATATATATATATATATATATATATATATATATATAAATTAATAAGTCATCCACAGACACGTGTTTCGGCATATTATGCCTCTTCAGTGTGGCTAGACACAACTATCCTTGGGTAGGGTTTGAACTGCTTCCGTGTTATATATATATATATATATATATATATATATATATATATATATACTCCACTACGGATTTATGAAGTATTATTATCATTCTGTTTTATATCTTGATATTTTATTGTGAAACCACATCGTACACACACAACCACGTATATGCATTTTTATAGTGGCCACCGTATATATGTGATTGAGTCGCATAAAACTTTACGCGAAGTTTAAGATGTTTGAATTCGGAGTTTAATATCTCCTAGACTGGTTGCCATACAAGAGTTAAAGATCTCAGTCTTACTTGCTATTAACTCATGAGTGGGATGGGAATACGTGAATTCATACCTTCAGAGCTATGGGAAAGATACACAGCATTTTGAACTATGTTCCCAATGTCCATTTCCAGTGACGATAACTATTACACGACTCAATCACATATATACGTTTTTACAGTGGTGGCCACTAAAAAAATGCATATACGTGGTTGTGTGTGTACGATGTGATTTCGCAATAAAATATCTAGATATAAAACAGAATGATAATAATACTTCATAAATCCGTAGTGGGAGTATATATATATATATATATATATATATATATATATATATATATATAAAACGGAAGCATACTCACAACAGACACACACAGACACACCACACACACACACACACACACACACACACACATATTATATATATATAATATATATATATATAAATCATGGAAGCACAAACACTCACATACATATACATACATACATAAATACATACAGAGACACACAGACACACAGACACACACACACACACACATATATATATATATATATATATATATATATATATATATATATAAAATGTTGATGTAGATAGATTTTTAAATATATAGAAATACGCGCTTTTACATATGTAAATCTATGTATGCCAGTATATGATTTGTATACAATTTGTTTTCGGCTATATATCTTTTATCAATATTTTTTGTTGCTTCTTTTTTTACGTAGCTTTATATCCATCAATCAATCTTTATATCTCATCCATACATTTTCATTATATCAATAAAATCTGCCTTTAAACTCAGAACGTATTGCCAATCTCTCCATAAACGGAACTGCATGTTGTTTTGAAAAGAAAGAAAGAAAGAATAATAAAAAGGTTGAAATAAATAAAAATGCAAAATAAATAAAGAAAGAAAGAAGAAGAAAGAAAGAAAGAAATAAAGAAAGAAGGAAATATTAAGGAACGGGAGAAGAAAGAAAGAAAGAATACGAAAGAAGAAAATATTAAGGAATGTGGATGAAAAAGAGAAAGAAAATATAAAGGAATGTAGGAAGAAAGAGAGAAAGAAATTATTAAGGAATATGGGAAGAAAGAAAGAAAAAGAAGAATATATTAAGGTATATAGGAAGGAAGAAAGAGTAAGAAAGAAGCGATGAAGTAATGTGGGAAGAAAAAAGAAAAAGAAGGAAATATTAAGAAATATGGAAGGAAAAAAGGAAATATTAACGAATTTGGAAAGAAAAAGAAAGATAGATCAAAGAAAGAATAATATATGTGCCAAATCAAAACAAAAAAACAAAAAACTTAGAATTAAATATTCCATATATAAATAAACGACACATTAATAAATCAAGAAATAAAAACAGTAAAATATAAAGAAACTAAAAACAGAAAAGAAAATAGAGCTAGAAAAAAATATAAAAACGGAAGAACGAAAGAAAGAAAAATAAATCCATAAATAATGTATGCATTTTTCCTGTCCTACTACCAAGTCAGGATTGATATAAAGTCATTTTATAGTGGGGTGCCTGCACAAAACCGAAGCTCATACGTGACCATAACAAAAAAAAAATGCTTGGTTCCATCGATAAATAAAGTCACTTAGAATGCAAGTACGAAAAACATACGAAATAAAATAAAAGTATTTAAATAGAAAATCTTTGTAAGATTGATGTAAATCAAACGGTGTCAGTGCAAACTGACCAAAGAAAAAACAAAACAAAAACAAAAACTAAAAAAAAACAATCAGATGACATTTATTTTTATTGAGTCCGAATTCTGAATCTTTTTCCCGCCTTATGTTGAAGTTCGAAATATTTTAACTCTGTGGAGTGTGGTGTACCCCTTCATCGTCTACTCTGAACCGGAATGATAGTATCGGTTAGGGTCCCATCTGAGTTGAATAGAAAAAGAAAGAGTTTTAAATAATGACCACAATTATTATTTTTTAATTATGTTGTTTGGTTTGATTCTCTTTAATGTTTTTAATCAACAACCCATTGCATGGATATCTACCATTAATTCTCCAATTTACAGCAAAGGATCAAACTGTGTTACTCGTACGCTGGGTTGGTGAGGTCCAGTATCGAACCCGTAACCTTGTGGTTCATAGACGGATGCTCTACTGACTAAGCTAAACAGTTTAGCATGCTTTTATGAAGATTTATTTTATCCCTTACATATTTTGCATATAAAACATTAGAGTGCTTGGGTTTTCAGAATCAGTTTTATTACGTTTCTCAGGTATTGAACTAAAGTGTTGGTACCATATATCAGTAGTCCAGTCGCCTGGGTCTTTATAATATAGAGACTGAACTTTTACATAGTGATAAGGACCCCTCCACTAACGCGGTCACCTGTTGGCTGTTAGTGGCGACCTGTAATGCTTAAGGACGGAATCCTGGTGGCTGATCAGTCCATGACATGCATCACCCCATTTTGGCACTTACTTAGCTAGACAGGAGGTCAGAGAGGTCCCGTACGATCAATCTGCTGGTCACATCAATATGCACCTCGAACCTATATGATTGTCCCGACCCTATTGCCTTTTTAATTATATATATTTTAGAAGGGATGGCTGAGGGTCTTTAGTGTCCTGTTATCCCGTTAAACTGCATCTTGTTCCAATTCTGGAGTTGTGGGGAGTGTGGAGTACCCTTTCATCACCATTTCTTCCAGTTTCAGTATGTTCTGGAGTAGTAGCCCCTGTTAGGGTCCCATCTATGGGTTAGATAGAAACAAATGTATTTAAACAAATGAGTACCCATCAAGAATGAATAAGACAAAAACATCTTCATCATAAAATAACCCAACAAATGTTGACATGCCCTAAAACCCAACCAAACAACCCATCTATGGGTTAAATAGGAAAAGTTAGTTTCAAAATATGTTTAAAAAACTGAATTTGAAATATGGAATTTTCAATGTCATCAAGAA
Organism: Doryteuthis pealeii; assembly: GCA_023376005.1. Lineage (NCBI taxonomy): Eukaryota > Metazoa > Mollusca > Cephalopoda > Myopsida > Loliginidae > Doryteuthis > Doryteuthis pealeii. The sequence goes on from CM042155.1 coordinate 40,094,107, forward strand.
AGAATAAAACAAAACGTCTTCGGCATGAAATAACCCAACAAGGGTTGAAAGGTAGTACCTGTCAGAGTCGCATCTATGGGTTAAATAGAAAGATTGTGTTTAGAAAATTGAGTTGAAAATAAGGAATTTTCAATACCCATCAAGAAGGAATAAAACCAAACGTATTCGACATGGTTGAATGGTAGTACCTGTTAGAGTCCCATCTATGGGTTAAATAGAAAACAATGTGATTAAAGAAATTGACTACCATCAAGAATGAATGTTGACATGCCGTAAAATCCAACCATCCAACCATATTTCAGAACCAGTAAATCACGTGGTTTTTGGGAGGTTTTATGGCAGAACAATTTTGTTTTTGTTTTTGTTTGGTTTGGATTGGTTTTATTCTTTTAAGTTTTCTTAAACTTTTTATTCCCTTGTACTTTCATTTAACGTTCATTTTAAAATGTCGCTGCGGCATTAAGACTGAGGATTTTTAAGTAAAGAAACATCCCGGAATGTTTACACGTTTTTCAATTATTTCAACGTGCACTTTGCTTCGCTAATGGAGACTTTGAAAACAACAGTAGCGATTGTTGCGCCTTTTTCAAGTGAAGTTTTAATTGGTAAATGTCCCTTGTTTACGCATTCTCTGTTAATTTGTTGTTGCTTTTACTTTCATTTTAGTTCTAAATTTTCATCCTTTTCTCATGTTTACAACTTCTAAGTTATTTATTTTTTGAGGGATTTTCTTTTATTTAGTCGTCCCTTTTTTTTTCTTTCCCCATCACAAATTTTAATTTTCTCTTTGTTTATTTATTGATTTATTTTTGTGTAAAAATGTTTGTGTGTAGATTTACCATTTCTAAGCTGCCCTGTCGGTGGGGCTTTAGAATACACCGACTGCACTTCAGCACATACCCCCCGCACCATAGGACCATACGTTGGACGTGGGTTATGACCTATGATGCTTAAGGACGTAATCCTGGTAGTTGAGCAGTCCATGGCTTGCAACATTCCACTTTCGTTCTTACTTAGACAAGACTCTATGGAGGCGCGTGGTGTAATGGTTAGAGTCGTCGGAAATCAGCAACAATAAACCAACAAGTGTTGAATGGTAGTACCTGTTAGTCCCATCTATGGCTTATACAGAAAAACATGATCTTTTATTAAAGAATTTAACATATTTTCTTTAATTTTGTTTGAATTTGTATTTTTCATGTTTTCATTTTTTAGGTTTGAAAATGTTTGTCACAATTCCCATTTCTAGAATGGTTGGTTGGTTTTTACGGCATGTCAACCCTTATTGTTTTATTTAATGTCGGTGACATTTTGTTTTATTCACTCTTCATTGGTATTCAACATTTTTTTTAATTCATTTTTTAAACGCACCAGCATATTTTTTTTTATCCAGCATACTGCTTACTTACAAAAAGGATGGATCATTTGATTGGTTGGTTGGACTTTACGGCATGACAAACCTTGTTGGGCTATTTTATGCAGAAAGTATTTTTGTTGCATTCATTCTTGATGAGTATTTAAATTTTTTGAAAACTCATTTCTTTTTTAAAACACCTTTTTTCTATCTAACCAATACATGGAACTCTAACGGTTACTACCAGACTAGGTCAGAGCAGACCTGGGAGTAATAGGGATGAAAGGATACTCCACACTAAATAAAAATAGGTGATACCGATTTCCTCTACACCAATTGTGTATTAATTCAAGATTTATATAGCATCTAGTCGGTCGCTGGCTTCTGGTTCAGAAAATAAGGTAGCTAATATTGAAAATAAAAACTTTTCGAAATTAATGGATTTTGATTAGAATGTAATTTGGAACATTATCTACTAAAAGCAAAACTAATAGTAAGTAAAATCAACGTAGCGGTCTAATGTCGGTATCAAACAGACAGCGAAAAGTCTATCCCCTTTTCGTTAGGGCTAGACCAAGGAGAATATTTTTCTGGGTGAAGCGCTACACCTACCATCAACTCACCAATTTATTTCAGACATCACTGTGCTATACACACGCTGAGTTGGCGGTGGCCAGTATCGAACTAGGAAACTTGTGATTCCTTGACAAGTAATGTGTGTGTGTGTGTGTGTGTGTGTGTGTGTGTTTGTGTGTATGATTAGCCAACCCCACCATCACATACAGGATGTCATACACTGTCAATTTCTAAGCGTGGTAAAACTTGTTTTAATCCATCAGTCTAGGGCAAGTAAAATTAACGGAGGCTAATGAAACCGAATTTACCTATTTTTAACCAATATTTGGGAGGATAAATATATAAATTCCTCCCTTTTCAAAGAGAATTAGCACAAAGGAATATATATATATATATATATATATATATATATATATATATATATATATATATTATAATGAAATTCAATAAGATAAACCTGGCTTCTCAGTTTGCTCTCTTTATGTTGGCTAAGGACAGAAGTAGACAGACAGCTATTAGTTGGATTTCCAAACTAACTCTATGCATGTATTGTGCCCTTTTATATATAAGAAAAAAGATTACTTATTTTTACTTTATTCTAATTGATAATAAAAATAATAAAAATATACATAGGATTGTTTTTAATACGTTTGAGAATAATACAATAATATTAGAAATCAATAACACCATGTACTTATTTATTAAATATGTTTTTGTTAAAACCAGTATTTATTCACACCATATACTTCGTCAACATTTATTTCTTAATGATATTTAGCACGCATCCCAGAATTTTAAACACATTAATAATATGGGCAGTTTTGAGGCAAATCTATCTCAGCTAGACGATTATAGAAACATTGTTGATAAATAAGATGCTAATCAAAATAATTAAGAGTAAGTAATGACTATTTAGTAACCATATGGAATTTAACTTAAATAACTGAGGTAATTGTGACGTTAGTGGTGATATAGTCTCAATTTGTCAGACAGACATACAATTTCCATTATAATAATATATATACATATATTAAAAGAGGCACAAACAAAGAGACTGTGAGTAACAGAAAGATACTGATGTGTATTTAGGATGAATATATTACAAGAATTTAGCAGACAGATTATTTAACCGCTTCGTACACGAGAGTAAATGAACCATCAATAGCAGCTGTTAACTTTTTCTGCGGGTCAAGGTAAGGACATCGGATGTCAGACGTTGATCTTCAGGCCAGGAAAGATGAATGAGAAACGAAAGTCATAGAAGTAAAAGAAAACCTCGTCTTCCACGTCTAATCTTCATTATATCTACATATAAATACCGATGTAACGACCTATCTCTTTTTTATTGGTGTTAGTCACGCTAAAATAGGCAGGGATTGATAAACAAAGTTACTTGAGAAATAACTCGTATAGATATCTCATTATAATGGAGATTATTTGTTTGTTTGTCTGTAACGGAAACTATATCACTACTTAAGTCACAATTCCCTTACTTATTTACGTGCCATTATAGAGGATTTTATGTTTACTTAAACCTCAATTATTAATAAAATTGTTTTCCATTATTAATACTGTTGACCATATGTACATACTAATAACATGCAATTGTATTTATATATACAACAAAATAGCGGTTTACAGTGTGACTGAGAAGGCTAATTTGCATATTGATATTAAAAGTTTGATCTTAATGAATATGTGCTTAGTATTATTGATTTCTAATTGTTTGGTCTTATCTTAATGAAGATGAGAAAAAAATCTCGGCGGTAAGTCCTTTAAAAAATCCATTAACAAGAAGAAATAACTGTAATTCTATTCTTTACTTCCTATTTTAACCAAATAGTTAAATCAGGAATATTTAGCAATGAAAGACGGGAGTGATGGAACATCAAGTTTCAGTGTTTCTCTTTTTCGATCATACCCGCATCTGTTTCAAATCTTTTTATCTGCATTCTTAATTAATATCATTAGCCTTTCTACTTTAATATAATATTTTATTACATTAAAACCGGAGGGTGCATATATTGCTAGTATAAATAATTGACGTATATGTACTGTTAAAGAGAATGTAGCTATTACACTGTTGAATTGAACAACATCAACAACAACTAGCTAAACCTAAGTGAATTTGTACCTGAAGCAGTTGCTATATATATATTTACCAACCCCTCCGCACGAGCAGGATGTGACACAAGGTCAATTTCTTAAGCGGAGTTCAACAGGTTTGAATTCAGAGTTTTCCTTCTCCTAGACCGGTTGCCTAACCAAGGTTAAAGAGCCCAGTCTGCCCTACTATTTATCCATAGCTGGAGGGAGATTAGGATTTATACCTTTCCCAAGGGTATTAGCGCTAAGTGAAATTCAATTACCATGTCCAGGATTTGAACTCGGGGCAACGAGTCCATTTCCCATGACTTTAACCATTACACCACGCGCAGTTGCTATATATAGCACTAAGGAATATTCCATACTTGTATCTGAGCATTACCTTTCCATGGGTTCTGATTGGCTGCTGACATTAGAGTGGTTATGGTCCTTGAATAAATAATCAACCATTCTGTGCTATCCTTGTAGCAATGCAGTAAACGTATTAAGTTACGGCTAGCTTGCTCCATTTGTCTACCAATATGATGTTAATTGCGCCAAAATTTCAATACGTGTGTAGAATCAAGTATAATAGACACTATCACATGAAGGTTCCAACCAGTTGACAAAGGCTGACAGGTTGTAAGCAAATACATACCCCGTACTAATTTCCATAGCATAGCCATGTAGGGTATATATTGAAATAAATATCCACACCGAACCCATCAGCCAATCATATCGCAGGAAATAAGCTTGTCTTAGGTACATAATGGAACATCCCAGCCAACCAAATAACTCTGTTATTCATAGAACAGACTCAACTTGCGATCAAGCTGAGAACTGATTTGTGTATCCAACTATATCGTACATGGCCCTTATTCTCTGGGTTTTGATTGGCTGCTGGTTTTAATGCAGAGACTTTAACCAACATGTTATATGAGTTACTACATGGGTTTTATTTGGTTATATCCTGTCAGCCTATTGGAAGCTGGGAGGAACCTTATAGTAAAGATGGGTATTATTTATTATCTTACGTCTTGTATTAACCGTTATATCATTTGTGGCAAGATATTCAGTAGAATACCACTGATAATTATATATATATATATATATATATATATATATATATATATATATATATATTCTTTGGTGGGATACCAATTCCTTTGGTATTAGGATGATTCTAAAATGGACCTTTCTTCCAACTGTAGTGTGTTGCAAGTTAAGGTTCGATTTGAGTGCTCATATATATATATATATATATATATATATATATATATATATATATATATATAGAAGGTCCGCAAAATGGATTATGTTTTTAGAAAAAGTTTTTTATTATTTTTATCTTACATATGTGATTATTGATCAAAGCCTAAAGAAGATACCAGAAGATCTGAAACACGTGTCGCATATGTAAGATAAAAATAATAAAAAACATTTTTCTAAAAACATAATCCATTTTGCGGACTTTTTTTTTTTATAAATATTGAATTTTTCTCCCGTTGGAACAGAGAAACACTTTATATATATATATATATATATATATATATATATATATATATAAGGCATTACCCGTCAGATGTTTACAGACTCCAGTTCTCTAGTTGATCGTAACATATATCCAACGATGTATGTATTCACCAAGTTAACATGTTCGCCTCTTATTGACAGCTAAAGACGGCCGAGAGGAAATATGTTGGACTGCTGAAAAGTCAGTCAGGTTTCCCTCTCGGCTAGAAGTAAAGTCTAGCCATACTGATGAGACGTAAATGTCGAAATGTCTGTGGATATATATATATATATATATATATATATATATATATATATATATATATAATGGTTCTATATTTATATGTAAGCAGTGCTCACTAACGTGTATAGAACTCTTATATCTAAGTTAGGGTAGCGTGGACATCAGTGTTCAGAAACTGTCAGTAATCAAACGCCGTTTTCTCATGTCTTTATATATATGGTTTATTAGCGTATCCCACGTATACGGCTCAAGCCCCAGGCACTATTAATGTGAGACCACCCACGAGCCGGCATTCACCCTCAAGGGGTACGCCTCAAGAACTAGGCAATAAACCCAGCCCTGTTCCTTTAAATCAAGGGGTTAAGTGTTGCCTGAGGGGATGGTCCCATGGGATCCACGCTGTTATTTACTTCATCGGTCCAGGGCCGAAGCCACTAGACCCCCGGTCGAAACCGGTGAGTATATATATATTAACATATATATGAACACGTGGTGTAATGGCTAAAGTCATGGGAAATGGACTCATCGCCCCGAGTTCAAATCCTGGATGTGGTAATTGCATTTCACTTTGCGAGTAATTCATACCTTGAAAAAGGTATGAATCCTACTCTCCCTCCAGCTATGGATAAATTGTAGGGCAGAATGGGCTCTTTAACATTGGTTAGGCAACCAGTCTAAAGGAAGGAAATCTCTGAATTCAAACCAGTTGAACTCCGCTTAAGAAATTGACGTTGTGTCACATCCTGCTCGTGCGGAGGGGTTGGTATATATATATATATATATATATATATATATATATATATATATATGAGAACAACAAACTCTCTCAATATGATAAACCTCGCACCACAAAAGACAAACAACAATTCCATGACGTTTTCGCAGTGAAACATGTTCCTCTAACCGATTATAACAATATAGCGAGATCGGAATCATAGCTAATAATTGCTCATGTGTTACGTTTCAATATAATTTGCTTATGCGTAAAAATTCAAATAGACATCTGATTTTAACAATCGGATGCAATTAAATACTATAGAATATTTAACAATTATGTTTTTCTTTAGTGTTATTAACAATAATATTTCACAAAATAGATGCAATTAAATATGGTAGAATTCAGTGACACTCCTTAATGACAGTTTTGAATGTCATTCATGCAATGTATTGGACACACTTAAAATACATTTAGCGAAATATTTCATCTTTTAAAGAAATTGCTATTCAATAATAACAATGACAACAATTGATAATAATGATTATTATAGCAATAATAATAATAATCTATATGTAGCTGGTGTTTCTAAATTTTACGACCGTCATCATCTTGCAACACCTTCTGGTTAAAAATGAGACAGTCCAAATGTGTGTCGCCTCAGGTAAATAATGGACCATTCTTTTTTTATTATAAAGAAAGAGAGAAAATATGTCATTATTTAATTGAAAACCCAACTGGACAATTTGAAAGATTTACTTGTCCCTAGTTCAAAAACATTCTCTGCATTTTGACCTGAATAATAAGACAGCGACAATATATATATTTATACTCATGTTTCTTAATAGTACGACCGTTATCATCTTGCAACCCCCAAAAATGAGACCGTCCAAATCGTCTAAGATGAAATTCAAAAATGTAAATCCTTATATATCGAATTCTGTGACGAGACTGAAAGGCAGCCCTATGAACAAGCGGATTCCCAGCCCCTACAAACAAAGCGTGTCAGGATATGTTTGGCCTGTGGCGAGCGGCTACGGATACTCGAACTCGCTACCTCCTCGTATCTGAGGTATTGTTAGTAGAGACCCAAATAAAATATATCCGAATTTGCATAGCGCATCCGAAAAAGCAGAAATAAAGACGGACTGTTGCTGACAGGGCGAGTGAGGAAGAAAGTGTTTATACGGCAAGTGAAATCTGACGACTGCTATTTGATGTGAGAGTGGCGTGTTCAGTGGGAAAGGTATTGCATTTCGTTTGCTGAAGAGACTTTCAAAGGATTGATATTACCTTGAATTTTTGGACCCTTTCAAAAGAAATTCTTATTTCTTATGAGTGTCGTCACCTCAGACAAATAATGGACCGTTCCGTTTTTATTATAAAGAAAGGTAACAAAATGGACATGCTATACATAAAAATATAAGAAAGGAGAGAGAAAGAGAGTAGGGGAAAGATAGAGAGGGGATAAGCGCACGGAAGCGATAACACTAATCTGTTTCAATCGAACATAATGAAAAGGTGAATAATGGAAAGAATGAAAGAAAAAGAGGAAAGTCTACTCATATGTATATATTTTTCTATCTATATCAGTCTGTAGCTATTGATATATCTGTCTATTTATCTAAAGTTTATACAACGATTTCCCGAACTGAAGTGAAAGTTTTAATCATTTCATAACAAAATGTTTACTCTTCCTATTTATTCCTATCTCCTTTATTCGGTCTTCAGAATATTTCTTATACTTTCTATGACCTTCCGTTGGCGACCAGGTACATTTTGACCGCAGTAAATAACATCATTTCTGTTTCGGATTTGATGGATCCTGCGAGAATTATTTCCTTATTTCGAAGTTGTTCGAACAGACAGACATCGTTGCAATGAGCAAAACAAAGAATAGACTGTCCTAACTGAGATATAAATCCTCTATCCACGATACTGAATACTATTTACCTATAAATATAGCACCCATATTATCAATATTTATATACGTATATAAATCATTATCAGTACTATTCTACTGTATTTCATGCCATCTATACATATATAAAGAACAGTTGGTGTGTAGGTCAGGGGAAACTGCAAAAATAAAACAATTACTATCACCAGAGCTTTTTTTTTTAAAAAAAACGATTTTATTTATACCTGGGAAGACATTTAAAAATTAGATTTGAATAGTGAGAGAAGGGAAAGTCATTGATTGCGCTCGTGATTAAAACATAAATCAATTATGTAAGACCAAAACAATGAATCTGTGATACTAACCTTTCATTAATACCATCTACCCAGTCAACGCCTCGTAGCTGTTTCTAGTACATTATATAGTATGGTCTGCTAATCTTGCTTGCTAACCGTTATACCACATGAGATGCCCTCTTTATTGTATTATTCTACAGTATATCTTGTCACAAATTATATAACGGTTGATAGAAGTTGTAAAATCAGCGTAAGAGGGTGAGTTAAAAAGTAACGCCATTTTGTTTAAGACATGTATAATTACTCTCTTCGGCCCATGAAAGAGGGTTTGAGGGGCAAACATTATTCCAGTGACGTGAGAGTGAAATCTGTAGTGAAGAAGTGTCTCAAAGGATAGTCAACAGAATTTTATAAGGCAGGGATACATGCTCTCATTCGAAGGTGGAACATTGCTATTGAGAGAAATGGTGACTATGTGGAGGAGTAGGGATGCGATCCACAGAGGACCACCTTCATTTTAATGTATGGTACATGTTCCTATGTTGGCAATTATACCTGACCTAAACAAAATGGCATTACCTTTTGACTCACTATGTGGAGGAGTAGGGATTTGATCCACAGAGGACCAGCTTCATTTTGATGTATGATACATGTTTATACCTGTTCTAAACAAAATGGCATTACTTTTTGACTACCCTCATATAATACTCTCTTCACAAGAATGTTCAAAGCAGCATAAAAGAATTCATTGTGCGTGCGCATAAGTCCTATCCTAGCTTCCTCATTACCTACTGCTTTATTTTAACACTACACAGACCGGCGTTATTATGTAGCAAAATATAGTAACGATTTCTTAACTCATAATTTGTTCTTTAGTTCGTTTGTTTGTGGATTGCTGTGTCATTTATATTCCTCCAATCGGAAATATTTCGTCAATTAGTTGTAACCGTTTCCTTTTGGATCCAAATAAGACAATACAATAATATGCTTTTAAAAATCTTCTTTTGTTCTTTTTTAGATGAAGTATGATCAATTCTATTGTTGTCATTCACTAGTCTTTCTTTCATCTGTTAATTGTACTTTCCTATTTTCACAACTCGTTTGAGTCTTTATTTCTACCACAGCAAAGTAGAACGTTTACCATTGCGCTGGTAGCGAAGGAAATGTGAGCTTTTATAGCTCAGTGGTTAGAGCACTGGCCTTTTAAACCAAGGTTGTTAGTTTGATCTTTGCTGGGAGCTTACGTCTTTAATCTTCTAAGATTAATATTTCAGAGAAATATGTCCTTTTTCCGCAACGAACGAGGACCGAAACACAGGTCATATTTCTTCGAAAAACGAGGACCAAAGAAAGCGTTTGTAAAGGGATAAATTAAACGAGGAAAGAAAAGCATTTCTCTGAAATTTTTTTAGACGAGGCTTGCTAATTTGTATTATTTGGACTATTTTCCTCATGCTTATCTTTTATCTAGTTATAATACTTCTGGTTTCGAATATATTCCGAGTTTTTGAATTGTGTCTAATGCCTGTAAACAAACTACGACAGTTGAGTGAACTCACAAAAAATATAAATCAAGTGAAATCCAGTGATAAGTTTCCCCTTACAAACCCGATTTTAAGTTATCGTTGCCAACTTTTGCATGTTGTTAATGTGGACAAAACCAGGCAAATCTAAGAGAGTGATAAACACGAGCAGAGTTAAGACATGTAAACTAAAATGTTAACACGCCTTGCCAAGTCATGCGATTCAGAATTCAAGAAAGATATACAAATAGAAGGAATAACAATCCCGCAGAGAATGGACAAGAATGAAGCTGTGCATCGTTCTGAGACAGAAAGAGGGATAGAGGGAAATGGTTGCCAAGTAATCTGTTATATCTTCACGGTTGGCTAGGTACGGTACGAATTTACACACACTTCAACACGTGCATGTCTGCATGGCTATATATATATATATATATATATATATATATATATATATATTTATATATACTTTCTAAGGTCTGTATCAACTATCTCATGTACGATATTTTAAAAAAAAACAGTATATATATATATATATATATATATATATATATATATATACATAGCCATACACACATGCACGTGTGAGAGTGTGTGTAAATTCGTACCGTACCTAGTCAACCGTGAATATCTCAGTCGGTAGAGCGTTCGGCTAGAAACCACAAGGTTCCTAGTTCGATACCGGTCCTCGCCAACTCAGCGTATATGTAGCACAGGTATCTGTGCGGTAAAGTAAGGAGCTGATGGTAGGTGTGGCGCTCCACCTCAGACGCCAAAAACAATCTCCTTAGTCTAGCACTATTGAAAAGGGGATAGTCTCCCTCTATGACTGACTGATACCGACTTTAGGCCGCCCCGATGACTTTTTATATATATTATATATATATATATATATATATATATATATATATATAAATTAATTAATTAAAAGGAAACTGTGACCAAGGGGGGAATAATTGTATTACTATATGTATTAATAAGTATTTACTATATATATATATATATATATATATATATATATATATATATATATATTCTAGGATGCCGTAGTGAGAGTCTAAGATGTGTGTGGACAATTATTTGCTCTTCTCCGCTATCATGAGACTAACTTTGGTTTATTTGCTTTCTCCGCTATTGAGTACTCTTTATGAATATACTAAAATTATATATATGCAGACATATGTACACATATATATATGCACTCACATAAGTATGTATATGCATACATATATAAATGTATATATGAAGAAATGTAGACAAACAGGGCATGTTACACTGGATGGAACTTTATTCTTAGTCGTAATGTTCGAATGTTTCGGTTTATATAGAAACCTTCTTCCGGAGAAGAGGAAAGAAGTAAAGGAAAAAGGTTTTTCTTGTTAAAAAGATGATGGATGTTTTTGAATGTGTTGTGTTTGGAAATATGTTCATATATATATATATATATATATATATATATATATATATATATATATATACGTACATATGCATACATATGCATACATACACATATACAATATACACATACATACAATATATATATGCATACATACATAAACACACACACACACACACACACACACACACATATATATATATATATATATATATATATATATATATATATATATAATCTAGACACTGTCATTGATATATGGTTACAATATTTGCTCGCCTTCGCTATCATCAGACTAACTTTGATTTACTTGTTCAATCCGCTATTGACCACTCTTTATAAACATACCAAATTATATATTATACATACACATATATATGAATAGATACATATATATATATATATATATATATATATATATATATATATATATATATATATTATATATATATATATATATATATTATATATATATATATATATATATATATATATATATATATATATATATATATATATATATATATATATATATATATATATATATATAATACATACACACATATATATGCGTGCGTGTGTGTGTGTGTGTGTGTTTGTGCCTGTCAGTTGCTCGCCTACGCTATCAATACAGATTATTTCTGGACTAAATCACTATTTTCTTCTTCACTAATTATTTCGAATGAAATTTCATTCGCCCCTTTGGTTTTCTTTAACTTAGTGATTTTGGGTTGGTTTTTTTTTTTTCGTTTTTTTTGTTTCTTGTTTTTTTTTAATAAAGAAATCATTTCGGTGAAATTAATACATACATTCATTAACGTAAGTCTTAAACACAAAAGAGATGTCTTGACGTATTTTGACAATTACGTTTCAACGCTATCTTGTCTTTAATTCGTTTCTCGTACTTTTATCTTGTTCAACCAACGAAATAACCGACCATTATCAGTTATTTTTATTTATTTTTTTTTTTTTTTTGGTGTCAGAAATTTGACAGAAATTTATCTTTCTTCGACAAGTTGAATAACTTTTGTTTAACTGATAACATTTAATCTTGTATCTTTTCTTTCTTTAATTTCACGCTTGTGTTAAGAAACTTCTAATTTTATTGACACTGTCTATTTCAACTCGTATCAGGAGCTGATTATTTTTCTAATAGAAATGATGGGAATCCCCGATAAAGCAAACAATATTTGGAATATAAAGAAAATTTTCAGTGCGTCTTTAAGCTTGGATCTTAACAACGTAAATTTGAATATACGAGGGTGAGTCAACAAGTAATGCAACTTTGTTTAGGATGAGTATAATTACCAAAACAGGAAAGTGCAGTTGAAATAAATTATAGCAATGAAGCAAATTTGAAGTTATTTCCTTAATTAATTAGATGATTTATTTCCAGTGTGTTATATCAATCTCTAGTGTATATGCACTGCTGATAGGTATATACGGATGTCGCAAATATATATATTATATATATTATATATATATATATATATATATATATATATATACGAGGGTGAGTGAAAAAGGAATGTCATTTTGTTTACCAACACAGGAACATGTATCATACACCAAAATGAAGCTGGTCCTCTGTGTTTCACATCCCTACTTCACCGGATAGTGACATTTTCTATCAATAGCAATGTTCCTCCCTTCGAACGGGAGCATGTAACCATGCCCGTAAAATTATGTTGACTGTTCTTTGAGACACTTCTTCACTGCAGATTTGACTTCCTCATCATCGGAATAATGTTTGCCTCTCAAAACCTGTTTCATGGGGTCGATCAGCTGACAGTCTGAAGGCATACATTTGGTGAGTATGGATGATGCGGTAAAGTTGTCCACCGGAATGAGCTGATTTTCTCCCTTCTCCTGGTGCTTGTGTGTGGTTGAGCATTGTTGTGCAGAAGGAGGACATGGTTGATTGGTCTTACTCGTCGGATTCTTGCTCTGAGCCTCGTTAGGGTCGCAGTGAAGGCCTGAGTTTATATATATATATATATATATATATATATATATATATATATATATATATATATATATATATATAAATTCACATTAAATAAGGAAAATGGCATTTCTTTTCGCGTAGCCATTTTATGTTTGTAGTAGAAGTCATTTTACAGTGGAGATTCTTTGTTGCATAATGTTGGATCCTATATTGAAGTAGAAATATGTAGACTCAGTTGTAACCCTTGTCTGTTGATCTGTCTTTAAGTAGAAGTTTTATCAGAGTTGATCCTCTCTTGAAGGATAATATTGTATATTTCTTGTCTATTATTCCTTTAAGCAGTCCTTCCCGCGAGTAATTCTGCGACGAGTTATCAAGGCCTTTGAATAGTAAATTAAATACATGTTGGGGCATTTTAACTAGCAAATTCATTCACCACCGAAACTAAATACTCTATTGACGGGGCTATTATATTTATATATACAACAAATAGCGGTTTACAGTGGGCTGATTTTAATAAATATCTGCTTAGTATTATTGATTTCTAATTGTTTGGTTTTATTTTAATGATATAAACAAAATCTCTTCAATTAATCTTAAAAGAAATCCATTAACAAGAAAAAGTAACTGTCATTTTATTCTTTACTTCCTATTCTAACTAAATACTTAAATTAGAAAAAATAACAATGAAAGACGGGAGTGATGGAAGAGTAAGTTTCAGTTGTTCTATTTTTCGATTATACTCCCTCTGTTTCAAATCTTTTTATCTGCATTCTTATTTAGTTCATTAGCCTTTCTAATTTAATACGATATTCTATACATTAAGACTTAAATACTTGCACCCGGAGGGTGCATATATTTACTAGTATATATATATATATATATATATATATATATATATATATATATATATATATATGAATAAAGTGGATATTCGGTGTCTGTCTCTGTAAACAAAACTACTCCACAATCCCCTCAGGAATAGCATAAGTTTAGCAATGTGTATACGATTAATAGTCTAAATTATGAATATATAGAATATAATACATTTTATTTATTATTGATGTTCCTAATGAAATCTGAGTTATATATATCTTAGTATGATTCTTCTACATCTTCCTCCTCCCCATTAAGGTTAGAGCTGTATTAAGTTACGGCTCCTTGTTGCCTTGTCTTACCAGTTCGACGCTAATTGGAACTTAGTATGATTATTCTACATTCAGTTATTTTTAAATCTAATAAAAAGAAGAGTTTTTGCCGTTGAATTGTTTGCCAACAAAACTGGCGTTAAATTTTAAGAAAAATAGACGACCACTTTCGAAGATAAACATAGACGACAATTGACAGACAATAAATTGCACACATCAGAAAAAAAACTGATGACCTGTAAAAAAACTATTTTTCCTGTCTACATTTGGTTTGGTCAGATTTTGACAACCCCTAGTAACATCGTTGACCCATGTCAGAATCCTGTGAAAGGAAACAAATAATTTATGTCTGATCATGTCCAGTGATTAATACACGTCTTGCATTTGAAGACCAGCGACATTTATCCTGTAGTCGACAATTCCGTCCGCATCACTATCAGTGACTGCATCTGAATCATCCTCGCTTAGTTTCAAAAGGTGCTTTATACGTAACGATTAATACGTTGGTGTGAATTAGTCATGTAAGGGCAGTGCTTCTAAATTTCAAGTCTATAACAGATATTTGAACAGGTCAGAAATTGACAGGTCCATAATATATCAATTTAGCTCTCATACCCTACACACACACACACACACACACACACACACACACATACACACACACATACATATATATATATATATATGTATATATATATATATATATATATATATATATATATATATATATATATTGAAAATTAAAGGGTTAAATAATGTTATACTGACAGTGATAAGATTTTCCGTAAGATTCGCAGTCTGAGAAGCCGATTAATATCGATGGAAATAAATTTATAACTGTTAAATTTACCCGTATTTACGCATTATATATATATATATATATATATATATATATATATATATATATATATATATATATATCCCACAATACCAGGTCATGAGGTTCCAGTTTTGGAGGTTTGGGGAATGTGGATCACCCCTTCATCACAATTGCTCCCTGGTCCACTCTGACCCGGAGTGTTATTACTTTTTATGATCCCATCTATGTGTTAAATAGAAAAATGTGTTTATAAAGAAATTGAGTGCCCATTAATAATGAATTTATTTAAAATTGTCGGCATAAAATGACCCATCGAGATTTATATACCGTAAAACAGTAATCTCTTTCTGATGGTGAATTTTAAATTCTGGATCTATTGGGTATGTGGAGTACCCCTACACCATTACTCCCAGGTCTTGATAGGGTCTCATCTATGAGTTAAATAGATCATGAGTTTTAAAAAAATTAAGTACCCATCAAGAATGAATAAAAGTAAAAAATCTTTGGCATAAAATAACCCAATGGGTTGACATGCTGTAAAACCAACCAACCAACCAGACGATCAAAATGCAGGACCACTTGAAAATGCCTGGATCAATAAATAAAGGTATTAAAACATCTTTGTAAATTATCATCCTATCTTATTAAAAAAAACTACTTCAAGGGGGGCAAATTTTAATTAATTATATTAGGTATTTTTCTTTATTTTGTAGAAAATTCTGTGGTAGATAAGGGGTTAATTAAAAAAACAGTAATAAGTAATAATAGTAATAATCTAACAAACTAGTTTCCAAAGCTTCCTTCTTAAAGAATCGTGTTTCTGAGACGATGTCTACGAAATGATGGATAACAATTTTGAAAATTCAATATCTTGATGAACTGATCAAAGAATTGCATTATCATTTACTATTTGTCATGTGGTAAGTATCCCGAGAGACACATTCGACACTTGGCGCCTGGCAGGAGACAACAGACCCACCAGAGAAGGAGGCGTGTCAGTGTATGACCTTCCGATTGGTCAGCCATTTGATTGTGTAAAAGCATTTGATAGCAAAATGATCCAGCAATCAACACTGGCAATTGACCAAATAAAACTCGTGCCAAAATATTTCAGTATCATCGACGCAGCCTCACAATAAAAAGAAGAAAATATGCAATTCATCATTTAGTCAAAGATTTTGAAATGACAAAAACATTTGTGGACTTCTATGACACCAGTACATGTAATAATATTATAATAGAGATAGTGTCTTTTTCTGTCTGTAACCAAAACTATATTACTACTCAATTCCCAATTCCCTTAGTTATTTACGTCATACACTACATGATTTTATTTTTTATTTAAACCTCAAATATTAATGAAATGGTTTTACATTATTAATACTCTTGACCATATCCACATATTATTAACATGCAACTGTATTTATATATACAACAAAGTATCGGTTTACAGTGTGAACGGGAAGGCTAATTTGCATATTGATATCAAAAATTAGATTTTAATAGATATGTGCTAAGTATTATTGATTTACTCGAATGGCGGTGTAACCGAAACGCAGTGGTGGTTTTATAACATTATTTTCCTTGTCTGGATAGATAGCAGTCCTATGTTAAGGAGCCCTATCTCCCTCTTTTTGGGAATTAGTAATAATTTCCTAGTCCTATTACTATCGGTGTGGATGGCCGTTGACTCTCGTGAAGCTCATCCACCCTTTAACATCTCTTATTTTTAGTGCGTCGGAATCATGGGCTGGGTTGTGAAATAAAGCTTTATCAGAAAACACCCAAGTTTTGTTAATCGATTATTAAAAACAAGA
Source organism: Doryteuthis pealeii (assembly GCA_023376005.1). Classification (NCBI taxonomy): domain Eukaryota; kingdom Metazoa; phylum Mollusca; class Cephalopoda; order Myopsida; family Loliginidae; genus Doryteuthis; species Doryteuthis pealeii. Next base: position 40,111,441 of record CM042155.1, read on the forward strand.
AACGGCCAGCCCAATATGGAAAAGAAGAACCGACCCTTAACAGAAAGCCCGGAAGAGAAGTCAGCCTGAAGAGGATGGCGTCCTAAGTTAGACGTAGTAATCAGTTAACAAGTAAGACCATTATCCCATCTCTACCATCTACCCTCTTGTCTGCCTCTTTCTCTCCCCGGTTATATACCCAATTTTGAACGAGTGTACAACATTTGTTGTCCATGCGACTGCCGCTGAACACCCCTCGCTACCACGATCAATCTTTGCGTGACAGTCGTTTCTGATAGAGTTCCTGATTGATGCATGTGTGAATTTAGCCACACGTGATATTTGAAAATTTTGTTGCGTAGGCACAAGTTGTGTTGTAGTAGTAGTCGTTAGCTCGAAGAAATAACATACGAAAGTCGTAGAGTAAAAAAAGGTGGTATTTTTTCTAGGGCGCGGGTTCTTTTTCAGAGAGAGAGAGAGAGAGAGAGAGAGAGAGAGAGAGAGAGGTAAGGTCAAGATGTCTCATAAATCATATTCCACACTGTTCGCTGCTAGCCTAGACACTTCTCAGTGGAACTCAAAAAAACCCACGTATGTCCCTTATAGGGCCCAGCAAAAAAGAAACAAATTTTCTTTATTTTTGTTTGTGGTCTCGTGATGGGAGAAGAGACACATTCGCTTCCGCCCTCCACGTAAAACCTGGGACTTCCGTTTTTATTTTTAAATCTAGGTCAGGGGTCATTGACCGGTCCCTGGCTGACACTCGTTCAAGTGTTCCACACACTGAATCAGTGTCATTCCAAACTTTATCTTCTTTCTGTTCTTTCTTTTTTTCCTTTTTCTGTTTCTCCAGAAATCCGATTACCGTCTTCTTTTCAATCCCAAATTCCTCGTAGGCCATAATAATTACACTACCGTACATATAAACTAAAATTGGAAAAGTATTTCTAAAAATATCAGCTTTGTTCATTCTCTGCTCTTTGCCACGATGTCTATTTTGCAATCTTTCTGCCTACATTTTTTTTGTAAATTTCAGCACTGTCACCTTGATCTCTAAAGAAGGCAGCTATTGGGTGCATTTTCGCTGAAACAAACCTAACATACGTAGCACTCTCTTCTATTGACCTAAGACTTGAGAAATTGACAAATAACAAGCAGTCTCACTGTTCTCATTGGCTGTATAGTGGGGTTAAGTTATATTGATGATACATTTCTGTATTAAATAAAGCTAATTTTAACATTCATGCATAAATACTTTTTATTTGAAGTTTAACAAATACTTTAATTTTATATCCCGGTTCGTACATCGACCATAAAAATGTCAACCGGTCCCCAACTTCCAAAAGTTTGAGAAACGCTGGTCTCACGAGGGTCTTGAATTATTCAACAATGTATAGTGAATAAATAAGGGAACGGATGTCTTAATCGAATGACACGTCTATCATATGATGCTATGAAATTACTAAAATCCCTGCGAAATCGAATTAATTAAACTCTCAAATCATCTACAAGACGACTTTGAATTATTCAACAATATACAGTAACCAAATAAGTACATTCTGATCATACATAATAGTATCCAACAAACGGGAACGCACACACTCACACACACACACACACACACACACACATATATATATATATATATATATATATATATATATATATAATAAAATAATCTACTGAGTCAGACGATTAGTTTCGCATAAAGCTCTTCAGGGCTAAAATAAGAGTCAGATTTTAGCCCCGAAGAGCTTTATGCGAAACTAATAGTAGGTTCGTCTGACTCAGTAGATTATCTTTATTACTTGGCTCTACTTAGGTATCGAGCACTTTTTACAAATTAGCTTCTCCTAGCGGTGATATGAATATATATATATATATCTTATATACATATATATACATATAAATTGTTTTTTCTTTTGGCCAAATACTATACCAATAGATTATTTTTTGTTGGTACGAATATCTTGGTCTTTTCTTTTTTTCAAAAATTTTTTTCTTCCTGGTTGATGTTTGGTAGTATATTTTTACAATCAAACTCTCTGCCGGGTTTTTTCTCTCCGCAAGGATCTACCAACACGCTTGGTATATTAAATATTATATATATATGAGGGGGTGGGAGAGAGAAAGAGAGAGAGTGAGAGAGAGTGAGTGTGTATGTTTACTTTCTGACTTGTTTTCAGTCGTTTGATAATATCATATATGATTACAGCTCTGTTAAAACGGATTGAGCACTCTAGCAGCCTTATGTGTTTATATCAGTACATTTTCTTTCGTAAGTAGATCATGTAGATGACTGTTCTGTCAATTGAGAGTTAGAATACACCGACTGCACCTCTGCAGAGGGATAATACCCCCCCCCAATGCGGCCACCTGTTGGTCGTGGGTGACGACCCGTGATGCGTAAAGATTGAACCCAGGTTGCTGAGCAGTCCATAAAATGCAACACTCCTCTCAGGCCCTTACTTAGGATAGATGGTCGGTCGGAGAGCCCCCCTCCGATCAATCGGCTGGTCACGCCAAGCCCTAGCACGTATATGATTGCCCCAACCCTGTCGTCCTTATGGCAAGCCTAACCCTTTTTTTATATGGGAGCTAGAAGGCGGTGGCTGATGGTCTTCATGTCCTGGGAATTATGTTAAACTCTATCTGATGGTGAGTTCCAGTTTTGGAGGTCTAAGGAATGTGGAGCGCCTCTTTAACACCATTTCTCCCTGGTCCACTTTGATCCGGAGTGGTTATACCTGTTAGAGTCCCATCTATGGGTTAAATAGAAAAATGTGTCTCCATTAAGAACGAATTTATTTCAAATCTTTGTGACATTAAATGACCCACTGAGGTTGATATACCGTAAAAAACAAAAGAACAAACCAAACCAATCATGTAGATGAGACTGAAGTAAGAACTCTGACTGACGACAAATCGATCGAATTTTGATTCCAGCCTGAAACAGTCCTGCGTGTCTAGCCGCACTAAGGAGACGTGATGCGAAACAGGACTGTATGTGTATGAAAATAATATATATTATTTCACATAGTGCTAATACCCTTTGGGAAATATATGAATCCAACCATTATCCCTCCAGCTTGGGTAACTAGTAGGGCAGGCTTGGCTCTTTAGCCTTGGTTAGACAACACGTCTATGAGAAGGAAAACTCCGCAGTTTGACCTGGTGTCACATCCTACTCGTGTGGATGGGTTGGTAATATAAAATATGCAGATTACCAAGTAAAATATCAACGGTTTTTTTCATATATATATATATATATATATATATATATATATATATATATATGTGTGTGTGTGTGTGTGTGTGTGTGTGTGTGTGTGTTAATTAGAATATGCATGCATGATCCAACAATTCAGAGACAGATTTAGGATCTTCTACACACTGGAATCGTTTATGACGTGTTAATTAATATGAGAGGAGATCATGTTGAAAATAATTACTTGTTGTCATTCATAGACGGAGGATATACACAAAGAGTAAAATAGTATATCTTGGCTGAATGATATATAATACTTTATTTTTTAATAAAATATTCCCTGATGATCGTGAAGTCGTGAAACTAACAGTTACGATTGAAACGTTTGTCTATTGATATATACGTATATAGTGCTTACGTGTGTGTTCATGTTCGTATTCATGATTTACTTAATATCAGTTTTAATTGATATTATAAATTAATATATTTTATGATGTATATATTACCATAATTATGAGAAAGCCTATTGAGAAAAGTTATATCTGTGAACTACTTTTCTGAAAATCTCTCAGCGTCATCACCGGAGGCCAAACAGAGTTGTATAACCAGTTCATTATGCACTCAACTTGTGGCTTGGAGCCTAAATGATTTGGATGGAGAAAGACTGCAGTATCAACCGTTCATATCGGATGCCCATAGCGGAACCTAAACTAAAGCCCAACCTCACCACCTCCTTCCCAACCAACCACCCACCCAATCAAAATAACGTCTGCAGATAGTGAACAGATCTATAAAAGTCTATGAATAAATCAAAGAACCGAGCACGGTGGACGAGGGTTTGGGTAACGACTAACGCAATATTGCGAAAATCTGTTCTGATGTGGTCGGGGCAGGGATTTAGTTGGGCGGGTGGGTAGTCTCGCAAATGCATTCGACGCGAAACGAAATAGACAAACAAACAAACACACCGCAGTGTAAAAGCGATGGCGCGTTGGATAACAGATGGTCAGCTAAAGAAACGCCGAAAATGTTGGAGCCAGTCGTTCGGGTGGAGGAAAATCTAATCGTTTCTCTTCAGTTAGTGACACGTATCATGAGGCAAACAAGACATATGGTAGCAGTCGATATTTCGTCGGGTGCCGTGGGTGAGGGAGCGTTTTTCTGCAGAATAATAGATGCCTACAAAACCAGCTTCGACGTTTAAGACTCATAACATTCTTTTATTTAATTTATGTTATTTCATTTTGGTTCCTTTTTATAAAATACATTTTCTTCTTTCTTTTTTTCATTTTAGATGTTTAAGCTTTACTATTTAAAAAAAAAGAAATTCTTGCTCTTTTTCCATTATACCTAAACTTCCAATCACATTCATATTATTCCTATTCTACTCCGCCCTGTCGGCTGAGGCATAAGAATACATCGACTGCACCTCTACAGAGGGGTAAAACTCCCCCAATGGGGTCACCTGTTGACCGTGGATGGCGACCCGTGATGCTTAAGGATAGAACCCAGGTGGCTGAGCAATCCATGACTTGCAATATTCCACTTTAGGCTTTTCTTGGGCTAGACGGGCGGTCGGAGAGGCCCCCTCCGATCAATCGTCTGGTCACGTCAAGCCCTAGCACCAATATGATTGCTCCAACTCTATAGCCCTTATGGCAACCCCCAATCCTTCTTATCATATGGGTGCTAGAAGGCGGTGGCTGAGGGTCTACGTGTCCTGGGAATGACGTTAAACTATCTGATGGTGAGGTTCCAGTTCTGGAGGTTTGGGGAATGTGGAGCACTCCTTCATCACCATTGCTCTCTGGTTCACTCTGACTCGGAGTGGTAGTACCTGTTAGGGTCCCATCTATGTGTTGAATAGAAAAACGAGTTTATAAACAAAATTGTATTATGCATTAAGAATGAATTTATTACACAACTTTGTCGGCATTAAATGACCCACCGAGGTTGATATGCCGTAAAGCAAAACAAAACTAACAAACAAACAAACCTATTCTACTTTCTTCTTCTTCCACTTCATTATTACTTTATTATTATAATTACTAACAGGACCTGTGGATAATTAGATTATTACAACGTTTGATATGTATACTGAAGAGCTATTGCTAAATAATTCAATTTGTAAAAAGTATGATAATATTGATTTAATTCTCTCTCACTTTTTTTCTTTCTTTCATTCTTTTATCTTTTCATAATAATATAAGCAGATTAGAGTTATCGCTTCTACGTACCCACCCTCTCTCTCTATCATTCCCCTAGTTTCCTACTTACTTTCTTACTTTCTCTTGCTTTCTTCCTTTCTCTTGCTTTCTTTCTCATTATATTTTTCTGTCTAGCATATACTTTTTTCTTTCCTTTCTTTATAATAAAAACGGGATGGTCCATTATTTAGCTCAGTTGACGATACTCATAAGAAAGAAGAATTCGATGATAAGCAACAACAGATAAACAGGATTTACATTTTTTCATTTATATACTCTTTTACTTTTTAAAATTTATTTTAATCTTTGCATAAGAATTTGTAAGAATTTGGCGGATTAGTAACACCAGATAATCGGGATTTACATTTTTGCATTTCAATCTTTGATGATTTGGCCGTCTAATTCTTAGCCAGATTGAGTTGCAAGATAATAACGGTTGTGCAATTAAGGAACACGAGTAATAATATATAGATTATATCCTTCCTTGCAACTTTACACATCAGCGTTTGCTAGTGGTCTTTTAAACTATAGGCTGAGTGACAGCATGTCTCTCGGCCTCTTATAAGTATTCTAGTCGATCTTAACAATATCATTGTTTAGATGGTCTTTTCCCTCTGATTTTCAATTCACCAAGATTTTTTTCCAAATTTTTGCGGCCTGTTCTGTATAGATTTGTGTAGACTGATCAGTATTCAACTATGTTTCACTTGAATCTACATCTGTGAAAGCAGACTTGGTAGGTGGTTTAAATAGAAGGTTGGGCTATGCAGTATGGCCAAATCTATTTCCCGGATTCTGATTGGATGGTGGTTCTCGTGTGGATATTTTCATCCATATTTAATGAACACTTGATTCTGTTCTATGAGTTGCTACAGAGTCTATTTGGTTACGTTCTGTCTTTTTTTGTCTGGTGACTGGACAGTAGTCGCAGTCTTCCTGTGAAGGTGCGTATGATGTCCATTCTACAAGGACACCAAGTTCAACTGGTACGACCTTTACCTGCTTTATGTTTTAATTTTTTTCCAGGTTTCTGGTCAGGTCAAAATATATGGGGTTTTTTTCAGTTTTTTTTTTTTGTTTTTGTTTTTCATTTTCACTCTGTGATGTGCTGGGATAGCAAAATCAACAGAATGACAATTTCTCTCTTTGCTTTATTGTTAAACTCCAGCCGAATCGTCTGTATCTCAAAATCCCAGAGAATTCTATACGTATTATTCTCTGGGACAGATTACGGTTTGTGAATATACCATTTACTAACACGTTAAAAATTTCGTTCATTATAATTACTAGCAAATATATGCACCCTCCGGGTACAAGTATTTAGGTTTTAATGAAATAAAATATTATATCAAATTAGAAAACTGATGAAACTAAATAAGAATGCTAATAAAATGATTTGAAACAGAGAGGGTATAATCGAAAAATAGAAAAAACTTTGAGACTAATTCTTCCATCATTTTCCATCACTCCCATTATTCATTGCTAATTTTTCATAATTTAACTAAAGAGTGTAAATTACGAAGTAAAGAATAAAATGACAGTTATTTCTTCTTGTTAATGGATTTTTTTTAAGATATATCCCCGTTATTTTTGCTCATATTCATTAATATAAAACCAAATCATTAGAAATCAATAATACTAAGCACATATTAATTAAGATCAATTTGTTAAGATCAATATGCAAATTAGCCTTCCCGTTCGGACTGTAAACCGCTATTTTGTTGTATATATTAATACAATTGCATGTTATTAGTATGTAGATATGACCAAAAGTATTAATAAGAGAAAACAATTTTATTAAGGATTAAGGTTTATATGAAAAATAAAATCATGGAGAATGTATCGAAAATAACAAAGGGAATTGTGACTTGAGTAGTGATATAGTTATACACAGACAAACATACAATCTCCATTATAATAAGATTATCAATATTGTAACTCCTTGATATATATATATATATATATATATATATATATATATATATATATATATATATTATATATATATATATATATATATATATATATATATATATATATATTACGTATCAACATTGTTCTAGTGAACGTTTTTTGGGATATCATGAAACATGGGAAATGAACAAGCGAATAAAAACAAAAAAGAACAAAAAAAAACAGAGTTTCAATATCTAGCCGCTGTTTTGTAACTGGTTCGATTTATTTATTCCAATAATTCGGGTGACCTTTACTTTTTATCAAGGTATTATATGTTGACTGTGGTTGTGTAGAAAAGTCAAATCAATCAAATATATATAAACATGTAATTTGACTTTATCCTGCTTTGTATCAATAAACTCTCTAGTATCTTCATTTTCCAGGATGAACTTATGTATTTTCTTAAATCCTTATACACACCTTAGTTTGAAAGTTTGAAAGTTTAAAAATACTTTCTCCAAAAAGGAACGTATTTACATGGATTTCTCTTTTTTTAATGAATACTTCACTCATATATTTTGGCAAACTTATATACGTACAGCGCGTTGTGTAATGATTAAAGTCATGGGACATGGACTCGTCTATAGCGCTAATACCTTGGGAAAGGTATGAATACTACTCTCCTCCGCTATGGATAAATAGAAGGGAAGACTGGGCTCTTTAAGCTTGTTTAGGCAACTGGTCTAGGAGAAAGAAAACTCTGAATTCAAACCTGTTAAACTCCGCTTAAAAATTGACCTTTGTTGCATCTTGCTCATGAGGAAGGGGTGGTATATATATATATATATATATATATATATATTATATATATATATATATACGTACACCTTCCTCAAAACATTTTCATAATTGTGTATATGAAGATCATCTGGATATGCGCGGCAAGGAATGCTTCAATCGAATTTTTATATAAAGAAAATTACATAAATTCGGATTCCAGAAAGATGTAGTTAAACAGGGAATTGTATGCGTATAGATTAAATTTCAGTTTTTTGTTTTGTTTTTGTTTTTTTTTCGAGGGAAACTGGAAAATGTGTTTATAAATAATTGTTCTAAATGCTATTTCTTGCTTGAATGATTGTTGTGTAATTAGATTCCTGTTTGAAATTAAATATATTCTGCCTAAAACCCCCGGCTGTTTCCAATTCTGTTTTTCTTCTCTGGGCTCAAAATACTTCTTTTTCGCCTTTATTAGATTTCATAACCCGCTTATATTTTCTATAAGGGTTTTCTACGAATTGAATCATTATAATATATGAAGGACGCTCCGAAAATAATGCATCTAATCTATTTCCACGAAAACTACAACAGATAAAGGAAGCTAGATAGAGTACATATCCAACTATATATATATATATATATATATATATATATATATATATAATGTGTTTCAAAAAGTATCAAGATTTTTTGTACTTTTTGACACCTTGTATTCTGAAAAAATAACGTTCCATTTATTCTTTATTTCTATCTTGGTAAATACAGCTTTAAACTTCGTACTTTTTGACACACCTTGTATTATGAAAAAATTAATGAGGGAAACGTTATTTTTATTTCAGAATACAAGGTGTGTCAAAATGTACAAAAATGTTGATACTTTTTTTACACACTTTGTATACCAACCACCCTGCACAAGCAGGATGGGAAACAGGGTCAATTTATTAAGCCGAGTTTAACAGGTTTGAATTCACAGTTTTCCTTCTCATATATTGGTTACATAGCCAAGGTTAAAGCGTCCAGGCTGCTCTACTATTTACCCATAGCTGGCGGTAGTGTAGTTGGATGCATACCTTTTCCAAGAGTATTAGAATTTGAACGAATCATAGCAGTATCAATATAGAATTTAACTACATCGTATACGTGTTATTGTGGGATATAAAAGAAGTGATATACTTATCGTCACAGAATTTAAATATATCATTTAATGGTAACACTGTTTTTGACAGGGATTTTACAATTAAATTCTAAGTCCTTTCTGAAAAGCCAACTTTAAAATTGTCACAAACGTATTTCCTATTATCTTGAGAATCATAGAAATATTGAAATTTTACAACCATAATATTTTAGATAATTGTAAACTGTGTTATATTAACAGATGTTTTACAATTAGATAATAATTGGTTTCTGTAATGCCAATTTTAAAATTCAAGATTGCAACAAATGGATTTCATGTCAATTTGTGTTTTATGAAAATCTTGAAAATTTCATTTTAACAGAAACAGTGTTATTTTAACCGAGATTTTACAATTAAATAATGATTCCTTCTTGCGAAGAAAATTATAATAAGTGTGTTGTCCAAAAACCTGCCCAAATTTGAGGTTTACCACAATGGTAAAAATTTACAATTAGGATATTTAATTGTAAGACTGTCATTTTAACAGGGGCTTACGATTAACTTTTATGTCCATTCTGAATTGCCTATTTTAACATTTAAGATTACCACAAATTGGGCTGTATAATACACCTGCTGCACCTCTAATTCTGGGGCTTTAGAATTCACTGAGTACAACTATGCCGAAGGATAAAATAAGACCCCCCCCCCGTGGTGCCACCTGTTGGCTATGGGTGGCGACCCCTGATGCTTAAGGACGGAGTCCTTGTTGCTAACCATTCCATGACATGTAACGCTCTTCTTTGGTCCTTATTTAGGCTAGACGGCTGGCCACGTGACGCCCTAGCACTTATATGATTGTCCCAACCATATTACCCTTATGGAAAGCCAGAACCGTTTTTATCATATATGTGTGGGAATTCGGTGGCTGAGGGTCGTTTTCTCCTGGGTTATGATGTTAAACTCTATATGATGGTGAATAGCGCTAATAACATTGGGAAAGGTATGAATCCTACTCTCCCTCCAGCTATGGATAAATAGTAGGGCAGACTGGGCCCTTTAACCTTGGTTAGGCAACCGGTCTAGGAGAAGGAAAACTGTTGAACTCCGCTTAAGAAATTGACTTTGTGTCACACCCTGCTCGTGCGGAGGGTTTGGTAAATACATATATGATGGTGAATCTCTAGTCCAGGAGCTGAATGGGGAGTTCCCCTTCATCACCACCGCTCCCATGTCCACTGTAACTCGGAGTGGTGGTACCTGTTAGGGTCCCATCTATTGATTAAATAGAACAATGTGTTTATAAAAAAAGTTAGTACCCATCAAGAATAAATTTATTGCAAAACGTTGTCGGCATTAAATAACCCACCGAGGTTGATATGCCGTAAAATAAAACAAACAAACCCCAGATGTATTTACTATTATCTTGAGATTCCAGATATGCTGAAATTTTTCAATCACAATGTTCATTGTTGTTGTCACAGAAGTTATTCCCCCTACAAGATAGTTGTAATCGTCCAACGGAACACATATAAAGATACGAATACGCGAGGTTATTCGTAGTTATTACGTAGTAGTATTCGTAGTTGAGTCAATTCTCATACTGTTGGAAGACTACATGTTGACTCTATGTAACACTAACACTACGTTCACCTTATTGAAATGGAGAGATGTGTCAAAACACTTTTTTACTTTACCCTATCTTTGATGGAATAGTTGAGATGATGACGTGTCAACTCATCGTTACGTCTGAGATGATGTGTCCACGTTACTTAACGTCACGGCTCTTCCTTCTTATGGGGTGAACGATGTGGATATAAAGAAATATTCAATATACTTATCTCTGTACCGGTACCATATCGGAGAAGGCCAGGATCATGTTTGTTGGGCACCTGTTCAGTTGTTGGCAGTTCTATGATGTTATGGAGTCTGGACCAACTTGACCGCTTCTTTTCACTCATGGGTATTTTATTCCCCCCAAATTACAATTGCTTAGAGCAAGAAACCCATGTCTTACTCCGTTGACGCATTCTCCCAGACTCACTTTTCACTGTCACCTCTCACCCTTCCTTTCTCCCCTGCGCCATGTATCATTCGTCGTCCAATCAAACCATGCCATATGTCCATGCCAAAGCATCACTTAAACTTTTCCATTCTAATCCACATAGCAGGCCATCCTCACGGCTCCACGTTACGCCCATTACGTAACAAAAGTTATAAACATTTTTACGAATTTTCTGTTTTCTATTTGATAAATTCAGTAACAACGATTGGAAACCCTTTTGTTTTACCAGTAGGTTTATTATTAAATAATAAGACATTTATGCATCAACAAGTTTAAAATTAATGATTTTCACACTTTACTTAATTTCATATTGAGTTTCATGAAATCGTTGAAATTTCAAAATTTCAGTATTTTAATTCACAGGAAACACATTTTTTCTTCCAGAGATTTTATGATTAAATAAATCCTTTGCTTTTTTTTATCTAGTTCATCATTTTTAAAAGAATCCATTTTCTGTCTAAGCAATTAGAAAATTTTATCCAATAAGAAAAATGTTTAATTTAAAAAATATTTTGATTTTCTAAATGATTAGATTATTTTCAATTTGAATAAAAAAGCACAAACCCAACAAAGTCGAATGTAAGTATAACGTTAGAATTAGTAGTAGTAATATGTAATAGATTTCCTGATATTATTTTAATTTAAAATTATAAACTATTTCGCAGAAATATCAGACATTTTGGGTGGCTTTTTTAATCCATCAATTCAATATGCATTGTGAAGGTTTTGAGTAGAGAAAAGTAATCATGTTATAATATGCATCGGAATAGACGATGAAATCGAAACTAAATAGATATTTGTTCTACGAAAACACTTTTGAAAATTAAATTAGTTAAGTTTAAATCATCATTGAAATTAATTTTAAGAAGATAAACAGTTTTTCTCTCCCTAAAGCAAAACAGAAATAAATTAGTTTCAAAGATACGATACAGCTCAAATTCTAGGATTATTACCAAGGAAAACAAAAACTGAAATAAATAGTTGTCTTACAAAAATACTTGAGTAATAATCGAATAAAAAGTATTCCTAAATCATGTTATAATAGAGATTGTGTTTCTGTCTGCCTGTAATCAAAACTATATCACTACTTAAGTCACAATTCCCTTAATAATTTACGTTACAATTTCCATGATTCTATTTTTATTCAAACCTCAAGTATTAATAAAATTGTTTTACACTATTAATACTGTTGACCATATACACATGATATTTTCCACGTACCCCACTTGTACGGGTCAGGCACAAGGCCCTATTAACGTGGGACCACCCACAAACCGAAGCTCATGGGGTGGCGGGTGAAAAATTGCGTCGATCCCGTCGGCATTCCCCCTCAAGGGGGGCGCCTCAGGCACTGGGCAATAAACCCAGCCCTGCCCCTTTAAATCAAGGGGGCAGGTGTTGCCTGGGGGGATAGCCCCCTGGGATCTACGCCGTTAATTATATCAATGGTCCAGAGGCCGAAGCCACTGTTGACCATATCAACATACAAATAACTTGCAATTGTATTTATATATATAACAAAATAGTGGTTTACAGTGTTGACGAGAAGGCTAATTTGCATATTGATATCAAAATTTTGATTTTGATAAATATGTGCTTAGTATTATTGATTTCTAATTGTTTGGTTTTATGTTAGTGAATATGAGCAAAAATCTCGGGGATAAATCATAAAAGAAATCCATTAACAAGAAGAAATAACTGTAATTTTTTTTTTTACTTCCTATTTTAACTAAATAATTAGGGAGGTTTAGCTGTGAAAGACGATAGTGGTGGAGGAGAAAGTTTCAGTTCTTCTATTTTGGGATTATACCCTCCTTCTGTTTCAAATCTTTTTATCAGCATTATTATTTAGTTTCATGAGCTTTTGTAATTTAATATAATATGTTATTACATTAAAACTTAAATATATTTTTCTAGTTAGATTAAAATTGTTGTAGAGTAGCTAGCACCCCTTCAGCACTCTACCAGATGGACTGGCCCATAGCCTTAAATAGTCTATGATTAAGGAATTCAACAATGGATTAATAAGCTGATTAATACTCGAACTGATCTTACTGCGTTTGGCTATACCGCATTTAACCCTCCGTTATTTCCTGTAAGTTAATAATTTTGTAACTTTTTTAGATTTTCATAAATATAGATAACCATTATCAAGCAAATAATTGACCATCATAGAGAAATATTCATTAGAGCGATGAACTTAATATTCTTAAATATTAGATTCAGTCTAATTGTTAAATAAATAATAATTTGATTGGGTCTGCATTTAAATTTATATATAAAAGATTGGCCTTGCGTCGAATATTGCCTTTGGCATAAAGGCTACGTAAACATGATTTGCAGTTGGAAGTTATCTTCCATTCTCACCATATATTGAAGTTTGTGGTTACCGTCTCCACGTCTAAACCGACTAGGGTCATGCTCTTTGTCTGATTCCTGGGGCGTTCCTTCCAACAATGTAGGGGGAACTTTATATATCTTATTATAATGGAGATTGTGTGCTTGTCTATCTGTAACCGAAACTAAATCACTACTCAAGTCACAATTCCCTTAGTTATTGACGTCATGTTCACCATGAATTTATTTTTTATTTAAACCTGAATTAGTGATAAAATTGTTATACCTAATTGATAGTGTTGGATTACTCTACATACTTATAACATGCAAGTATATTTATATATTCAACAAAATAGCAATTTACAGTGTGAACGAGAAGGCTAATTTGCATATTGATATTAAGAATTTGATTTTAATAAATACATGCTTAGTATTATTGATTTCTATTTGTTTGGTTTTCTCTTAACGAATCCGAGCAAAAATCTCGGCGATAAATATTAAAAGAAATCCCTAAACAAGACGAAAGAACTGTAATTTTTTTAAATATTTCATAATCTAACTAAATAGATGAATTAGGAAAAATGAAAGACGGGAGTGAGGAAAAATGATGGAAGAGCTAGATTTAAAGCTGTTCTATTTTTCGATTATACCCCCTCAGTTTATCATTTTCTAAATAGTTTCTAATTTGATACAATATTTTATTACATCAAAACCTAAATACTTGCACCCGAAGGGTGCATATATTTACTAGTATATATATATATATTATTTTTATTATTATAATACTAAAGCTGAGTGAATCAACTCTTGTCTCCTAAAGGCTCTTTTACTGTTTAGTTTAATGACACGAAAAGTATAATAAATTATTCCTCACTTTTAGGATTGAGTTATGTTTGAAATTGGTTCTAATTAGTCGTAATTTGCAATTACGTCAAAAACTGACCAATCTCTAACTTTACATTCTGCCTATCACTTTCTTCCCATCTATGTATATCTTGATTAACTCCTCGTTATATATTATTATTTTTCTGCGAGTGGAGAGAGAGAGAGAGAGAGAGAGAGAGATAGAGAGAGAGAGAGAGAGAGAGAGAAATGGAAGTATTTGAAATGTATTTCTATGTTAAACCCGTAACTTAAATTAGTTCATACATTCCCTTTCTTAGAAATCTTACAAAATGATTTTAATTTTTTCTCCGGTCGTATTTATTTTTTTGAAAATTTAATTCTTTTTGCAAACTCAATTTTTCCTTATCTAAATTATCTACCAAGAGCTAAATCGGTGACCCAATGGGTCACGTTTTGTCTAGTATATATATATATATATATATATATATATATATATATATATATATATATATATATATATATGGAAGCCCGTAGTCTAATGATTTGAGTCGTAGGAAATGGACTCTTCAGGCCGAGCTCAAATCCCGGACCAGGGTTGCATTTTAGATAGCGCTGATACCCTTCGGAAAGGTATGCATATACTTTCCATCTACCCCCAGGTATGAGTAAATATTAGAGCATACTTGGCTCTTTAATCTTGACTATGTAACCTGTCTAGGAGAAGGAAAACTCTGAATTAAGACTTGTTAAAGTCCGCTTAAGAAATTCACCATGTGTTACATCTTGCTCGTAGTATAATATATAACTATATCCGTACGAGTAGGGTGTGATACAAGGGCACTTTTAAAATCGGAGCTTAGCAGGTTTGGATTAAGACTGGTTGCCTAACCAAGTTTTAAGAGCCTAGTCGGTTCTATTTGCCCATAGCTGGAGGGAAAATAGTTGGATGCATATGTTTCCCAAGTGTATTAGTGCTATGGGAAAGACAAACAGACGTCGTCCACGATTTGAACTCTGGTTGACGATTCCATTTTTTACGACGATAACCAATACATCACGTGACTCCATATTATTACGAACGAGGTGGCGGAAAATTCACTTACTGTCTGAAAAATTGAACAACTTTTGAATAAAAGAGGTAAAAAGAAAAAATATATTTTATTTTATTTTATTTATTCTGACTGTTAGAAATTACTTTGATCTAATTGTGGAATAAAATATACCTCAAATAAAATCGATTCTAAATAAATGAAAAGTTATGCATTTGAAAGATATATATATATATATATATATATATATATATATATATATATATATATAACTCCAAAAACTTGATTAAATGTTATCGGAGAGATGGGCAAGTTGCAATTAAAGCAACTAAAGTTAGAGATGAAAGAAAAATACTCAAACGAAAAATAATTGTAAAGTAATATATATATATATATATATATATATATATATATATATATATATATATATATATATATATATATATATATTACCAACCTCTCCTCACGAGCAGAATGTGACACATGGACAATTTCTTGTGCAGAATTTAATATATTTGTATTCAGAGTTTTTCTTCTCCTAGATTGGTTACCTAGCCAAGGTTAATAAGCCTAGTCTGCCCTACTATTTACGCATAGATAGATGGAGAGTAGTTGAATATATATATATATATATATATATATATGTATATATATATATATATATAACTTGGGCATTTCTGTGACCTGAAGTTTCACGCAGTGGTACATTAGTCAGAATTATTTTTTAAAATTCTGATACTCTGGTGAATCTTTAGTATCTACATCCATGTTTATGATCTCAAAGTAAGAAAATTACCCGGACATAAACGAGTTTTTACCTTAAAATAAGTCATCTTCAAACTTAAGATGTGGTATCAGAGCTCAAATTGTCACCATTCACTCAAGGACGCTCCAAGCAGCATAAATCCCACCAGATTTATTGAACATGAGTAGGATGTGATACAAGGTCAATTTCTTAAGCAGAGTTTAACAAGTTTTCTTTTTAGCCTGGTTACCAAACCAGTTTTAAAGAGTCCAGTCTGTCCGACTGTTCACCCATACATAGAGGAAGAATAGTTTGATCCATACCTTTCTCAATGGTATTAGCGCTGTGTGAAATGCAACACCCAAGCCACCCCAAGAAGAAGACCAGAAGATTCCATCCACTTTAGAAGATAAGAAGATGGGTATAGTATTCAGAATAAAAATGAGTTATTTAACGTGTATTTATTTTAATGTCTATCGTGTAATATCGGGATGGACATCTTCGAAACAGAGTTTTCTTTCGGTCTGACATCTCTCTAAATCAAATTAAATAAATTAAATTTTGAATTTTCAAATTAAATTAAAGAAAATATTTCACTAATTAGGACTGAGCCTATTCTCGTAGTGACCGCCCCATGCGGAGTTTAACAGATTTGAATTCAGAGTTTTCCTCCTCCTAGACTGGTTGCGTAACCAAGGTTAAAGAGCCCAGACTGCCCTACTATTTACCCATAGCTGGAGGGAGAGTAGTTTGATTCATACCTTTCTCAAGGGTATTAGCGCTATGTGAACTGTAGTTTCGTCCAGGATTTCCAATGACTAACCATTAGACCTTGCGCCCCTGTAATTCCGGGGGTGTCTGTCTGTTTCTGTCTCTTCCTCTGTGGGTTTCTGTTTTTATTATTATTTTCATGATAATCATAAAAATAAATCATAGCCATATTCTTGTCCACATTTTTTAGTACCTCGACTCCTCGAGACATTTTTGGCTTACGTGCACAGAGGTGGGGGGCAGAGACGGTAAACCTCGTCTGCCCAGAAGAGTTGTCAGCGCTTAATTCTGCCAACTTTTCATCCTACTGTCTCAGAGTCGACTTGTCACGTGACTCTCCAAACCAATGATAACCCGCTCAAAATGACCCTGAGTTTAAATCTGTTGCCAATCAAATTCTATGGACATACAATGATTTTCCACTGCCTTGGCGTTAATTCTCTGCTATCCTATGTTATCATATTTTTACTATCATATGTTATCATATTTTTACTATAATATGTTATCATTGTTAAAAGTGATAGGTTATGCCGATATCCTATGTTACACTTACAACCGTCCTGAGAACAGAGGACACCTGTTGTTATTCAGACACCATTTAAATACACAAAAATTAAAGCTGCTATGAAATACTTGCAAGGAGTAAAATAACAACCGCACTGTAGAATCACCATATTATATCTTAATTCACTGGAAGTGTATAACTAGCGTCTAGACACCAAACAAAAAAGAAGGACTGTAGCCGAGTAAAAACCCCATACTAACTGCCAGAACAGTCATGCATCGGGTATATATGGATCAAAGTATCCACACTAGAACAAACAATCATAATCCTGGGGATGAACTTGGCCAATGTACACAGTGGAATAGCCCCTGCTATATAAATCATATACCACCTCAATATTCTGAGAATAGATTCAACTTGTAACACAAGGGAATACTGATCAGCTAATACGAATTTCAAGATGCACAATATTGATAAACCACAAATATTAAAAAAATTGTTTTACTGAAATTTAAAAAAATAAAATCATGACAATTCTTGATCTATCTATCTCTTGTGAGTGGCTGCATATGAATCAAAGTATCCAAACCGGTAGCCAATCAGGATCCTGGGAATTAACTTGGCCAAGGTACAGAGTGGAATAGCCGAACCGGCTATATAATCCATCTACCAACTCAGAATTGTAGGAACA
Source organism: Doryteuthis pealeii (assembly GCA_023376005.1). Classification (NCBI taxonomy): domain Eukaryota; kingdom Metazoa; phylum Mollusca; class Cephalopoda; order Myopsida; family Loliginidae; genus Doryteuthis; species Doryteuthis pealeii. The sequence goes on from CM042155.1 coordinate 40,129,631, forward strand.
GATTCATCTTGCAAAACAGATGAATACTTTTCTATGGACACAAAACTGACACGCCACAATTATTTTTAAAGCTTTTTACTGAAATTTAAAAAAACAAAAACAAACAACAATACTTGATCTAGATTTCTATCTCTTGCGAGTGGTTGTATATGAATTATGGAAGCGCGTGGTGTAATGGTTAAAGTCATGGGAAATGGACTCGTCGCCCCGAGTTCAAATCCTGGACGTGGTCATTGCATTTCACTTAGCGCTAATACCCTTGGGAAAGGTATGAATCCTACTCTCCCTCCAGCTATGGGTAAATAGCAGGGCAGACTGGGTTCTTTAACCATGGCTAGGTAACCAGTCTAGGAGAAGGAAAACTCTGAATTCAAACCTGTTGAACTCCGCTTGAGAAATTGACCTTTTGTCGTATCCTGCTCGTGCGGAGGAGTTGGTAAATATATATATGAATTAAAGTATCCACACTAGAACCAGCAGCCAATAAGAATCCTATTGAACTTGGTCAAGGTATACAGTGGAATAACTCAACCTGCTATATAAACCATCTACCAACTCATGATTCTTGGAACAGATTCAACTTGCAATACAGATGAATACTGATCACTTTTCTATGCACACAAAACTGACACACCACAATTATTTTTTTAAAAACGTTTTATTGAAATTAAAAAAAGAATAAACAAACGGCAATTCTTGATCTAGATTTTTATCTCTTGCAAGCGGTTGTTTATTCCAAACCGTAAATCTAGTGGCCAAATATTGAAGTTTCTTCCAATTTAAAACCAAAAAATGTGTCTTCGGTATCAGCTGCTAAATTTCAGGAAAGACGTCAAAGAAAGAAATGATTTCCCAACTGAATTCGTAATTAATTACTGTCTGAAGTCCAACTTTCGAAAACTAACATTTTTTCGGCAAAAAGAAATACAAATAAACAAAACAGGTAGGGTAGGTGTGTGATGTTAGTAAAATAAATAAATACACGCAAAACTGTACGCTTTATGGTTACTTTCAAAATAAATACATTTATTTATATATATATATATATATATATATATATATATATATATATATATATATATATAATTCTAATAAATGTTTTTATTTTGAAAAATAAAATAAATACATTTATTAGAATTATATATATATATATATATATATATATATATATATATATATATATATATATAATTCTAATAAATGTATTAATTTTGAAAGTAACCATAAAGCGTACAGTTTTGCGTGTATTTATTTATTTATTATTTTTTAATTTTTTTTTAATTTTCAGGTTAATTCATTTTTTTGTGGTGTCCTGTCTGATGAGGCTAACATTTATTTTGGGGAGTTTTAGAAATTTATTTAAATTTCTAAAAGCCCCTCAATTTTTAGTCGAAATAAATTTATTACAGAATGATATTTTATAATATATATATATATATATATATATATATATATGTATGTATAGTCTGGAAAATAATTTTCCAAAATAATTTTCCAAACACAACTCATTCAAATCATCCATCATCTTTTTAATAAGAAAAATATTTTGTCCTTCACTTGTTTCATATTGTCCTGACAAAGGTTTCTATATAAACCGAAATGTTCGAACATCGGCACTACGACCAATAATAAACTTCCATCCAGTGTAACATCCCGTGTTTGTCTACAAGTCTACACACACACACACATATATATATATATATATCTTATTATAATGGAGATTGTGTGTTTTTCTGTCTGTAACCGAAACTATATTCCTACTCGAGTCACAATTCTCTTAGTTATTTACATCACATTCTCCATGATTTTATTTTTATCTAAATCTCAATTATTAATAAAATTGTCTTACATTATTAATACTGTTAACTATGTCTCCATACTGATAACATGCAATTATATTTATATATACAACAAAATAGCGGTTTACAGTGTGAATGGGATGGCTAATTTGCATATTAATATTAAAAAATCGAATTTAATAAATATGTGCTTAGTATTATTGATTTCTAACTGTTTGGTTTTATTTTAATGAATATAAGCAAAAATCTCTTCAATGAATCTTAAATGAAATCCATTAACAAGAAAAAATAACTGCCATTTTATTCTTCACTTCCTCTTATAACTAAATACTTTAATTAGAAAAAATAACAATGAAAGACGAGAGTGATGGAAGAGTAAGTTTCAGTTGTTCCATTTTTTATTATACTCCCTCTGTTTCAAATCTTTTATTATACTCCCTCTGTTTCAAATCTTTTTATCTGTATTCTTATTTAGTTTCATTAGCCTTTCTAATTTAATATAATATTTTATTACATTAAAATTTAAATACTTGCACCCGGAGGGTGCATATATTTGCTAGTACATTTAAACACCTGTTTACTGATAGTTTCACGCCTATAAGATCTTCAGACCAAATGGGAAATTAATTTAGCGATTTGTTTATATAGTTATGATTTTGTCTTTTGATGAGAGGAGAGTGTGGGGACTGGGTTTTTGAAGGCATAATGTTCTGTTCTTTGCTCTCTTTGGTGATGTTGATAGATTGCTGTCTGTAACTCTATGCAGCTATATAAACTAAACACTAAACCAATTTCTCAGTTGTTCTAAATTGGCGTGAAATTGTCAGTAACCAGGTATTGAATACATATCCACACTACCTTAACTTAAATATAAATGCTCTATAAATTGATATTGAGCATTGTCTACCGAGAAATGTAGCTTTCCCCCTCCACAGTTTACAGAATAACCAAGACTTCAGCTTAGCTAACCCCACATAATCGCACGCACTTTGCTATCAAGACATGAACCCTATTCTCCCATTACCTCGCAGTTCCACCAACTCTGTCAACTTAGCTCCCACATATCCCCAAACCGCAACGCCAAAGTCAACTATATGGCCAGAAAACGACACTGATTACCTCCCACCTTTCCCATACATGACCATAACCCCATAAGTCTCCAGCTATCTCTCCACAAGAGTTCAACATATGCCCTGCGGAAGGCTTCAAAAACCAAAATGTTATAGTGTTGACACTATAAGAATAGAATATGTGGTTGTTATAATACGTTAGAAGGCTCAGAGTTACCTTCCCACGTACGTGAATATATACATGAATAAATCTGAACAAAGAGGTATATATAACAACAAATACATACTTTATTGTCTGAGCACGTGGAGAATGACATACAGGAAAAGATACAAAAACAGATAGGATTAAAGTCCTATGGAAGTACGGAAGAGTTCATAAAAACATGAAAGTTACTTACTACTGCAAAGCATCCCCCTCACACACACGTAATTGTCAGAGACACCACGCGTCTAATCCATGTTTTGTGGATGCTAGACCCAGATAAAAAGAGAAAGAAATTCCCGGGTTGCTGTTTAAATACCCAGCTAGAAGTGACACCTATTGACGAAACACTCGCGGTAAGGGCAGATAACCCTTTTGGACAAGGGTCCATCTCAGCAGGGACAGACAATCGCTAAAATATTACCATCAAGAATAAATGATTCTTCTTTTGGAACACTTCGTATTTTCTAATGTTCCACACACACACACACACACACACACACACATATATATATATATATATATATATATATATGAATTCTTACATGCGTATATATATAATATATATATATATATATATATATATTATATATACACGCATGTATGAATTCATTTTAATATTATCAATCAAAGCCTGAAGAAGATACCAGAAGATCTGAAACACGTGTTGCATATGTAAGATAAAAAGAATTTTAAAAAATTTTCTGAAAACATAATACATTTTGCGGACCTTCTTTTTTATAAAATATTGAATTTTCTCCCGTTGAACATTTATATATATATATATATATATATATATATATATATAATATATATATATATATATATATATATAACACCTATAAATGAATACAACAGTGGATAGTGTTCTTCCAATGACATAAACTTGTAAATATAAAGTTAGAACTTTTTCGGAATCAGTTGCAGTCATAGAGTGAAAAATTGCCGCTATCTAAAAAGCACTAATGAGCCGTTCTACCAATCAGGATGTTAGACGCCGTTAGTTTCTCTCCCTTTTTACAATACGCACTGGTTAGTTATTCCGCTATTATTACAAGCCAATCAAAAGACATCATCTTCGTTTGTTGTCACCGCCTGAAGCCTTGCATTATTTAGTGGACTTGATGATTACAGCAAACAAATCAAGATACCCGTTACTGGGTTGTCAATGAAATATGCTTCGATGGTTATAAATGGCGAAAAAAAAAGAAAAATAATGAACGAATTAAAGAGAACATACTGTTATGGAAGCGAGTAATATATATATATATATATATATATAATATATATATATATATGTGTTGTGTGTGTGTGTGTGTGTGCGTGTGTGTGTGTGTGTGGTGGTGTATATATATATATATATATATATGTGTGTGTGTGTGTGTGTGTGTGTGTGCGGTGGTGGTATATATATATATATACATATATATATATGTGTGTGTGTGTATATGTATATATGTGGGTGCTTGTATATGTATATATATATATGTGTGTATGTATATATATATATATATATATATGTGTGTGTGTGTGTGTGTATGTATGTATATTTATATATATGTGTATATTTATATATATAAATATGTGTATGTATATAAATATGTCAGTGTATATGTATACATATATGTGTATGCATATATATATGTGTGAGGCTTCGAAGATTTTGGACGAGCCTCATATATATATATATGTGTGTGTGTGTGTGTATGTGTGTGTGTGTGTGTAATACATGAACAATAAAAGGAAATATGAAGAGAATAATAATGCTGGATTGCAGAATGAAACAAATGGAAGTACGGGAAATAATTCATAACTTTTTTAATGGTGGGATAAGAGTGAATGTAGGAAGTAAATAATTTTATTCATTATTATTGTCAGTTTTTCACACCTCCGTAGCCAGTGGTTCACTGGAGGCTGGGTGACAGCAAGTCTTCTCAATTCGCCGAGACTATTCTGAGTATTCTAGCCGATCTTAACAATGCTCTAGTTTTTATGGCCTTGATTCTTCCTCTTATTTCTACTTCACCCATATTCTTTTCCAGAGCTTTTTTCCAAGAGCATTAATTACAATTGAAACGACCATTACCTTCATGTACCACAGTTTTCTCAGTTCTCTGACAAGATCCATGTATTTGTTTATCTTTCTGTTTTCTTTCATCTTCACTTGATGGTTGGCAGAGACAGCAAAATCCATGAGATGACAGGTTCTCTTCCTTCTTGTCAATCAATACTAGGTCTGGTCTCTCGGCCGGAATTAGGGGATCCGTCTGTACACTGAAGTCCCAGAGAATGTTATGCGTCTCATTCTCCAGGATAGATTCTGGTTTGTGCATATACCCTTTAGTTATATGGTGAAAATTGAATTTCTTGCACAATTCCCAGTAGATTACCTTTCCCACCGAGTCGTGTCTAGTCTTGTACTCTCTTTGTGCTAGTTTGATGTATTCGCTTATTATATGATTAACCGTTTTATATTATTATTATTATTATTATTATTATTATTATTAGACTCCATGAGAGTTCTACACACCTGTCTCAGCTGATCGTTCACTGGAGGCTGTGTGACAGCAAGTCTCCTCAGGTCTCCAGGACTGATTTCCAGACTCTTTTCCAAATCTTTTGGACCTGTTACAAGGGCCCCAATAACAATAAGCACCACATTTATCCTCACGTTACAGATTTTTTTCAGTATACACTTATAAATACGTCTCTCTCTCTCTCTCTCTCTCTCTCTCTCTCTCTCCTCTCTCTCTCTCTCTCTCTCTCTCTCTCTCTGTGTGTGTGTATATATATATATATATATATATATATATATATATATATATATAAAGGTTATAAACAACACCATAGTTACCTTATTTTTCTTTACACTTGCATTGTGATAGCCTTCAAACCAACTACCAAACCAATATATATATATATATATATATATATGTGTGTGTGTGTGTGTGTGTGTGTGTGTGTGGTGTGTGTGGTGTGTGTGTTGTGTAAGGTTTTTTGTTAAAAAGATATATGTTGAAACTTCAACCTATGTGCGAGATTTGTTGTCAGTTTCTCTATAATTTCCAAATATGGCATTTAACCTCAGGAAAATATAACAGATCTAAATATGTTTTTTTCATCGAACTTTTCCTTCCTGATATTCCGTACGAGAAAATCAATGATTTAATAATAAGGTTACGATGATAAATTTATTAGCCTAAATGTTTATTGTAGCAATAAAAACTGGCATAAAACCGTAATATTCATCGTGAGAACTGACAAGCTAATAGACATCATCGAAAGGTTAATGTTAATGGCCGCCTAGTGACCCTTGCCCGTACTAAAAAATAAACATGGAAATTCAATTGTTGATTAATATATGGATGCGCAACGATTATCGTCGTAGTTCAAATCCTAATCGAGGTTATTTGCATTTCATATAACTCTTTTTTATAACTTGGGAATGAATTTGATATTATATATAGATAAATAGATATGAGCAGTGATAGATAGATAGATAGATAGATACATAGATATCAGCAGAGATAACTAAATATAAATGTGCTGAGATAAATAGATAGATATGAACATATAGATAGATAATAATCTTGATTTAACTCTCTTCCTCTCTCTCTCTCTCTCTCTCTCTCTCTCTCTATCTATCTATCTATCTATCTATCTCTATCTCTATCTATCTATCTATCTATCTCTCTCTCTCTCTCTCTCTCCCTCTATATTTACTTCTTTTCATCTTTTCATTAGTTCGATTGAAACAGATGGCGTTATCGCTTCCGAGTGCTCACTGCTTTTTTATCTTTCCTCTTCTCTCTTTCGTCCTTTATGTTTTTCTTATTCTATTTTTTGTGTGTCATGTCCATTTTCTTCCCTTTCTTTCTTTATAATAAAAACGGAATGGTCCATTATTTAGCTGAGAGGATAACACTCATAAGAAATAATTCGGTGGATAATCAACACCAGATAATCAGGATTTACATTTTTGCAGTTTTTCTTGGACGGTCTTATTTTTAACCAGAAGGTATTGCAAGATATTAACGACCGTCTATTTGTTTGTGTTTTATTTTACGACATATCAAAATTTGTGGGTCATTTAATGCCGAATCAAGTAATCTTTATTTTTTAAAAAAGGACGCAGGTTGCTTACAGTACCTGCAGATGCTTAATATGTCACCTAATTAAATATTGAACTGGTTCATTGCTATTTAACTTCGGTGATCTAGCGGGAACCGGCGATTTCAGCGGGATTTGACATTATTGGTCGTACGAAATGTGTGTATTAATATAATAATAATAATAATAATAATAATAATAACAAACACAGTGACAAACAGAAATGTATTAAAAAATTTAAAAAAACAAGTAATGGGCAGAAAATTGACTACATGGGTACCTTCAGCGGCAAACTCAAGAAATATCACACCAGAAGACCGGGACATGGCTAAGAAAAGGAAACCTCGAAAGAGAAACTGAATCCCTAATAATTGCAGCACAAGACAATGCCATTAGAACAAACTATATAAAGGGAAAAATAGATAAGACGCAGCAAATAGCAAGTGGAGAATGTGTGGAAATAGAGACGAAACAGTCAATCATATAATAAGCGAATGCAGCAAACGAGCACAAAGAGAGTACAAAAACTAGGCACGACTCTATGGGAAAGGTGATCCACTGGGAACTGTGCAAGAAATTCAATTTCACCATACAACCAGATGGTATATGCACAAACCTAAACCTGTCCTAGAGAATGAGACGAACAAATTCTCTGGGATTTCGAGGTACAGACGGATCACATAATCCCAACCAGGAGACCGGACATAGTATTAATAGACGAGAAAGAGGGAACCTGCCTTCTCGTGGATTTTGCTGATCACCGAGTGAAAATGAAGGAAAACGAAAAGATAGACAAATACTTGGACCTTGCAAGAGAACTGAAGAAGCTGTGGAACATGAAGGTGAAGGTCGTACCAATTGTAATTGGTGCCCTTTGAACGATCGCCAAAGCAGTGGAAAAGAATTTGAGTAAACTGGAAATCAGAGGAAGAATCGAGACCATCCAAACTACGGCACGGTTGGGATCGGCTAGAATACTAAAAAGAGTCCTGGAGACCTGAGGGGACTTGCTGTCACTCAGCCTCCAGTGAACCACCAGCAGGTGTGAAAAACTATAATAATAATAATAATAATAATTTGGAACGGTCCCCAAGCGTCTGGAAAAAGAGTATGTGGGAACTGGAAATCAGAGGAAGAATCGATACCATCCAAACTACAGCATTGTTAAGATCGGCTAGAAAACTCCCCATTTCAAAGTTTGATCTCAGCATTACTGAATCTCGTCCTTCTATTGAAAGAAAGATTATGTCCCATCTCCAAATTATTCTCGAAAATACCCATATTTGGAATAAAACTTTAGAAACTAACGTTGCTATCTGTTTCATTTCTGTGTAGACCAGAAGATACTATACTGAAAATAATCCTCAGGGGTGACCATCCTTTCGAGTGTGTACTAAAGTTATTCTTGGATTATCACAGGTAATGTGGCTTAAAAGCCTCTGTATTTGGCTAGATTGATTCAAAAGTAGCATAATCGAATTCAAGAGACCGCGGCACTATACGAACAGGAGACATGTGGGACCTACATGCCTAACAGGGACTTTAAAAACAACAAAACTAAATCAGTGATTTTATACGACCTGGACTCTTGATAATTCGAAACAGTGGCTTGTGAAGAATTCAGACAAGTAATGCATTTATTTATTTCTTAGTACGATTCAAGGCAAAATTCTACTTGTGGAGACATCATCAAACCAATTTTTCTTTTGGAATATAATGACAAAATGGCCGGAGGAGATAGACTTGACCAGATTTAAGACGTCCACTTTTGTGCTAGAAACAGTCATTATTATCATTTCACTTCTTCATATTCGTGTGTCCAGTGAAATTACGTTGTAGAAAAAATGTGGCGCTCTTAGTATAACAGTTATTGTTGTATGTGAAATGTAGTAGTAATATTGGAATACTTACTACTCACATAAATCCAAAAATCCACGATGGTGCTAGGGTACATGCGCTGGGGCTTCCGGAGAGGCCTGCCTCTCGTAAAGTGATTTAATTCTACCCGAGACAGCACCTTACAGCAGCTCAGCAGTCCAGTCATTTCGTACTTTCCCTTGCCACTGGACCAACTGCCTGTCTGCCAAGATACTGGACTGAGGTGTGTGCCCCTTCTTTCCACTTATAATATCTCACGCACAAGTTTCACTCCATTTCTGCGACGGACTTCTATTATCATAAAAAAAATTGGCACATGATTTTAAAACGTGGTTTACAATTAGTACCAATTGTAGTAGGATTGGGGGCCTTACTACTCACAAAAATTACATTACAACCTGGTGCTAGTTGGGCAAGAACTGGGGCTTTTGTGGAGGCTTGCCTCTTGTGAAGTGACTCAATACTACCTAAGACAGCACCCTGCAGAAGCTCAGCAGTCCAGTAGTCTCGGACTTCCCCTGCCGCTGGACTAACTGCCGGACGACCAAGACAGTGAATTGAGGTGTTTGCACACTCTTTCCACTTTAAAATATCTCACGCACAAGTTTCACTCCGTGGAGTGAGATCATCGTCGTATTCAACATACTCCAATAAACAACTAAGCATTTAAACTGTATCGGCGACCCGAATTTATATACTGGATGATGGTGTTAGCGTTTCACTTCGCACTAATGTTCTTGGGAACTACGGGAATCTACTATTTTTTCCGCTAATAATTTTAAATCCTGGATGAGGCTGTCAGCATTTCATATTGCGTTAATCCCCTTCATCTATTCTCCCTCCAACTGTGCTTAAATAATAGGGCAGGCTTGACTAGTTAGGAAACCAGTCTAGGAGAAGGAAAATTCTTAATTAAGACCTTGTTTTAAACTAGATTGATCCTTAAATGATAAGCCTTTGAAATTAGTAGACCATTTCATATATCTCGGTAGCAATATCTCATCAACTAAAAGCGGTGTTAACATTTGCATAGGGAAGGCACGGACTGTTATTGACAGGTTATCGATTATATCGGTATCCGATCTCTGAGATAAAATAAAACCAGAATTCTTTCTTTCTTTAGTCGTGTCAGTACTATTCTATACATGCCATAATTGGACTTATATATATATATTTACCAACCCCTCCACACGAGCAGGATGCAGCACAATATCAATTAAGCGGAGTTTTCCTTCTTCTAGACTGGTTACCTAGCCAAGGTTAAAGGGCACAGTCTGCCCTGCTATTTACTCATAGCTGGAGAGAGAATTGGATTCATACCTTTCCCATGGGTATTAGCGTCATATGAAGATGCAAACACTTCGTCCAGAAATTGAACTTTGGTCGACGAGTCCAATTTCTAAAACTCTAACCATTAAACCACGCGTTTATTAAAGCTCAGAGAGAAAAGTGTATGGTAACTACAAAAAGTATGCTGTTTTAACATATCCTGGCAGCAGAACAAAAAAAAGCTGCTATACGGCTACTTAAAACTTATCGCACAAACCATCAAAGATTAAGAAGACATG
>CM042155.1:40142757-40147757 GCA_023376005.1 Doryteuthis pealeii
AGAATCTCCACGAGTAGATTGATTGATAGGTTTTTAAGTGCAAGCCAATAGGTCTACACCCTAACCCAAAGTGGTAGTACCTGTTAGGGTCTCATCTATGTATTAAGAGAGTTAGTCAATAGTAATGCCATTTATATTTATATATATATATATATATATATATATATATTATATATATATATATAGAGAGTTAGTCAATAGTAATGCCATTTATATTATATATATATATATATATATATATAATATATATATATATATATATATAAAGTGCAAGTCAATACGTCTACACCCTAACCCAAAGTGGTAGTATCTGTTAGGTCTCATCTATCTATTAAGAAGGTTAGTCAAATAGTAATGCCATATGTATATATATATATATATATATATATATATATATATATATATATAAATGGGATTACTATTTGACTAACCCCCTTACTTTCTTACAAAACTTAATACTGATCTAACCTTGTTGCAATCCTAGTTCAGAATGTCAGAGTATTTCCGGAGCCTCATAACATCATAGAAACCAAGCAACCAATCAGGACTCAAAAAATGGAATCACCCAAATACATCAATGGACTATTCTTGAGTTCCATGAATCCAGCTGTTTTTGGGCACCAGTGAGTAGTGCTTAGTTACTGTTGTTAAAACCAACAGCATACTCAGCACACAACACAGTTGGATGCTAATAACCCAACAAATTACTATATGGGGCTGCAAACAGGTTGATATACCGTAAAATCCAAACAAGCAACGAAGCTTGATCTGTATAAAAGAAGAAAAATATGTTATTTGGAGGAGAGAATCTATTTTGGTTCTCAAACAAATGACACCAAATTGTTTTGTAGAGTTCAATAAAACTTAATGAAATTCGGATCATTTTTCGCTCCCTCGTCGCATTCAACAGACTTTGTTCTACAAGTTTATCATCTACTGGCATCAATGTTGCATTCCTTATCTATTCAAAAATTCAAAGACATCTTTGATGTTCAAAATTACAGCGAGAACTTTATTGCTTTGATGTCATTTTATCAAGACAAAATTTGTAAACACACTGAACATAGTCGTTAGTTAATAAAAAACAAAACAAATAGTTATTTAGATAATGGGAGTACAATAGGGAAATAAATCCGACGGTATGTTGAAAATAGAAATATGAAGTATTCGAAAAAGATGAATTTATTCTTGATGGGGAAGACGACGTTATAACGTTTCGGTTTTAGCAATCTTGACCAGGACTCCAATCATGAAGACTGTCTTGATGAATTGCGAAAAATGGGAGAATGGTAATTTGTGTGAAAGGGGGCTTTAACCGTGGCCTAGAATTTATGCTTCCTTTTTTTCTTTATATCAAAAACGGAATGGTTCATTAATTAGCTGACACTAATAAGAAATTGGAATTTTATGGATAAGCAACACCATATAATCAGGATTTACATTTTTACATTTTATCTTTTGACGATTTGAATGCTCTCATCTTTGACCAGAGGGTTATGCTAGATAATGATCGTATTTTTAAGGACCATGAGTATTAATATATAGAAGTGGGTAATCATTTTCTGTATACGTGCATGCGTGTATATGGGTGTATGTTTATGTGTGTATATATATGGTAGAAAGACATATATAGATAAAACCTACTACCTAAGATTCACCAAAAATGATCATCAGGGTTAATTGTAATGAATTAATAAAGAAATTAAAGACAATTACGGAAACTATATAGTTAATTGCGTGATTCAAAAGACAAATATCAAAGATGTTTACTGCCAAATGTCGAACGTAACTGCTGACGTGAAAACGGCTGTTTGGATATTTTTAAAAAAAACAGTATTTAGAATAGACTTCTTTTTATGGTAGCAGACAATATCCGTGTTTGACGTTTGCGTTAAAAAGAGGTTTGTTCACATTTATAATTGTTAAGTTTTTTAATTTTTGATGAGAATCTGCCAGGAGCGAATATGTAAACATCTACCAAAAGTTCCGACCGTGATGTTGCGAGTAACTCGATATTCTATTGCTCGTATGTCATTTTCTTGATTATATATATATATATATATATATATATATAATGTATTAATTTGAAAGCAATTACAATGCAAGTAAAAAATAACATCTTTTTGTTTTTATTTTTTACTTGCATTGTAATTGCTTTCAAATTAATACATTATAACATACTTAACAATGCTTCAAGCAAATTACCAATTACTTTTATATATATATATGCTTTGTTGAACGCGACATACTTTTCCTGTCTGACGAGTTTCTTTTATATCCTTTCCAACTGTCTGGCCATCTTTTTAATACATGAATGGAATTAGTGAATGAATCCACCAAATGTTTTTATACTAGTACTTTCGACACTACTTAGTGACAGCATCAGGTGTAAAGTGGTGAGATGTTTGCGTGGTTCTTTTTAAACAGAGTGTAGAATAAACATGCTGCGTTCCAATTACCGTCGGATTGGTAAGACAAGGCAACAAGGAAGCCGTATAGGGATATAATCTTGTTGCACGCCTGGTGAAAAATGCCAGAGTATTTATGAAGCTTCCTGAGTTCTATAATACGAGTTGTTTAGGGCACCAGTTAGTTGCGCTTAGTTGCTGTTGTTCAAACCAACAGCATACCCAGCTCACAAAAAAGTTGGGAATTAATCACCCCCAAAAATGTCCACACAGAGTAGCAGAAAGAATAAGTAATTTGTTTAAAAATAACCACGGAAACATCTCACAATTTTACACCTGACGATGGCACTAGGTAGTGCCGAATGTACTCGTGTAAGGACGTTTGGTGGATTCATTCACCAATTCCACCCAGACATAAAAAAGATGGCCAGACAATTGGAAAGGATAGAAAAGGATAGAAAAGAAACTCCCCAGACAGGAAATGCCAGTCGCATTCTACCAAACAAACATAAAGGAAAAAAATGCTGCCAAAATATACTTATTTTAATATATATATATTATATATATATATATATATATAATATATATATATATATATATATATTACGGCAGATAGAAATAATCATTTATCAATTAAACATTAAACTCATAAGTCAATGTACCACTTTAGTTGAATGTGCGGACCATATGACCTTTAGGCACCCCTTTTGCGATCTCGATTCGTGGGGACACTTTTCTCATTCACACCGTCAAAATCCGAGTTAGGGTTATGGGGTTAGGGTTAGGGGTTAGTTTTATAATTAAAAAAATCTAAAAATCGTCTGTTAACAATTAACTGGATTTTGAAGGTGTAAATAGAAAAGAATGTCCCACGAATCGAGATCGCAAAAGGGGTGCCTCAAGGTAATATGGTCCGAATATGCGTATGAGGGATAACAAGAAACACTCAGAACTATAGGAATTTCTAAAGTTTTTAGCTATTCTATTTCTCCTCATTCTCGATAATTTTTTGTACCATTAAATCATTCGTGTTTTTCGTGAACGAATCCCATAAACGTCATTAATGTCTCCATCAGACTTATATGAGAAGGCAGTCATTGCTACGCCCCGATGACCCGTGAAAGTGTCGGCCGAATAATATCCAAAAACATTCTCATTAAGCTCCCTTAATTCTCCTACAAAAGTGTATAAACTATATAAATCTGATTCTATGAAATTAGAACGAAAACTTGCTGCAGTCATAACAAACGCCCCCCACCCATTAATATTGAGTCTATAATTAACTACATATTCGCTGTTCTCTGTTTGTGTCTATAGCCTCCTTCTCTACATTATCATCTACCTACTTTTCATCTACACTGTTCTTAATTTGTATCTATCTCATTTCTCAGAACCCTTCTTATATTCAATCTATCTCATTTCTCAGAACACTGTTTTTGTAGTTTCTATCTATCTCATTTCACAGAACCCTTCTTATATTCAATCTATCTCATTTCTCAGAAAACTGTTGTTTTTTTTTAGTTTCTATCTATCTCATTTCTCAGAAAACTGTTTTAAGTGTCTTTCTATATCATTTCTCAGAACCCTTCTTAATTCTATCTATCTCATTTCCCAGAAAGTTTCTATCTATCTCATTTCTCAGAACACAGTTCTTAGATTCTATCTATCTCATTTCTAGAGAATACTGTTCTTAGTTTCTATCTGTCTCATTTCTCAGAACCCTTCTTACTTTCTATCTATCTCATTTCTCAGAACACTGTTCTAAGTTCCTATCTATCTCATTTCTTAGAACCTTCTTATATTCAATCAGAAAACTGTTTTTAGTTTCTATCAATATCATTTCTTAGAACACTGTTCTTAGTTTCTATGTCTCATTTCTCAGAAGTCTGTTCTTAGTTTCTATCTGTCTTATTTCTCAGAACCCTTCTTGGTTTCTATCTATCTCATTTCTCAGAACTCTTCTTATATTCAATCTATCTGATTTCTCAGAAAACTGTTTTCAGTTTCTATCAATCTCATTTCTCATGAAACTGTTTTTAGTTTCTATCTATGTCATTTCTCAGAAACTGTTTTTAGTTTCTATCTTCTCTTACTCTACACTACTCCCTATATTCTCGCCGATCCTCTTTCTTTCTTTCTTTCTCTCGACGAGAGATAGTGAAAAAGTAATGCCATTTTGTTTAGGAGAGGTATAATTAGCAACACAGAAACATATATCATATATCAAAATGAAGCTGGTCCCCTGTGGATCACTTCCCTACTTCTCCCATAGTCCCCGTTTCTCTCAATAGCAATGTTCCATCTTCGAATGTGGGCATGTATCCCTGCCTTATGATATTCTGTTCACTGGTCTTCACTACACATCCGCATCCTCCATACGCACAAGATTTAGCGACTCAGATTATCATCTCTTCGGTACCATGAAAGAGGGTTTGATTTGGACATTAATCCAGTGATTTTGCCTCTTAAATACTCTTTCATGAGGCCAAAGAGAGGCACACATTATAAATGTACATATAAGCGTTTAACATTCGCTATTCAGTAATCCAAAAGCATGAAATAACCCCACATGGGTTGACATGGCATTAAAAT
>CM042155.1:40152757-40157757 GCA_023376005.1 Doryteuthis pealeii
TTGAACTCCGCTTAAGAAATTGACCTTGTGTCACATCCTGCTCGTGCGGAGGGGTTGGTAAATATATACAAATATGAAAACAAAAATCTTGGATGTTTGAAAGAAAAAGAAATATTTCATATTCTCACTGCCAGTTCATATTTCTTTTATCTTTATAAGAAAACAAAATCAAAGCGACAGAAATATAATAACCCTATCGACTATTAAAAATTTTCCTTAGATTTTTCTTCAAAGCAAATAGCTAAACAATGTAATGAAGTACTTTGATGATTAGTTCAGATGTGTACATATAAAAATTCACAAATATCTGCTATTTAGCTTCATTTTACGTAATAAAAATCTTCCATTTACGTAATAAAATATATTTTTCTCATTAACATATATAATGTCTTTGATATTATTTGTTTCAGTTAATCACTTGTCTGTTTATCCACAGTAGTATGATGCTATCTAATATCTCTTATTATAATGGAGGTTGTTTGTTTTTCTGTCTGTAATCGAAACGATATTACTATTCAAGTTACAATTCCCTTAGTTATTTACGTCACATTTTCCATGATTTTATTTTTATTTAAACCTCTATTATTAGTAAAATTGTTTTACTTTATTAATACTGTTGACCATATCTACACGATATTTTCCACGTACCCCACTTGTACGGGTCAGGCACAAGGCCCTATTTATGTGGGACCACCCACAAGCCGAGACTCATGGGTGGCGGGTGAAAAAATTGCGTCGATCCCGTCGGCATTCCCCCTCAAGGGGACGCCTTAGGCGCTGGGCAATAAACCCAGCCCTGCCCCTTTAAATCGAGGGGGCAGGTGTTGCCTGGGGGGATAGCCCCCTGGAATCGACGCCGTTAATTATAGCAATGGTCCAGAGGCCGAAGCCACTGTTGACCATATCTACACACAATAACATGCAATTGTATTTGTATATACAACAAAATAACGGTTTACAGTGTGAACTAGAAGGCTAATTTGCATATTGATATTAAAAATCTGATTTTAATAAATATGTGCTTAGCATTATTGATTTATAATTGTTTGGTTTTATTTTAATGATTATAAGCAACAATCTCTTTAATAAATCTTAAAAGAAACCCATTAACAAGAAGAAATAACTATAAGTTGTATTCTTTACTTCCTATTTTAACTGAATAGTTAATGTTATTATATATTTTATTACATTAAAACTTAATACTTGTACACGGAGGGTGTATATATTTGCTAGTATTTTTAATTTTCAGACAGTTATATGAATTCTATAATTTCTATCCAATCATGTAGATTCGCTGTCTGTTACCAAAACTACGTCATTGCTTACATCCAAGACAATAAGTTAATCAATGGGTATTTAATTTACAATAAAAATCATTTAATAGATAGAATAAATCTTATTTATTAACGATGTCTCAATAAAAATCTGAATTCAAATTACCTCAAACAGCCCAGGTTATTAGTGCGTTTAAAATCCTGCAATATGTTACTTATTTTTAAATCACTAAGAAATAGAGGTGTACTTAATTTGCATATTGGTTTTAACAAAACCGGGATTGATAAATAATTACTTGGTTTTATTGTTCTCTCATAGTTTAATTCTTCAAGGTATTAAAATCAATCATATGAATGATTTTATATAGAAACCAATTAAAATATAATTAAATCTAATATTTTATGTGTTCTTATTTAATTTTGTTGGTCTTTCTAATTTAATATATTATATTACATTAAGTACTGATTATTTACACACAGTTACATGGCTCTAATATTCCTATTGTTCTACTAATAATTTGCACAGTTATGTTTTCAAATGGGGTGGCCTAAAGTCGGTATCATCCAGCCACCGAGGGAGTGTATCTCCCTTTCAGTAGCGCTAGACCAATGAGATTGCTTTTAGTGTCTGAGATGAAGCGCCACATCTACCATCAACTCCTCATTTTACAGGACAGATCTATGTGCTACTCATATGCTGAGTTGGCGAGGGCCGGTATCGAACCAGGAACTTTGTGGGACCTAGGCGAACACTCTAACGACTGAGCTAAACCGACCCTTAGTAATGTCGTCGGGGTAGCCTAAAGTCGTTATCAGTCAGAGAACGAGGTAGTATATCCCCTTTTAACTAGCGCTAAACCAAGGAGATTGTTTTTGCGTCTGAGGTGGGGCGCTACACCTATCATCAACTCGTTCTATTGATTAGTTTCTCAGAATTACGGTAATACCCAAATACCCATTTTGATGCTATTGAAGAAGCAACGTCGCTGTGGGCTTCCAAGTACAACCGAACTGACAGAAACGGCAACAAGCAAGCCGTAACTCAATACACACCCTGCATTTCTGAAAGCATAATACAGAATGGTGAACACCAGTAACCAATCAGAACTCAAGGAATGGAAACAACCAGATGCAAGTATGGAATATTCCTGATTGCTATAAATACCAACTGCTTTATGTACAAATTCAGTTATACTAAGTTGTTCTTCAATTTAACTATGTATTAACTTACTCAATTCAACGGCTATGAAAATATCAGTGCTCAGGTTTATTTATTTATTTATTTATTTATTTTAATTTGTGGCTCAATGCGAACTCAGCTATTCCAATCAGAATTCATCTAGTTAATTACAAAAAAAAGAAAGAAAGAAAAAATGGTAAAAAGAGAATGGAACCGAATATCTTTTTAAAGGTCTTCGTCTTCATGTTGATAATTCTGGTTGTTGTCCTTTTTTATCGGAGTACGAGGCGTTAGGAAGCATCTTAAGTTCTATTGATTAAATAGTTGCCATAGTAACAAGATTAATTGCTTTGGAGGAGAGAGAGAGAGAGAGAGAGAGAGAGAGAGAGAGAGAGAGAGAGAGAGAGAGAGAGAGAGACGAGCGGGTTTGTGTTTGCTGGCCGTGAAATCGATCTGCATGTGTGTGTGTAAAAGAGAAAATGAAATCGGACGACCATTAAGGAGATGAAAATTTTCCGTTCTTTTATATTTTTATTTATTCATTTTATTTTTCTATTATTTTTACTTTTTTTGTCGAGTATGAAAATGGTTCTATACCAGGGAGATGGACGCTCCTCGTGACCTGCAAAAAGAAATAATTGTTAGGATCCTTGGGGTTTCGATGCATTATGAGTATTGCAATGAAGATGTAAAAAATACAACCAAAAAATAAGGAAAGAACTAAAAACTAAAAACAAGTGCGTTGTTTATATAAAAGATCTTTTGGAATCTACAAGAAATAGCAGTACTTTTTTCTTTCCAGAAAAATAGTCTTTTAAAAAGCATCAAAGAAAATGCAGAAAACATTACACCTCTTTAAGAACTTGAATTAAAATAATTATACTTATTCTCAAAAGTTGTTATCAGATTCAAAGAAAGAGCATTATACGAGGGTAATTCCAAATTTAAGGTCCCGAATGTTTACTTTTTTGTAAGGTTCTTTGTGTAGAATCAATATCATATGAAAGCTGTGACTAGCGTCCAGTCACCAGATAAAAACTGATACTGTAACCGAATACAAGCCCTGTACCAACTACCAAAACACAGTCATGTGTTGGATATATATCGATGAAAGTATCCAAACTAAAAGCAGCAGCCAATAAAAATCCTTCGAATGGACTATCTCTCATTTTTCTTTTCCCTATCCACCCTTTCAAAGTTCTTTCTTTCTTTTTTCTTTCTTTCTTTCTTTCTTTCTTTCTCCTCCCATAAGAAAGAATTGAAAAATAAAAGAAGTGCGTTGTTTATATAAATAATTTTTGGAATTTAAAGAAATATCAGTACTTTTTTTCCCCCAGAAAAATGGTCTTTTAAAAATCATCAAAGAAAACAATTACACTTCTTTAATATCCTGAATTAAAATAATTACACTTATACTCAGAAGTTGTTTACAAATTCAAAGGTAAACCATTATAATGGAGATTATGTGTTTTTCTGTCTGTAACCGAAACTATATTACTATTCAAGTAACAATTCCCTTAGTTATTGACGTCACATTCACCATGAATTTATTTTAATTTTAACCTCAATTATTAATAAAATTGTTTTACATTATTAATACTGTTAACCATATCTACATATTAATAACATGCTATTATATTTATATATACAACAAAATAGCGGTTTACAGTGTGAATGTGAAGGCTAATTTGCATATTGATATTAAAAATCTCATTTTAATAAATATGTGCTTAGTATTATTGATTTCTAACTGTTTGGTTTTATTTTAATGAATATAAGCAAACATCTCTTCAATAAATCTTAAATGAAATCCATTAACAAGAACAAATAACTGTCATTTATTCTTTACTTCCTTTTTAACTAAATACTTAAATTAGAAAAATAACAATGAAGACGGGAGTGATGGAAAGAGTAAGTTTCAGTTGTTCTATTTTTTATTATACTCCCTCTGTTTCAAATATTTTTATCTGCATTCTGATTTAGTTTCATTAGTCTTTCTAATTTAATACGATATTCTATTACATTAAGACTTAAATACTTGCACCCGGCGGAGGGTGCATATATTTGCTAGTACGTTTAATGGAGGCGCGTGGTGTAATAGTTAGATTCGTAGGAAATACACCCGTCGACCCGAGTTCAAATCCTGGACTGAAACTCATGGTATTTCACATAGCGACAATCGTCTTGGGAAAGGGATGCACCCAACTACTCTCCATTCAGCTATTGGTAAATAGTAGGGTAGGCTGGTTTCTTTAATCTTGGCTAGGTAACCAGTCTAAAGAAGAAAAACTCTGAATTCAAACCTGTTAAATTACGCTAAAGAAATTGACCTTTTAGAACTTGTTACACCCTGTTCGTGTTGAGGGGTTGGTAAATATATATAAGATGGTCATTCCAAAAATAAGGTTTTTTGGTCAGCTTCATTCTCTCTGTCTCTTCTCTATTTCGTGTTTTTCTTTTCTTTTTTTCTTTTTTTTGTTTCTTAAATTCCAACTCGTCTCTTTGTTTTCATTTAACCACTGTTGCCAGTTTTTCAGTTTTGACAC
>CM042155.1:40167757-40215257 GCA_023376005.1 Doryteuthis pealeii
AGCGAAAAAAAAAAAAAGGAAAAAGAGAAAAGAAAAACGAACAAGCCAAAAATAAATGAGAATTTCAAATCAACTGCAAAGAGAGTAAAAAACAAATTAACCTTTTGAGCTGAATTCTAGACGAGTGTTGTAAAAAAAAAAGAAGGAAATACAAAACTCTACATCCAAAAAGTTCAAAAAATAAATGCTGAGAGAAAGATAAACCAGTGCTCCGGGAAGATAAAATAAAACTAGTGGCTATAAAACTCCAATGCGTTAAGAAAGCACAAAGTACTATCCACATTCGAAGATATATAATACCCTGATGCATTTTAGCAACTGCTTTATTGATTAGATAGTGCATACCAAAAGAGACAAAACATTACTAATTAGTACATGATTATTCTTGTAAAATCGTAAGACCGTCCCATTGTAGTATAATGGTTAGCAAACTCGCTTGTGAAATACAATAATACAGTGATAAAAGATCACTAATTAGTACATGATTATTCTTGTAAAATCATAGGGGCGTCCCATCGTGGTGTAATGGTTAGCAAGCTCGCCTCTTATATATAATACCCTAGGGCATTTTAGCAACTGCTTTATTGATTAGATAGTACATACTAAAAGAGAGAAAACGTTACTAATTAGTAGATGATTATTCTTGTGAAATCGTAGGGGTGTCCCATCGTAGTATAATGGTTAGCGAGTTCGTTTCTGACATACTTGGTGTCCCAAAAAGTTTTCATCATTTCTTAATTGCTAAAATGATCTCAAGTTTTAAGAAAATTTGTAAAAACATTTTTTAGGTTCTTTCTGTGTTAAAATTTGCTCTAACAAGTCAAACAATGTATTGTTCTTTCCTATCTTGGTAAATACAGCTTCAATCCCGATACTTTTACGACACATCTTATATATATATATATATATATATATATATATATATATATATATATATATATAGAGAGAGAGAGAGAGAGATTTAGATATAGATATAGATATATAGGAATGAAAAAAATTGTGTTGCGTAAATATCTTCAAATCATAGTACTTTTAATAATTTCTGTTATAAGAAATCAATAATGATTAAATTATTTTTCAATTTCCATCAAATGTTCTGTGTTTTAATCTTTTCAATTTTCATGTATTAGATTAGTGCATAGATTTTTCTTATTTGAAACATTGATGCGTATTTTGGAATAAACAATTATTTAACTATTGTCCTGTGCTATGGAGTTATTTTACTAAAAGTCGCTTGTTGAGTAATAGTTACAATCGTTGGAAGTTAAAAGTCCTATTTCATTTATGAAAACTCATTTTTTTATTTAACCCAGAGATGGGACCATAAAAGGTGTTGTAGGTGACTCACCTATGACACGAACATAGACTTACTCAAAGGGTATATATTAACAGAGCAAAGCTACTCAAGTGAGAAGTAGCAGATACATGTTCTTCGTGTACGCTGTAACAAGAAAACCTTTTCATTGTACGTTGATATATATTGTTGAATACATCTGTTCTCTACATTTTATCTGTGTGTTGAGTTATAATTTATTGACCCTTAAACAGGTCATAACAAAAGGTAATACCACTCTGAATCAGGCTAGACCTAGAAGTAATTACGATAAAGGGATACTCCACACTCCTTCAGAACTGGAACTTCACCAGTAGATGCAATTTAACGTCATACCCAGGACACTAAGACCCTGGGATACGGCCTTCTAGTACATATATGATTTAAAGGGCTGGGATTCTGTCATAAAGGCAGTAGGTTTGGAGCAATCCTATAGATGCCAGGACTTGACGTGATTGATCGGGGAGGCAAAGTAAGGTTTAAGAGCCTAGTCTGACTTTCTACTTACCCATAGATGAAAAGAGAATAGTCGGATTCATATCTTTCCCAAGTGGTTTTGATATTGAGAGAAAATGTGTAGAAGTAGGGATGGGATCCACAAAGGACCAGCTTCATTGTGATGTATGATACATGTTCCTGTGTTGGTATATACCTGTCCGAAAGAAAATGACATTACTTTTGGACTCAGCCTCGTAGTACGGATTCCGGATGCCGCCTGGAAATTTGTCTGGGGCGATGACCGGTAGGAACGAGTGGAGATCGTGGGAGTAAGAGAGAGATTTCTGAATTTGTGCAATCAGTGCGACCTGATGATATCTCGTTGCCAGTGATATATGTATTGAGCAGTTTGAAAAGAAGTGTTAGACATTTTTGGTAGGGAGGTGGTAGACATTTTTATGAAGAGAAGTGGTAGACATTTTTGGTAGTGAAGTGGTAGATTTTTGGAAGTGATATACATTTTATGAAGAGAAGTGGTAGACATTTTTGTAGTGAAGTGGTAGATATTTTGGAAGTGATATACATTTTATGAAGAGAAGTGGTAGCATTTTTGGTAGTGAAGTGGTAGATATTTTGGAAGTGATATACATTTTATGAAGAGAAGTGGTAGGCATTTTTGGTAGTGAAGTGGTAGATATTTTGGAAGTGATATACATTTTATGAAGAGAAGTGGTAGACATTTTTGGTAGTGAAGTGGTAGATATTTTGGAAGTGATATACATTTTATGAGAGAAGTGGTAGACATTTTTGGTAGTGAAGTGGTAGATATTTTGGAAGTGATATACATTTTATGAAGAGAAGTGGTAGACATTTTTGGTAGTGAAGTGGTAGATATTTTGGAAGTGATATACATTTTATGAAGAGAAGTGGTAGACATTTTTGGTAGTGAAGTGGTAGATATTTTGGAAGTGATATACATTTTATGAAGAGAAGTGGTAGACATTTTTGGTAGTGAAGTGCTAGATATTTTGGAAGTGATATACATTTTATGAAGTGAAGTGGTAGATATTTTTGAAAGTGAAGTGCTAAATATTTTGCAATTAATAATTCATTTCATAGTTTGATATTTCCCGTCTTAACGTTTTCAACATTATTGAAACTTATCGAAGCAGTGACATGAAGGCCACACAAATTACAAACTTTGCTGTCACAATTTTAAGTGGGGCAAGATAGAAACCATCCTACATAACAAGTACTACAATTCTGGGTCAACGTGAACCTGGAAGTAATGTCAATAAAGATGTAACCCACACTCCTCAGTTCTCCAGAACAGGAGCTTCAGAATCAGATAATTTAGTTTAATATACAAGACAAATCTTTTTTTGTGTGTGTGGAGGGGAGAATAAACAATATACTCAGCTTGCAACACAGATGGATACTAATCAGTCCACGAATCTCTAAATCGATGTAGAATAAACATCATACTGGTAGAAGAGTTCCAATTACCGTCGAATTGGTAAGACAGAGAAACAAGGAAGCCGTAACTTAATACGGATCTTACGTTGTTGCAAGCCTACTGCAGAATGCCAGAGTATTTATGAAACATCATAGAAACCAAGCAACCAATCAGGACTCAAGGA
Organism: Doryteuthis pealeii; assembly: GCA_023376005.1. Lineage (NCBI taxonomy): Eukaryota > Metazoa > Mollusca > Cephalopoda > Myopsida > Loliginidae > Doryteuthis > Doryteuthis pealeii. The sequence goes on from CM042155.1 coordinate 40,171,169, forward strand.
ATGTAATCACCCAAACACATTAATGGAGAATTCCATAAATACCGACTGTTTTGGGCACCAGTCAGTAGTGCTTAGTTGCTGTTCTTCAAACCAACAGCATACTAGCTCACTTTAACATGCTCAGCTCGTAACATAGCTGGATGCTAATCACCGAACAAATTTCTACATTGGGTATTGAACACGATGCCGTTCTTGGAACATTGAAATAGGAAATCAAGGATGTGATAAAAGGTTTCCTCGATGCTAGAGTTGTGTAGCAGACTGCTGTTTATAATCTTTATCTTGTTTGGGATATCTTTGATTACCTCATCATATCTACGAGTGTATGTGTCTCCAGATACAAGATAACCTTGAGGCATCCTGAAATACATGAATCTGTGTTGCAAGTTGAGTATGATGTTTATTCTACAGGGGTGTGCAATTACTCCCTTTGCCTCCATAATTTAAAGTGTGACGTATATATTATCACTTGGCTTAATTTTGAAAGCCAACGGTAGTAATCATTAATAATTACGTTTCCCCGAATAATTAACTTGATATTTAGAATTATTCCCGCCCCACATATTTATAACCCCTAATTCTCCAGTAGAGACTCGGGTAAAAGCCTACCGAGCAAAAAACTATCGCATAGAAAATATATATACCTATTCAATATCTTCGAAACCTATTGCATTTATGGCAACCCCCAACCCTTTTTTATCATATATGTGCTAGAGAGCGGTGGCTAAGGATATTAGTGCCATGGGTATGACGTTAAACTCTCGCTGATGGTGAAGTTCTCATTTTCGTGCTCTGGGGAATGTGGAGTACATCTTCATAACTATTACTCCCAGGTCCACTCTGACCTGGAGGGTCTCAAATAAGGTTTAAATATTAAAAAATATGTTTAAAAATATTGAGTATCCATCAAGAATGAATAAAACAAAACGTCTTTGACATAGCCCAGGAAGTGTTGACATGCCGTAAAATCCAACCAACTAACCTATTTAATAGGTGACATTTTTCCATGTCAACTGTTCAATGTAGGAGACACTAGCAAATACAGTAAAAAAAAAACTGGAGAATTAGAATTCTTCGATTAAAAAAATGTCAGATTCGGAGCTTGCACGGTGCATATGTTAAATTTCTTTTAAAACATTCTTAGTATTATGTAGGTGTTAAATCGATAAGTGGTAATAGGTATGTGTGTAAAAAAACTTAGAGAAGGTGTCAAACTGGAAAAAAAGTTAACTGGGGTTAAGGAGAAAGAACCCATGCCAAGGAAAGTAAGTACATTTTTTTAATCGCAGATAATCGATATGCACGTACAGCTAGAATCTTATAGGGAAGTGAATAAACTACGAACAATGACAGCAAAATAAGACAATGGGAAAATATTTAATATTTATTAAACTACAATAATAAAAAAGCTTATCTATATATTGATACGCTTGTTCCTTAATCTTCTGACCGTTACATCTTGCAACAATGTCTGGTTAAAAAATGAGACCGTCCAAATCATTCAAGATGAAATACAAAAATGTAAATCCTTATTATCTGGTGTAGCTTAATCGTTGAATTCTTATTTCTTATGATTGTCGTCACCACAGAAGAATTATGGACCATTCCGTTTTTTATTATATATAAAGAAAAGAAAGAAATATGACATCATACACAGAAAAAATCGAATAAGAAAGAATGAGTAAGACAAAGATAGATCTGTTTTAATTGAACATAATGAAAAGATGAAAAGAAGGAAAGAAAGAAAAAAGAGGAAGAAAGAGTTAAATAAATATCATTATACCTTTTAAAAATGGAACTATTTTGAAATTGCTCTTAAGTAAACATATCAAACATTGCAATAATTAAATTATCATACTGGGATATATTCACAGGTCCTGCTGGTAAAGATACATTTTTCTGACTAAAATTTCCCTGCTTTAAAACAAGTGATTTCTTGTAAAAATTCATATAGGATGATCAGTATTCAGCTATGTTGCAAGTAGAATCTGTTCCGAGAATCCTGAGTTGGTAGGTGGTTCATAGGGCAGTTAGCGTTATTGCACTGTGTACCATAGCCAAGTTCATTTTCAGGATTCTGATTGGCTGCTGGTTCTATTGTGGATACTTTGATCCATATATACCCAACAGAGTCTGTACTCATCTAAAACTTTCAGACAAATAGAGAAACATTTTATAACCTGCCCGTGTAAGATTTTTATCACCACATTGTCTCATTTCTTTATGATCCGTTTTATCAATTTCTCTTATTGACTGACATCGAAAGGAACCATAAAGATTAATTTAATTATTATGATTTAATTAATTAGTTATTCAATCACAAGATTATAATTTTTCAATTGTTTATTTACATTGAATAATGATTTATAACAAAGAATATTTAATTCGGAAATATGAATTTTCCAAATTGTCCTTTCATCTGATCTTGACGCCAAAAATCGAACATATGTTTCTCTTAAAAAGTAAACGAAATAGTACGATTGGAGTTGGAACTCGCTTACTCCGATATCGCAGTCAAGCACTTTAGCCACTACGCTAAGGGGGCTCTCCTAGTTAATATCGACGAAGAACTCTAAATTAAAGCCTGTTAAACTCCGCTTATAAATTGACTTTGTATCGCATCCTAGTTGTGGTTGGTTGCATTTTACGGCTGTTCAACTCATAGTTGGTTTCTTTTATGCCGAAGATATTTTGCTATATTTATTCTTGATGGGTATTCAATTTTTTTAAAACAATTTTTAAACATATTTGTTTCTATTCAACCTATAGATGGGACTCTAACAGATATACTACCAATCCGGGTCAAGGTGGACCTGGGAGTATTGGTGATGAAAGCGTACTTCACACTCCCCAAAGCTCCAGAATTTAAAATTCATCATTAAATGCAGTTTAACGTCAAACACAGAAGCCTAAGACCCTCAGCCCCTGCCTTCTAGCATATATATGATAAAAAGGCTTGAGGGTTTGTCATAAAAGCAAAGGGGTTGGGATAGTCATATAGGGGCTAGGGCTTGACATGACCAGCCGGTTGATTGGAGGGGGCCTCTTTGACCGCCTGCCTAGCCTAAGTAAGGGGCAAATTGGAATGTTGCATGTCATGGGCTACATAACCACCAGGATTCGGTTCTCAAGTATTACGGCTTACCACTCACGGTCAACAGATGGCCATATTGGGGGATTTTACCTATCTACAGAGGTGCAATCGGTGTACAGCCCCATTCGACAGGGCGGATTCTGCTCATGATGGGTAAATACATACTCAAATGGCCAATGAATGATCTAACAAATTGTTGAAAAGAGGGGTGAATAAAACGGACAGTTTATGTCTGCATTTCCTCTAATCTAAAACAGCTTATAGTAAGGATATTCATAAGATGCTCCCAGATTAAAGTAAAAAAGTTTCCACCCATCAGAATATATATATATATATATATATATATATATATATATATATATACAGATACACATTTACACTCATGTATATATACACAAACCCATATATACACTTATTTATATAAAAACACATATACACCATACACACACATTATATATATATAGTAGTAAGTAAAGTTGGCAGAGTAGCCTATTGTCTGTATCAGCGAGATAGTGAGGGAGTCTATTCCCTTTTCACTAGCGCTAGACAAGGATATTGTTTTTGGCATCTGAGGCGGAATGCCACACCTAATATCAGCTCCTTACTTTACCACAGAGATCCCTGTGCTACTCATACACTAAGTTGGCGAGGGCCTGTATCGAACCAGGAACCTTGCGATTCCTAGGCAAGTGCTCTACCGACTGATATATATATATATATATATATATATATATATATATATATATATATATATATATATATATATATATATATATATATATATATATATATATATATATATATATATATATATATATATATATATATATATATATATATATATATATATATATATATATATATATATATATATATATATATATATATATACAATATAACCTGCCAAATACCTTTGCTTCATTGGAATAAGCATGAACACCATTATGGAAAAATGAACGATTTTCTGCTACAGTAATCTCGAAGGAGTTAGATTCTATCAGTCGAATATTCTAGTGGAGAAGAGAGACGGTAATGCAAATTTTCAATTATTTTCTTTATATGACTTTGTTCAAGAAAAACGCGGGTTCCACGCAACTTAGACAATGGTTTTCCAATTCTATCACCTATATTTTTATAATGTTTTTAGCTTAACTTAAATTTTATGTAACTTGAAAATATAATTCTAATAATAAATAAATAGACAGATTTTAAAGAATTTAGTCACCACTTCCATTTTTTTTTCAAAAACCGTTAAGATAAAAGGGCTTATTTAGGTACCACCAATTTTCCCAGTGAAATTTACCCCCCCCCGCTATATTTAACACATATACAGAATTATTCCAACACATACGCAACTTCACAGGAACACTGTAACTAGCATCCAGTTACCAGACAAAAAATGACTGTAACCAAATACAGGCTCTGTGCTAACTACCAAAACACAGTCTATATATATATATACATATATATATATATATATATATATATATTTGGGAGAATATGTGGTTAACTGAAGTCGTACCTAATTTTAAAAGTTAATTAATTAATAATTAATTAATTAGGCAGGCATTATTAATTAATTCACTTTCAAAATTAGGTACGACTCAATTAAGCACATATTCTCCCAAAAATTGTCGGCTAAAAAAGCCATATCATAAACACACCGCGTGTGTATTTACTTCTCATATATATATATATATATATATATATATATATATATATATATAGTGGGTATCTAGAGATCAAAGTTTTCACACTAGAACCAGCAGTCAATAACAGTCCTACGCATGAGCTTGGCCAAGGTAAGCAGTGGAATAACCCAACATTCTCTATAACCCACCAGCAAACTATGGATTCTGCGATCAGATACAATTTACAACACAACTGAATACTGATCACCTAATATGAATTACTGCACATTGCACAAAAATGTAAATATAAATGTACAGTGAACTTAATTCCCTCACCTCTAGGCATAAAATAACCATACATGGATTTAGATGCCGTTAAAATCAATCAATCGAAACTGATCATCATGTAAACACAATCAATACAAATAGTGTGCCGTTCACAAGTTTGTGTCTGACCGTAAATCAGTCATCTGCCGACCAAAAGTCACGAAATAAAAATTGGTTCTTTCGAAGTATTCCACCGCTACACGCAAAGTAACATGTTGCTCCTGCTGATTCCCTAGCGTATACTCCTATACAGCAAATTGTAATCGGTGGATTTGTTTTTGAACAGACACCAACTAAATCTTTCTAGCACGTCTCGAAAGGATTACATGATGAATGACACCTGTCTAAGGAAAAGAAAACAAATAAAATACTTAAGGAATTAAAAAAAAATGCTGACTACAGTCCAACCGGATATTGGCTTAAATCTACTGGTTAAAACTTTGATAGCAATCATTGATTTACCTTTGTTCGAACAACTGAATTTCTTCCTTGTAGTATACGATTTAAAGATGTCTGCAGGAGAGCTATGAGAATATGCCATATTGACACAAACACGTGGGAGGTAGATGCAAAAAATAGAGCGGCCTGGCGCCTCAACGTTAAGCAAGCCACGGAGAGGGGTGAGGCAGAGAGGAGAGTAGCCTCGACCGAAAAGAGAGCCAGAAAGAGAGAGAAAAGCCAGCAGCCCCAGAAAGCATCACAGTTTGTGTGCATTCAATGAACCAAAGCTTGTCAGTCAAGAATGGGCCTACAGAGTCACTTGCGCAGATGCAGATAAAATATTTTTATTTTGGACATCATGCCATCGTCCTTAGTGGACGGAAAGGAACAATAATAGTCTAGTTTACGATTACATGATACTTTGACGACTCCATTATTCAGCTCTTGATCAAGAAAACAATTATTTCATGAAAAAAAATCTGAAGAATAAACCGTCTAAAATCAAGTGTTAAATGTAACAAATGTAATATATCCGGTTACATTTTTAGATATTGATCCAAGAATTCTTTTAAAAAAAAAGTACGTCTGGTATTCTGTTTTCACGTAAAAGTCGTCGAAAAACTGACTGCTTAGACGTTCGTGCTGCTTTTATTGTAAGCAACACGTTTCCACGCATTTGCATGTGTTTCGGCGATCGTAGTAAATGCTGACCATTGAGCAAACCATCCCATAGATGTTGAGAATGACTTCCGGACACCGCCACGCCAACTCTTGGATACTTTTACCTTGATAAGCTAACACACAGACAGACACACACACAGACACACACACACATATATGTATATAGTTTTTTGCCAAGTTTTGTGTATCTGGTTTCTAATTAACGTGTAGGCGAGAATCTGCCAGTTTCAATCTGTGCCTTCGCAATCATATATATATATATATATATATGAGGGGCCAGTCAAAAAGTTTATGCCGTTTGGTTTAGGACAGCTATTATTACCAACACAGGCACATGTATCATACATTCGTTACCGGAAGGGGTCAAGTACACGGTTATTACCCACTAATAACGCTAAAGGTAACCGCTAAGTTAACTTTCCATTAAAACCCCCGTTATTTTGAATCTTCAACAATTCAATTCAAATTATCTAGCTACAGTACTTACATAATTCATAAGCTACCCATGAATTATTTAACAAATGTACCATACGCTTTTTTGGATAATTAAACTACTTAATCATATTCTTGATATTTTCTTACCTGAAAGTTTAGGCGGATCCATTTTTCAGCCCTCTCTGATTAAACAACTTGGGGAGGGCTATAGACTGGATTGGCCGAAATGCTGCGTTAACACCATCAAGAATACGAATAAGGACGATCAACAGTTCGAACAATTTCTGGTTTTAAAATTCTAAACTCTGAAATAAATGAAAATTTTTTTTTTCAATGAGCATTTAATTTATAGTCAAAATCATTAATACATAGAATATATCTTATTTCTTAACGAGGTCTCTATAAAAATCTGAGGTAGATTTACTTCAAATAACCAAGTACGTTTAACATTCTGCAATGTATTAATTATTTATTAAACCCAGTTTGTTAAAACCAGTATGCAAATCATCCACACCATATATCATCTAAACATTTTTTCTTAGTGATATCTCATATATCACTAAGAAAAAATGTTTAGATGATATATGGTGTGGATGATTTGCATACTGGTTTTAACAAAACTGGGTTTAATAAATAATTAATTGGTGTTATTGATCTTTAATCGTATTGTTTTATTCTTCAACGTATCAAAATCAATCCTATGAATGATTTTATATAGAAACCAATTAAGATATAATTAGAATAAGTGTAATATTTTTATATGCGGTCTTTTTTTTATTTCGTTAATCTTTCTCATTTAATATATTTCATTACATTAAAACTTAAATACTTACGCCTGATTGGCAGATATTCTTGCCAATATATTTAATATACATAAAATATACCATATAACATAACGTATAGTTTAACATAACAATTATCTTAAGATAATTCATATATATATATTTATATATATATATGAATTATCTTATTTTCCACTTTTATTTTTATTTTTATTTCAATACACTTTTGCTTACCATTACTTTCATTCTTACTTTTATCTCTTTATATTATTTTTTATATAATGAACTATATTTAACTACCCAAAACTTCTATTATCATAACATATACAACCGGTTTTTTTGGGTTTTTTTATTTTTTAAATACTCTCAAACCAAATTAAACTAGTTATTAAATAATTTTAACTTTTCAACTTTTAACTATTAATACGACCCATAATATATTTTTTATTAATTAATAATTGAAAAAATAATTTCTATAAATTAATCTAAATTTTTAATCCAATAAACAAAAACCGTTCCCGATCTATGAAAATATAAATAACCGTTCCTCTACTAAAGTTAAGCCCCATTCCAACGGGCATGTTTATAACACCTAAGATTAATTGAAAACTCGATTAATTTAACTAAAGTAACCCTGAAGAATCAATCGATGAAACTCGAGTAGGTTACTCCTTTCCATTGTTAATATATATATATAATTTAAGTTTTCACGTATGCTTCGAAATTATTTAGTTAAAAATTGATGGTAAAATGAATGAATAGATGAAATAAAAATGAATGAAATGATGGGGATAAATGAAAAATCCTTTCCAAGGGACACCTCTCAAAAGCATTAAAACACTTTTTGAGAGTGAGATCCCTGATAGAATGTTTTCCTCATCTATTATTAGACTCCTTTGAAGCATCAACTTAGTATATGATCATTCTATAAGTTATTAGAGAAGATAAAATTTATCTCTTACTTTAGTAATATCTGTTGAGAATGGGTTTGAATTTTTATATGTATATATATCTAATCTTGTCTGGTTAACTTCCGGTGAATATTGTTACATTGTAACTATCTTGAATTCAAAATAAAAACGGTCAAATAGAGGAATTTATTTACTTAGCTTTTTTTCAGTTGTTAAAATAAATTATATTAAATTAATTATATATATATATATATTTAATTTGTTGAGTTTTTAAAGATAAATGTTTATTATAGACAGCTACCCAGGTTTCTTGCTAGGTCGCAATCATCAGGTTGTCAAATTAGATCCCATGGTGTTTATTGAAGATCTTATAGATATTAATCTTAAATAAATATTAAATTAAATAAATATTAGCTCTCACAATTTGTGATTGAGCACTGTATTTTCTTTGTTTCATCACAAAAAAATTATTTATATATATATACATATATATATATATATATATAAATTATATATATATATATATATATATGTGTGTGTGTTGTGAAAGGGAACAGTTGAAACTTTGTATAACTATGTTCTTGATTAGGTTAATCATAAGCATCTCCCCGGCAGATATTCTCCATATAAATTGCTATGCTCATAAAACAACATGACGTCACGAGTAGTTTCTCTTTATTTTCAACATTTTTTTTTACTTACAGCGAAGATGTGATTTATTCTCTCATGTCTAGATTTCGGTAGAAGTCTCTCTTTTTCCCCTCTCTTTCTTTCTCCGCCGCTTGAGATCGGCTTGAAAAAAGACAATTTTTCTCGCTTATCAGGATCGATTACCCAGAATTCCCTTTAAGATAATGATATATTTGAATTATAAAAAGTAGCTGCATAAATGTTAAAAAAAAAAAAAACAAGCTTTCGATTCTGAAATTTATAGAAAAATTATGGAAAGTCCTTACTACAACACTTCCAGATCGAACTTTTTTTTAACTAGTTGGTTGTTTGGATTTTACGGCATGTCTACCCCTTTTGGTTTATTTCAATTCTGAATACATTTTGTTTAAATCATTCCTGATAGGTACTCATTTTGTTTAAACACGTTTTTGTCAAACTGATTCTTTTCTATTTTACCCATATATGGGATTATAACAGGTACTACCACTCTGTTTCTTATGTAATATTGATGCAGCAACAGCAACACCTACTATTACTAATATTACTACTACTACTAACAATAATGGCATGACTGAGTGGGAAAGGTGATCCACTGGGAATTTTACAAGAAATATATTAATCCTCGTGTTACTTAATTGTATGACCGTTATTATCTTGCAACATCCTCTGGTTAAAAATGAAACCAAATTGTTAGTCATGAAATGCAAACATATAAATCCTGATTATCCGGTGTTGCTTAACTGCTGAATTCTTTTTTTATGACTGTCGTCACCTCAGCTAAATAATAGACCCTTCCGTTTTTTAGAAAGAAAGAAAGGGAAGAAAAAGTATATGATACAAAAATTATAATTAGAAAGAAATATAGAAAGAGAATTGGGTGAAGGTAGAGAGAGAGGTTGAGCGCACTGAAGCGATAAGGCTAATATGTTTATAAAATAAAATATACATTGAAATAGCATTAAAATTCTACTTTAGAATGCCCAGCATTTGTAAATCTCAAAAGTAAATAAATCAATACACCAGAGTCTTTTAAATGCCCCCACCTCCTCAACCGAGTCGCCGTTGGATAGCCGATTCTAGTTGGAACATATAATAAAATATTGGGAATTCTATGGATTCCCATACTTTTTAGTATATTACAATTAGTATTTCGCATTTTTCGCATTGTTCACTCGATTATCGTCTAGACTCGTTGGATCTTTTCGAATGGAAAGCAGATTGCCTTTTATATTACATGATTTCCAATATTTCTTATATTAAAAAAGAAGAATTCACAATGTAATATTGCCTGATGATCGTGAAAAGGTGAAAATATTAGTTGCGATACGTTGTTTTAATTTCCGTACTAGACAGCCCCCCGACTCAAACGCACGCTAACACACATTATATATATATATATATATATATATATATATATATATATATATATATATATATTGGCCAGTCTGTTTGTGAGTATGACCGATTGGTTATAGAAACACACATACAATATACATAAGAGAACATCAAAAGATAATTATGTAGAAAGAAAAGTATGTTACGTACAAAAAAGATTATATATATATATATATATATATATATATATATATATATATATATATATATATATGAGGGGGCGGAGAGGGAGGGAGAAGGGTGAGGAATGGAGAGAGAGAGAGAGGAACGGAAGGAGGAACGAAGAGAGAGTGAAGGGGAGAGAGGAATGAAATGAGAGGGAGAGACAGGAATGGAGAGTGAGATTACCCTAGCGCAGTGGGTAATGTGATGGTCTGTTACATTGTAAAAAGTGAGTTCAAACTGGTGTCGCTTTATCACGTTCACTTATGGACTAATGCCCTAAAGGAAGGCAAGAACTCTCCATGCCCCCGAATATGAATCAAATTGTACCCCTACCGTTCTTCTACAGGATAGATTTTGGCATCAAAATAACCCATAACAGTGGATATGCCTTTAAACAAACCCATATATATAATATATATATATATATATATATATATATATATATATATAAACACACTCGCATATGCAGAGAAAGCATACAGAAAAACTCACATGTATATATATATATATATATAATGTATAGCTTAGTCGGTAGATTCCTGGTTCGAACGGGCCCTCGCCAACTCACCGTATGAGTAGCACAGGGATTTGTGCCGTAATATGAAGAGCTGATGGTAGGTGTGGGGCTCCGCCTCAGACCCTAAAAAACAATCACATTGGCCTAGTGCTAGGAAAAATTGATAGACACCCTCGATGTCTAGTTGATACTAGGCCACCCCGATGACATTATATGATGTGGACAAGAACCTCATCACGAGTCCCGGTCAGTCGAAGGGATGTAGTAGTCCCGAAAATTTACTCGGTTAAATAAATGAAACTCAAAACAAACTAGAGTCTTCAGATATTTATTCCTCAACTACCATATTACGCTAACAATATTAGCATAATAAGTACGTTAATGCTTCACTCCTCAGCCCAAACCTAGTACATACTAATATTATATATAATATATATATATATATATATATATATATATATATATATATATATATGACAAGAGAGAGGTTAACATCAAAAGATGATTGTCTAGACAGGTATGAAAAATATTTTGAATGTGAAAGATACGTGTATATATATATATATATATATATATATATATATATATATATATATATATACAGAGAAATCACAGAAACAATGAAGCAAACAAACATATATACATGACGAGAGAGATAAGTTAACATCAAAAGATTATTGTCTAGACAGGTATGAAAATTATTTTGCATGCACACACACATACACACACACACACACACACACACACACACACATATATATATATATATATATATATATATATATATATATATATATATATACTGGCATATACAGAGAAATCACAGAAACAATAGACAAACACAGACACACACACACACACATATATACATATATATAATATATATATATATTATATATATATATATATATATATATATATATTGATTAATTTTATAAAAGATGGTAAAAAAAAAAGAATTAAAAAATGACAGAAAGTATTCAGTATTGAATCAAAAGAGACTGATTAAAATATATAAAAGCAAGAAACGAACTGCATCAAGAGTCAGTAAAAAAAAAAATGAGGCTAAAGCACAAGAAGATCACAAAACCGAATTAAGCAGTAGACATTGACGTAATCGTCTGTTGAATTCTCAGTCCGGCGTCGACATAATTGCATTATAATAAAAAGAAAAAGAATCGTTAGACTATCGTTCAAACTGTCATCATCTATAAACTCAATACATTTAGATGGTTTTTTTGTTTTTGTTTTTGTTCTTTTTGTTTTCGTTTTGTTTTGCTTTTTTGGTCTATGTTTATGCACTTTTTACTAATAAGGATTTTAGAAGATTATGTACCGAACAGTTATTTCTTTTCAGCTGATGAGGCTAATGTTAATTAAATGTGTTTGATTTTGTTTTGGTTTGGTTTGTTTTACGGCATATCAACCTTATTCAGGTGGTTCAATGCCGAAAAAAGGCATTTTGATAAATGTTTCTATGTTTCAAATCCCTAATATCTTTACATTGGTATAAATAATTTTCATTAACTTCTTTTGGTTTGGTTTTGTTTGGTTTGATCATGTTAATAGTATAATAACCAACTGGGTTATTTAATACCAACAACTATAAATATATTTTCTCTAAATGTTTGAGATGAGGTTTGATGATTAATATTATCTTCGTTATTCGGACTATTGTCCTCATCTTCATTGTTATTTGTATAACGTTTCGGTCGATATGCCCTTCGGCCTTCTTCAGGTATTTCTCCTCGGACTCGGGAACCTTCTTTTCGGACTCGGGAACTTTCTTGTCGTAATCGGGAGCCTTCTTGTCGTAATCGGGAAACATCACGGAACTTTGAACCTAACCCTTTATTCTGTCCACGGGCAACAGCAACATAGAATAATAATTAACACAGCTTAACACCTCTACCCCAGCTATGGTTAGTGGAACGAGAAAAGGATACCCCGTGTACAAAATAAAGGGTTAGGTTTAAAGTTCCGTGATGGCTCTCGATTACGACAAGAAAGTTCCCGAGTCCGGAAAGAAGGTTCCCGAGTCCGAGAAGGTTCCCGAGTCCGAGAAGGTTCCCGAGTCCGACGAGAAATACCTGAAGAAGGCTGGAGAGCATATCTGCCGAAACGTTGTACAGATAACAATGAAGATGAGGACAATAGTCCGAATAATGCAGATAATACTAAACAATAAATATAGTTGAAGAGATTCAAGGAGTGATTAGTATCCAGCTGTGTTGTAAGCAGAGTATGTTCTGAAGATCCAAACTTGGTAGGTTGTTTAAAAAGCAGGTTGGACTATTCCACTTGTGTATTTATGTCAACTTCACTTCCTGGATCCTCTATTTTTATCTGATATCTTTTACCGTTTTCTCGGTACCTGACACCTAATATTCTTTTATATATCTGAATAAGCTGCTTATATAAATATGTATTTGTATGAAAACCTGACAAAAAATATTTGAAAAGTTGAAATGACAATTGTATTTTAGACTAAACAACCATGAACACAGAATCAAATATATGGATCACAACCTTTACAGCAATACTTCCGCTCAAACGGTCAGGAGATTCTAAATTAAAAATCATAGACAGGATTGAAAAAGATAATCAACATTTTTATGTTGATGTCTTTTTCAATCCTTTATTGATCGGAGGGAATATAATTGGATAAACAATTTAAAAACCTATAATTCATTTGGACTTAATATGCAACTTAATTACACGGCCTGATAATGAAATGGCTGTCACCAACACTTATATAAACAAATACATTAGCCACTAGTCAATCACATTTAAGGATCGACTTCTAAACCTAATAAAAAGTCTCATTAGCGAGTTGTCTAAGAGAGAGAGAGACAGACAGACAGAGAGGGGGGAGAGAGAGAGAGAGAGCGTTGGGAGTAGACACATGCTATATGAGAGTGAGACAGATATAAGCTGAAATTGAAAATGGTTTTCACTAAGCAAATGTATATGTCACATCACTAGTATATATATATATATATATTATATATATATATATATATATATATATCCCAAACCCTCCGCACGAGAAGGATGTGACAAAAGGTCAATTTATTAAGCGGAATTTAACAATTTTGAATTCAGAGATTTCCTTCTCCTGGACTGGTTGCCTAACCAAGGTTAAAGAGCCCAGCTTGCCTTACTATTTACCCATAGCTGGAGGGATAGTAGTTGGATTCATACCTTTCCCAAGGGTGTTCCCGCTGTATGAAATGTAAACAGGCACATCCAGGATTTGAACTCGGATCGATAAGTCCATTTCCTACGACTCTAACAATTACACTACGCTCTCTCTCTCTCTCTCTCTCTTCTCTCTCTCTCTCTCTCTCTCTCTCTCTCTCCATATGTATATATATATATATATATATATATATATATTATATATATATAATTTTTTTCCTCCTATATATATATATATATATATATATATATATATATACACCGTTGTAACCATATATATTTTCACCCACTGTAGGAGACTAATATAAATTAAACATAAACCGCCATACCCATAAATATATGATCTTATTAAACAATTGAATCAATTTTTTCTATTGAGTCTTACTGAATCAGTTTTTTCTGTGACCAGATTCCCGCCATTATTGGTCCAGCCAATCATACTGTAACATGCCTCCCTCCCTCTCTCCATCCCCCTCCCCTTCCTACCTCTCTCTCTCTCTCTCTCTATATATATATATATATATATATATATATATATATATATCTTCCATCGCTGAAATACCACAAAGGTATTTGGATATTTATATTTAGTAGTAGGACCTGTGGATATACAACAGTATGATAACTTAATAATTACAACGTTTGATATGTTTACTTAAGGCAAAATATAAATATGTAAAAAGTATAATAATCATGAATTAACACTCTCTTACTTTTCTCTTTCTTTCTTCCTTTTCATCTTTTCATTATGTTCGATTGAAACAGATTAGCCTTATCGCTCCACCCCCCCCCCACCGTATGTATTATTTTGTCTATAAATCAAATAATCATTGGTAAACATACTCGATTCCTGAATATAATGTGACGTAAGTAGTGACATAGTTTCGGTCACAGACACCGAATCTCCATTATAATAAAATTATATATATATATATAATATATATATATATATATATATATATTATATATATTTTGTATAGTTAATTAATTAATAATTAATTAATTAATTAATTAATTAGGCGGGCATACCTATTCAAATGTAAAGCTAAACAAATCGAGAAAAATCAATTTCTGTATGTACATTTCGGCCTATTAGGCCTCATCAGATGCTCGCCTGTCAGCTTGACAGTCGAGTTTCGAATCACGCACAAGGCGGTCTTTCTATCTATATCTCTGCTGATGAGGCCTAATAGGCCGAAATGTACACACAGAGATTGATCTTTCTCGATTTGTTTAGCCTTAAATTTAATAGGTATGTCCGCCTAATCAATTAATTAATTAATTATTAATTAATTAACTTTCAAAATTAGGTTCGACTTCAATTAAGCACATATTCTCCCAAAAATTGTCGGCTAAAAAAAAAGCCATATCATAAATACATCGCTTGTGTATCTACTTCTATATATATATATATATATATATATATATATATATATATATATATAGATAGATAGATAGATAGATAGATAGATACAGGATAGTCCATAATGATATGACACATTTTAAATGCTATTTTCTCAGATTATACAAAACGACACAATTTACTAAATGTATTTATTACATGACGGATACAAAGGAGTTTTACATGTTATCTAAGATTTGAATACAACATGGTGCAACCTGCTATACATCACGACTTTCAATGACAACACTTCGAGCAAATTTTCCAGAATATCTCATTTCGAGATTCGGTGATATCCATTGGCCATCCAGATCACCTGATCTAACCCCAGTGGACTATTTTCTGGGGGATTACCTGAATGGTCGGGTATACGCAGGTAGGCCCCACACGATAGCAGAACTGAAAGAAAGCATCCAGAGAGAGATGACAACTATTCCAGTTGATATGCTAAACCACACTTTACGTGGTATGAGAAATCGAGCTCTCGAATGTTTTCGTCATGATGGTAACCATCTTAAGGTCATAATATTCAAATCTCAGATCCCATGTGAAACTCATTTGTACCAGTTATGTAATAAATATATTAGTCTTGTGTGTCGCTTTTGTAATGTGATTTTAAATGTGTTTCATCATTATGGTCCATCCTATATATATATATATATATATATATATATATAATTATGGACTCTTTCGTCGATTTCGACGCATGAGGGTTCATACAATGAACAAACCACACAGTGATTTGTGTATAGTGGTGAAGGGTTGTGTTGGACCATCCGCACTTTTTGGCACAGTCGATAGGAAAGAATTGGTGCACAAATGCCACAAACCCAATCAACGACTGACCTCAGAAATTTTGAATTCAGAGTTTTCCCTCTCCTAAACTGGTTACCTACCCAAGGTTAAAGAGACCAGTCTTCACTGCTATTTTATTCATTGCGGGAGGGAAAATATATGGATTCATACCTTTCCCAAAGGTATTAGCGCTATGTGAAATGCAAACAGCCTTGTCTGAGATTTGAACTCGGGTTAACAAGTCCATATATATATATATAAAGAATCAGGGATTATGATTAATATTATTATTATTATCAGACATACTGGGAGTCAGAAAAGATTTATTTCATTGTAATTTTACACAATAAGTTTCTCTTTGAGTTCGCAATTTCCTTGGATAATTCTATTGTCTGTGACACGCGTAATATATTCACTTACAAAGGTTAATTAAACCAGTTTTCTTCAAAGACAGTTTTTCTTTCAATTTAAAACGTGCCAATGATGAATTAAAAAGAAAAACATCCTTCAAATAAAATACCCTAAATATGCCTTTAGGTAGGGAGATCTATCTCTAGGTAAAACAGATTTTTTAACCCATACATTTTACCAACATGAATTTCAAAATTTCATTTCTTTCTGTGCAAACAAGACTGCATTTGCATGATTTAACTTAAAGGCTTATTTAATTTGAGAAAAAAAGATATAAAAAAAAAGAAATAAGAAAGACTCATGCACGTTCTAAATTAAAAGATCTTTAATTACGTCAGAGGGATTTTTCTTTTTCAATGCAATTTAAGTCATTACGGACTCTGCGTGACAGGCAGGCTGTTATTAATTAAATCTGTTTGCATGGGTCTCCGCTGGGGCGTGGAAACGGGTCATTTACCCAGATCAGGTCTTCTTCCCGAGGTCAAAAGCGACTTTATAATTAGAACCTTATAGAAGCCAAGAATTAAGGGGGTTATTATGAACAGTGACAGTTTAGAAGGAATTACAGTTTAAGCACGCACTAGTTCCTTATCAGTCAAACCGATATCCGACACAGGTATTGCATCAAACTAATATAACAATTAATGTAGATTATTATTATTAGTAGTAGTAGTAGTAGTAGTAGTAGTAGTAGTAGTAGTATTCTCACACCTGCCGGAGCAGGTAGCTCACGAGAAGCTGAGTGACAGCAAGTCTCCCTAGGTCTTCTGAGTATTCTAGCCGATCTTAACAGTGCTGTAGTTTGGAACGGCTCGATTCTTCCTCTGATTTCGAATTCACCCAAATTATTTTTCAGAACTTTGGCGACCGTTCCAAGGGCACCAATTACAATTGGTACGACCTTCACCTTCATGTTCCACAGTTTTCTCAGTTCTCTGGCAAGATCCAAGTATTTGTTTATCTTTTCGCTTGCTTTTATGGTGGTCGCCGGGACGGTAAAATCCACGAGATGACATATTATTATTATTATTATTATTATTATTATTATTATTATTATTATTATAAACAGGACCTGTGGATAGACCACAGTATGATAATTTGATTATTACAACGTTTGAAATGTTTACTTAAGAGCTATTCCAAAATACTTCACTATTATTAAGTATAATAACCTTGATTTAACTCTCACTCTTGTATTTTCTTTTCATCTTTTGCTTATTTTCCATTGAAATAGATTAGCATTATCGCATCTAAGCTACACTTAGTAAATAGATATATACAAAAAATCCAACAATATTTAAATCAGTACATTTTTGATCAGATAGAAATGAACCAATTTTTCTATTACAGTCTTGTGATACCCCAATGTTCCCTCATTGGTAAACTACAATGGTTTTCTTTTAATATTGGCATCATTTATTTGCATAAAATTTTCTAATCAGCCATAAAATATTGTAATTCTTAAAATCACCATTAATAGAAGGATAATCATTTTATCTATGAATATTCAAAAAATATCCACACTCTTGTAATATGAAAGATTTTATAGGTCTTCCTTTGACGAAAAGAGTTGCCATACCAAGGTTAACAAGCCTGCTCTGTCTTGCTATTTACCCATAGCTTGATGAGGAATAGTCGGCCTTTCCAAAGGGTACTAGCGCTAAATAAAACGTATATATGAGAGTTATAAAGACAGACAGACAGACAGAGAGAGGGGGGAGAGAAAATAAATAAAGGAAAAAACTTTAAATTTGCTTCATTGTAATAATTTATTTCAACTGCATGATTACAGCATCTTCAGACATAAGCACAAACATGGTTATCACTGAAGAAATTGCCCAAAATACAGGGGTTAGATTTCTAAATCTTGGGGTAAATTATTACAATGAAGAAATTTCAAGTCTTTTCTTTAACTTATTTTATATATTGTTCTGTCCGTCTACTTAATGGCACTAGTCACGTCGAGCTCTCCCTAGGGTTTACCTGTATCACTACGGTTAAACAACGCATGGAATGATCCTCATTGCCACACACACACACACACACACACACACCACACACATATATATATATATATATATATATATATATATATATATATATATATAATTACTGATAATATGATATAATGTATCTCTATGTAAAAAAATTATAGAGCATGTATATCTAAGTTAGGGCAGCACGGGCATAAAATCAACGGCGCTTGTTAAGTGTACTTGGTCTGAAAATCGTAAATACAAGTCACTTTCGGTTACCAGTTCAAATCCTGGACACCGCTGCTTGCATTTCCCATAGAGCTAATATGCTTAGGAAAGGTATGTATCTAACTAGTCTCCCTCCAACTATGAGTAAAATTGTAGGGCAGACTGGACTCTTTAACCTTGGATAAGAAAAGCAGTCTAAGAGAGTCAGAATTCAAAATTTTAAACTCCCCGTAAAAATTCACCTTGTGTTGCATCCTGCACGTGAGGGTAGTTGGTAAATATATATATATATATATATATATGTGTGTGTGTGTGTGTGTGTGTGTGTGTGTGTGTGTGTGTGTGTGTGTTTGTGTGTGTGTGTATGTTTGTGTGTTTGTGCGTGTTTGAGAAAGAGAGAGAGAGAGTGGATGTATGTATATATGTGTACATATATCTCTGTGTTTTTGAACATATATATATATATATATATATATATATATATATATATATTGGACCACATATATTAGGCGTGCAATTCAAAGATTGGCTGTTAGAGTAAGTAGCACGTGCCCCGAGGAATACGCGATGGCAGACACACAACATCCAGGCATTCACAATGTCCCGAGCCCGCGATCGGCGAACACTTACTTAATATAAATACTTGCCGATCCAACTATAGTGATCTTCATTTTTCCATTCCGCTCAAGGCTAGGACGAAGCAGCATTTAAATTTCCTCGAAGCTGTTTCGATTTTCGTCCTACCTTGTGCAGACAAATTAGACCTAAGCACTCACTTATTTTACTGGGTGAGCGACTTGGGTCTGGTGTGACTTCATGGGGGTTTTCTTAGTTTTATTTTTGCCCCCCCTCTTGCCAAACCTATTCCTTATTCCTTAGTCCTTATTCCATATCCATTCATGTCGTAATTAATTTACAACTTGACTTTTAATCGATTCCGGGTGTAAAACTTGAAAAGCACCGAACGAAAGGGCCCTTGTTTTATCAATAAACAATTTTTTTCTATTCCTTTCATTCCTCCTTAGTCTTCCACCCATTGTCATCGTGGTGATCACTATGATAACCCTGAACATATTATATGAATTTGCCTGTACCAAAAAGTTACTTATATATATATATATATATATATATATATATATATATATATATATATATATATATATACTCATGCACACAAATACATGGGTATTTGTATGTATGTTGATTGTGTGTGTTTAATCTGATGTAAATATATAAATGATAATCTAAGTTCTTTTTGCAATTTCCATTAATACAATTAATTCCATTTTTTCGGAATTAATAGATTCTCTTATCAGTAAGAAAATAGATTTGTTTGATACATTTTCTAGAAACAACTCAGATTGTCAGATTCAATATTAACTGATGCTTATTGGTGACCTTAACTTTGCTTTATCCAATAAATATCAGATCACTGGTAACAAATCATTGGGACGTTGGGAAATGTGATAAATATGAAAATAACCATCGCAGGGAACCTAAAAATCAATATCTATTATTATATTAAAGCTGATATAATCAGTGATTGTTTTATAAAGACTTTTTCCTATTAATTTAATGACACAAAATATTTGCCAAAATATTCCTTAGTTCTGGGATTTAGTTATGTTTGAAAAAACTATATTTTAATTAGTTCTAATAATAATAATAATAATAATAATAATAATAATAATATATTTTCAGCTAGTATATTAGGTCTGAGACCTGTCAGCTGTTCATTATAAATATTCATTTTAAATCCACAGAATATTTAATATCATTCCACAGATTATCCAACTTTGCCTTGAAGGAGTTTAGAGATGGGGCATTCACTACTGATGAAGGTAGTTTATTCCATGTATTCACCACTCTGTAGCTAAAATAATTTTGTCTTGCGTTTGCTTTACAAGATTTTTTTAAGGAGTTTTAGTTTATGTCCCCTTGTATAGGTATTTTGAGCAATGTTTAGTAGGTCAGAGTTCGTTGAATAAAAACCATGCGTGTATTGTAGGCTTCAATCGTAATTTGTAATAAAGTTTTTAAAAACTTCAAACTTCAAACTTAAAAAAAACTTTAATCGTAATTTGTAATAAAGTTTTAAAAAACTGACTCTTCTCTTACTTCAGATCTACCTATTATTTTACCCTTCTCTATATACATATTGATTAATTACACCTTATATATGTTTCTCTGTGAGTTTAAAGACATAGAGATTGGGGAGTGATAGATGGTTTTAAATTTCCAACTCAAAACATTTAAAAACATCCATAAACGTTTAAACAAAAAAAATATTTTTCTTTCCTATTATATTGTCCTGAAGAAGGCCTAATATAAATGGAAACGTTTAATCGTCAACCTCAAAATAAATTTATCTCTTTTTGGAACACTTTGTTTCTTTCTAATTTATATACGTAGATAAACATTTATGTTTTTTTAATCTATTTATATTATGCAGCGTTTTATTTGTTATTGTTTATTTAGACACAATGATTTAAAACCTTTTTATGATGTTTCAATTTAATTAAGTAGTAAACATTTGCTATTTTTCTGTGAGTGACCCTCGCCCATATAGATGGTTGTTTTCCATTGAAGACCTAGAGATAGCAAGTCTCCTCGGTATTCCAGCACTTTCTCTTCGGTATTCTAGCTGATTTCATTTGTATTATGGTCTGGACAGTCTCCATTCTTTCTGTTTCGGAATTTAAATTCCCACACCACCCTGTCGTCTGGGGCGTTAGAATGCACAGACTGCACCTCTGCAGAGGGGTAAGACTCCCCCAATGGGGCCACCTGTTGGCCGTGGGTGGCGACCCGTGATGATTAATGATAGAACCCAGGCTGGTTGAGCAGTCCATGACTTGCAATACTCCAATTTGGCCTATCTTGGACTAGAGAGGCGGCTGTAGAGGCCCTCTCTAATCCATCGGCTGGTCACGTCAAGCCCTAGCACCTATATGATTTTCCCAACCCTATTGCCCTTATCGCAAGCCCCAACCCTTTTTGTCATATGGGTGCTAGAAAGCAATGGCTGAGGATCTACATGTCCTGGGAATGACGTTAAACTCGATCTGATGGTGAGGTTCCAGTTTTGGGGGTTTAGGGAATGTGGAACACCCCTTCTTCACCATTGCTCCCTGGTTGACTCTGACCCGGAGTGGTAGTACTTGTTTGGATCCCATTTATGGGTTAAATAGAAAAATGTATGTAAAAGAAAATTGTGTATCCATTAAGAATTAATTGATCTAAAAAAAATTATCGGCATTAAATTACCCACTGAGGTTGATATGCTGTAAAACAAAACAACCCAAACCAAACAAATTTCTACTGTCATTTTTCCATGTTTTTCGGAAATGATTGAATAGCGGTTCTTTTTCTTATTATTTTCCCCTTGTATCAGAGTAAGCGCGAGTCTCCTTTTGGTTTGCAAGACTCTTCTAAGTAACTTAGCCTGATTTTAACAGTGTTGTGGTCTAGATTGTCTAGATTCTTTAATTATTTCATTGTATAGTTAACAACCGTTGCTTAATACAGAAAAAATGTTTGGTACGTTCCACAGATTTAATCTTTGTTTTTCTTATAAAAGTAGTCACTGGTGGTCTTAAAAGAAAACAATATATATATATATATATATATATATATATATATATATAAAGCAACAGGTGACCCTTAGTTTTGAGCAGCAAAAAAAGAGAATTCAGAATTTATATACACACATATATTCAGGGATATATATGTGTGTGTGTGTGTATTCGTATATGGATTTATATACATGCATATGTGCCTTCGTATACATGTACATACTCGGACTTATATACATGTATGTATGTATATATATATATATATATATATATATATATATATATATATATGCGTATATGTATATATATATATATATATATATATATATATATATATATATATACATATATGACTATATATATAGTCATATATGTATGTATGTATGTATATGTATATACGGATATATATATATGTGTATGTATATACACATGTGTGAATGTATAATATATATATATATATATATATATATATATATATAATATATAAAGAATGACATAGAGAAAGGGAAAGAGGGTGATACGTACGTATGACTTAATTTTATATTGACCTTCGTTGTTATATATCTTTTTATTTTTATAGTTCCTTTCTTTCTTTCGTATATAACTCTTTTCTGGAATCTCTTTTTTTTTTTTTTTTGCAAAGGAGAAATAGAAGATCTCTTGGGGGTTATTTTATTGTGTTGTTTTGTGCCATTCATTTTCCGACTGTTTGCCTCCACATTTGTCCCGGCACAGACTGATGGATGAGTTACCGCCGACTTGCAATCTCCATAAATGAATCTAAAGACGCTAGAAAACGAGCAATGGCGGTGTGAAAGATTTGAAAGTCAGGAAGCGGATTTTCCACTTGTTCGCCTTATTCCTCACGTCACGTTAAACACAAAACGGCATTTAAGTTGGGTGACTAGTGCCCCAGGTATTAGGTACTTACATCCACCTCTCTCTCTCTCTATGTCTCTGTCTCTGCCCCTCTCTCTCTCTCTCTCTCTCTCTCTCTCTCTCTCTCTCTCTCTCTCTCTCTCTCTCTCTCTCTCTCTCTCTCATATATATTGTGTGTGTGTGTGTGTGATTAAATTCAACTAGATAAAGTAATGAAAAATATACATCACCTCCTCTCCCCCTCTCTCTCTCTCCCCCCTCTCTCTCTCTCTCTCTCTCTCTCTCTCTCTCTCTGTCTCTCTCTCTATATATATATATATATATATATATATAAGTTAAGAGAAAGGAAATGAATCCGACGGTATGAGTATAGATAAAAGGATATGAAAACAATACAATATGCTGTTATTGAAAACATTTTATATCATATTCATAGCTAATATGAACAATATTTCGATTCATAAAAATCATCTTCAGAGCTTATATTGTGCTTATATTCTGAAACTACACCATAACTTTTTTGGCAACATCAATGTTTTCGTTTTGAATTCATATATATATATATATATATATATATATATATATATATATATATATATTGCGGCGAAAAGAAGCCCAGCACACCAGAAACAGAGTCTCACAGACTTTTATTTTTAGTAATAATTCATTTTTCTTTAAACCAACGAATGCCCTGATGAAGGTCTATCGAAACAGATATATATGTATACATATATACTTTAGTTTAAAGAAGACTTTTTGCCCGATTAAAAAATATAATTGCATAATACTGAGTGAACATTATATGCGTATATAGTGGGGAGGCGTTGGTAAGTGAGGCACTCAACATCAGACGCAAAAAACAATCTCTCTTGTCTGTCGCTAGGTACAGGGGGATAGACTCCATTGTTGTCTGTCTGAAAACTTCAATACGCCATTCCACTAATATAATGTAAACTCAATATTTCATCAATGTTTTTTCTGAACATGGTAGAATATTTTCTTTTGAATAAAATGTTCATTTTTACTCCAATTGAGAGCGTGCGTAGCTTTTACAGAATCGCAGTTTATTTTTGATAATGCATCACTAATTCAGTGAGAAATTTGGGAACATTTATTATATATATAATATATACATATATAAATATAATATGTGTGTGTATTTTGTGCATATGCATATAAGCGTTTATGCATATATATATATATATATATATATATATATATATATATATATATATATCTTATTATAAAGGAGATTGTGTGTTTTTCTGTCTGTAACCGAAACTATATTACTACTCAAGTCACAATTTCCTTTGTTATTGACATCACAATCTCAATGATTTTATTTTTATTTAAATCTCAATTATTAATAAAATTGTTTTACATTATTAATGCTGTTGACCATATCCACATATTAACAACATGCAATTATATTTATATATACAACAAAATAACGGTTTACAGTGTGAACGGGAAGGCTAATTTGCATATTGATATTTAAAATGTGATTTTAATAAATATGTGTTTAGTACTATTGATTTCTAACTGTTTGGTTTTATTTTAATGAATATAAGCAAAAATCTCTTCAATAAATCTTAAATGAAATCCCTTAACAAGAAGAAATAACTGTAATTTTATTCTTTACTTCCTCTTTTAACTAAATACTTAAATTAGAAAAAATAACAATGAAAGACGAGAGTGATGGAAGTGTAAGTTTCAGTTGTTCTATTTTTCGATTATACCCCCCTGTTTCAAATCTTTTTATCTGCATTCTTATTTAGTTTCATTAGTCTTTCTAATTTAATACAATATTTTATTACATTCAAACTTAAATACTTGCACCCGGAGGGTGCATATATTTGCTAGTATATATATATATATATATGAAATTTAACATTTTTTAAAAATCAAATGATGTTTATAATTGCTGACAGAAATCTGTTTCGACTGCTTCAATAGATCGGTCATCATCAAGAGCAACATATGAGAGAAAGACAGGATAAAACACCCATTAGAAGAAAGGGTACAAACAAAACGCTATTATTCAATGCTGGAATTTTTAAAAATGCGTGTTCTGTGTTAAAAATAAAATAAATTTTATTTTTAAAAATCAGAAGCGTTATAGTTCATAATAAAACTCAAAAGAGTTTGATGTAAAATTATATAAAAGTGTATAATGAGTATCAAAATTGTTCATGATATATTCCAGCTATTAAAAAGTAATTTACAAGTTCACAGCATAATTGAAGAAAGATGTAAAGTTTCAAATCACTTGTGGTGTTGATAAATCCGTAGTGTTGTAGATAAAAGCCTTCAGAGGTGTAAAAATCCAGATATTTTGTTTTTCATTAGACAAATATGAAAAATATATGGAAATTAATCCGACAGTATTAAATTGTTTTATCCCGTCTTTCTCTCATATGTTGCTCTTGATCATGACCGATCTATTGAAGCGGTCGAAACAGATTTCTGTCAGCAATTATAAACATCATTTGTTTTTTCAAAAATGTTAAATTTCATACTGTCGGATTAATTTCCATCTATTTATGTGATAATATAAAAAATCTGATAAATGTGAAATGTAATAATATAAAAAAAAATCTAATAACATCATTTGTTTTTTCTAAAAATGTTCAATTCAGCTATGAAAATGATATAAAAATATATTCAGGGGCCGGATTAGCTCAGTCGGTAGTGCGTTCGGCTAGTAACCACAAGGTTCCTAGTTTGATACCGATCCTCGCCAACTCAGTGTATGAGTAGCACAGGGATATGTGCGGTAAAGTAAGTAGCTGATTGTAGGTGTGGCGCTCCACCTCAGACGCCAAAACAATCTCCTTGGTCTAGCGCTATTGAAAAGGGAATAGACTCCCTCACTGACTGGCTGATACCGACTTTAGGCCGCCCCGACGACTTTTTATCTATACATATATATATATATAATGTGAGTCTGTGTGCTTAGCAGTGTATTTCATGCATATACATACAGTCCTATATATATATATATATATATATATATATATATATATATATATATATATATATATATATATATATATATACAGAGGCCAGGAAGTAAAATCTTGATAACTGAAGTGGCGGCCAGTGACTGGGGTTAGCGGCTAAATGCTTACCAAGTGCTCCAAGACAGAAGCCGTGACTCCGCACAATTTACCAACGCTAAGTTGTTCTGATCTAATTTCTTTATTACCAGACATTTCAACTTTTTCTTTGTTACTATTTTAGATTTTTAGCATATTTTTCTTCCCCTTTTACATCTTTGTCTTTTATTCGCTTTTTTTTTCTTTTTCTTCGTTTTTTTTTATTCTTTGTATTCATCGCTTCACGTCTTTTTATTGCAAAACCTTCGCACACCGACCCAATCAACTTGCCTTTAAGTCTCTTTAGTCTTTACACCTCGCCACCCAGTCTATCTTTCTTTAAGATTTATAGCTCCCTGACAAGGTTGCCAACGAAGAGTTATTCCTTTCTCGTAGGACAGACTGTAGAGGTTTAGATTCGCTGACGTATGTGGTTTGGTAAACAGAAGGGGGTTTCTGTTTTTCTCGCCCGCGAAGATGACATTAAAATCGAGTTTATGAGTCTAGTCGTCTTGTCTCTGCCGGTCACATGAATTACTTATTTCTGCTGAAAGGATTAATACAAATATCTACCTATTTTCTTGGAAACTTTCTGGATTCCCAATAAACACATGCTTATATAATCAATTATATATACGGAGGTCAATATGAATCAGTTTTATTTTGTTACTAGAAGTGGCTACCCGGGGTCGCTTGAGTAGAGGGGGGATTTTGTATAAGTTAGTCTCGCAGATCCATTATTACTTATTACGAGTGAGATTCTCACTGGATGTCCCATAAAAAATCCCCACGGAAATATAAAACAATATAGTAAGAAATTTCCATTCAATGATTTACAATTTTTTAAAAAGAAAGATATAAATGATGCAATTAATTCATTCAAGCCATATTATATTCCAAAGCGAAAAAAAAAACATACAAAAAAAAAGATAAACAAAATAACATGCAAATTACTTTCCCTTATGTTACTTTTCGAATTTGAATTTTTAAATATCTTCCCAAATATACATCAAATTTTGATTATTTTTGCTCAAACCCCAGCCCTGGTGATATTTAATGTATAAATATATTTACTATGAGGTTAATTGTTTTATTTTCAAAGTTTCTCCGGATATACATATACACACAACTGCCCTTTATATATGTATAATATAATATGATATAATATGATATCATATGATATACATATACATATATATTGTATATATATAATATACTTATATATTAAGTCATTGCCAATAACTAATCAAAACATAGAATAGTAAACGAAACACACGGAAATAGCTTTCTAAGTTATTTTGAAATTCACTATATGTGTAATGTTGTGAAGTCCACATATTCTTCTCTGTTGGTATATCAAAGAAGTCTAATTTTTTCTGCATATATTATATCTCTATCATATATGTATATATATATATATATATATATATATATATATATGTATGTGTGTGTGTGTGTGTGTGTGTGTGTGTGTGTGTTTTTGTGTGTGTGTGTGTGTACAAACAAAAAATTACACTCCTCAGATATACTAACAAAGAAGAATACGTGGGTTCCACAACAATATATATGTGCGTGTGGGTGTGTTATTAATATGTCTATATTATAGTCCTTGACAGCTAAAGCACCAGAGACTAAAAGAATCAGCAAGTCTAAAATAAACCTTTATAAAAGAAAGACGGAGCCTTTCGAAATATCAAGAATATAAATGGAACTTAACATCTAACTTTGTTTTTCATTTATTTAACATACTTCTTTCATGTTCATGCTTTGAATAACAACCAACAAGTTTTTCCCCATACATATATAATATACATACATACATACATACATACACACACATATATATATATATATATATATATATATATATATTGTATCTACACAAAAATTATCATCATATACATGTGTGTGTGTTATGGAGTCCACATATGCTTTTTGTTGGAATATTTTAAACACACACACACACACACACACACACACACACACACACACATATATATATATATATATATATATATATATATATATATATAATAGTATATTTAGAATGAATTATATTAGCTTTTTAGATTTGTTGTAAATATAATAGACACACAAGTAGCTAGTAATGCACCCTTTCTTCCTAAATACACATTTTATTGAAATTAATAATACATGCTGAAAGCTAATGTTGAAAATTATTTTTCTTTGTAAATGGAATAATTTTATATTTCTCTTCGCTTAAAGCCTAAGAAATATTTGCACCCCCCCCCCACATTATCCTTCGTGTTTTACGGCTGTAACAGCTTTATAATTGATGAGAACGTTTTTATGGATTTAACCTGAATACCACACGGTCTGTCTAAAACTCAATAGATCCAGCATTATTATAAATAACTAATTGAAATCAATATTATTCATAATGTTTAACGAATAAATTGTTTACCAGATAATCGATAAATACTATAAAACTATTAAAATAAATCTATATAAAATGAGATCCTCTGTTTGTTTGTTTTTCGTGGACTTTTTGTGAGTGCTTTTTAGTCCTTATCCGTTCACGTCTGAAATCTTGCAATTTCATTCGTATTGAAAAGGAAAAAAATCTTGAGCATGCGCAGACGTCTGCATGAAACTCATGTTTTTGATAAGTCCATGCGTTAGTGACAGCGTTCGATTGTCTCTTATGGAAGGCATTAAAATATTTTTATTAATAATCAATATCGAATGCAGAACTGTGTGCATAAAAAATGCATAACAACACCCGCCATTATAAGCGTTTGATGTCGCCTTATCTAAGTTTTATGTTTAGCAGTCCTGATTTGCATCTCTGTGAGCGAAATGGTGGACTGAAAGAAAAATAAAGAATGAGACGCGTAGATACCGTCAGTTTAAACGCAAAGGAGCGGCCGACAACAGACCCGGCCATTAAAACCTTAAAAAAGAATGAAAACATTTTTTTGGTTTTGTTTTGCGTATTTAAAAAAGAATTGTGTTTTTGTGACTAATATTTTTCTTATAAAGCTGAATTTTCTATTATTAATTTTTTTTTGTTATTTTAATAAATTTTTCTATTTGATTTTTTTTTTTTTTTTGTGCGTTGTTTTAAAATGTTCGTATCTTTTTCTTCAAGTTTCTGAAAGCATTTTTCGTGTGTTTAGGACAGCCAAGTTCTTGCTGCAAGGAACAGACATGAAAATATCAAATCTCTTTTAAAAAAATAAAAATAAACAACGCCAAACCGGTTCTGGTATTTCTGATAATATATAGATTTTTATCGATGCTAATGTACGAAACGAACAGCAATTAAATTATTTTAAATATAAAACATTTCCTACCACTATTTTGTTCTGGCAATCGTCAGTTTTGCAAGACCATGGATCTGTGCCTACATCTCTTAAGTAGTGTTGCGAGGTTCAATCTTAAAGGAGTGTTGACGTTATAGTAATGCTACTTCTTATATTCTCTTGGCTGGGATCAGCTTGTCTGCTCTTCTGTACTAGAGTTGCTGGTATCCCTTGATATATTATTGGGCTGGCATTTTCTGGAAAATTACTTGAGGATATCTTGTCTTGTGCCGTTCATAGTTTTTGATAAGACGTTCTTTTTTTGTTTTTGTTCTTTTTGTTTTTTATAAGCCCATTTTTTTTATCCCCAAGTGAAAATGCCTTGGGGAACAGCAACTCATCTTGTGTCTGTTCCCTTCAACCGCTCAGTCCAGATTAATCTCTCATCATTCTCTCTTTCTCTTGCTCTCTTCCTTGGCTTTTCATGACCAATAAAAACCGACAGGTAGTCGTATGCTGACCAATTAGAAATAGACAGCCTAGTTACTTTCCTCTATTATCTACACGTAACTTGAATAATTAGAATATATTGTATTATTAACAAATACTACGAAGATAAATAAAAATAACAGAAACTGGTTAGATTACTAATCATTAATACTCGACACGTTCACTTCGGACAGGATGTTTACCACAACATAAAATCGAAATTATGAGACATCCATCGAATTGAACTCAATGTGGTCACCATTAACCTCAATGGGACGCCCTAACTACCACAATAACATTATTTCGTCATTTTCCGTTAATACACACAATTATTTGACATCCATCCGTCTACTAGAGACGATGGTATATTGTCCAAAAACAAGTGGAACTATGTAGCCTAGACTGGTTCATATGGAGGATGTGCTGTCGCCCACGAAGCAGGCTCTCCTCTCCACACTGCCGTTGTGGTCTAAAGAAAAGGCAAAAAAATGCAGTTTGCAAAGATAGTGTTGCAGGAGTTACTGGATAGCTCTAAAGTTCAGGATCACAACACCTTAGGGACTCCAGCTCCTGATTTGACTTCGGGGTTTACTCAGCCTTTCCTTGGAATGATGTATAGCCACTAGGCACCGGAGGTTTTATAACAGACTTTTCCTTGTCTAGATAGATTGCCGTCAAAGGCTAAGGAGCCCCATCTATCACATTTTGGGATTTATATGAGTAAAAATTTGACAGATCTTTTTAGTGATACTGTGTGACCACACACCCACCTCCCCAGACAAGAGGAGGCGTACCAGTTTACTTACCGACAACCTGACCATGCAACTGGTAATAATAGATTGCGTGGCACTAGTAGCAGGTAAGATAGAAGACCTATCTTTTCCTGACCTGACACATTCATTTGGTTGTTTAGTTACTAAGAAAAACAAACACCTAATATAATTAAATTGATAATTAAGAAACGTTATAACAACTTTAATTTGAATTTCGTGCATTAAGGAAAAGTTATTTATCAAATGTCTGATAAAACAAAGAAAATAAGTCTTTACAAAAATATATTCTTAAACGATTAAAACGAAGCTGTTCTTTTTTTTTCATTTTTTTTTCTTTTTCATTTTTTAATCTTTTTTTTTTTTTTACTTTTTCATATTCCGAATGAATATGTAACCGCGCCTTAAACAAAACATTAAAAAATGGAATATATTCTATTATTAAAAAATACTACAAAGATAAATTAAAAAACCCAAACCAAACTGTATTTCCGACATTCCCACGAACATTGAAGTATGACATCAAAGCCAGCAAAAGTGTTTAAAAAAAGGAAATTAGATAATAATCAAGACAAAGCAGCCGACATTTTAAAAATAATGAATAACACATTTGATCGGCTGGGTAAAAAAGAAAGAAGCATTTTTCCCTCTTTTAATGCTTTTCAAAGGGAGGTAATTGCTTTGCAAAGTAATGCGCATGCGTGCCACTGAAAATTGTTTTGATTTAGTCTTTTTGTCTTTTTCTTTGCTTTTTTTTGTTGTTTTTTTTTTTTTTGTGTGTGTGTCTTTGTATAATTTTTCCATTTAGTTTTCGATTTATTCCATTTGTTTACTTTTTTTGTTTCGAATTTAATTTTTTCGTCAATTAGATGATATTCCATGATTTAATATTAAATTAATAGAAACCATTCGTTAATAGAATACCATTGTAAGTTGTTATTATTATTAATAGCAGTAGAAAATCTTGATGAAGTAATTAATGGAATAGTGGATTCTGTGCAATACCAAACACTTCCAAAAGTGCCAAAACATACAGTAATGAATAATACGCTTGTTCCTTAATATTCCGACCGTTATCATCTTACAACCCCCTCTTCTTAAAAATCAACCATCCAAATCGTTTAAGATGAAATGCAAAAAATGAGTATCTGGGATTTGCTTACCGACAGAATTCTTATTAGTGTCGTCACCACAGCTAAATAATGGACCATTCTTTTTGTTCTATAAAAAAAAAAAGAGGGACATACTACAGAGAAAAGAAAGAAAAGAAAAGAGGGACATACTACAGAGAAAAATATAAGAAAGAAATGAAGAAAGGGTAGTGTTACATAATTATTAGATACCTAATATTTATGGCAATAGAGTAGAAATCAAAATGGCCGTTAAAAGCTACAGCCCACGGCCTTGAAGGATGAGTGAAAAGGCTTGACCTCAGTTCTAACCTTCCAGTGGATACCGTGAGAACCGGTAGAAAGGACCCTCTATTCCGGTTTAGATAGTAAGTAAGTTTCAGTCAGTTAGCAAGTAGGAGCCGAGCTCGTAGGATGTAAGTTTCACCTGCGCAGATTGTCTGGTTGTGGATTTAAAAATAAAGTAAGATCAAAGCAAATCGGGGTCTTGTGTTATTACCTCTAAAAACTAAGAATGACACAGGGCTTCTGATAAAGAGAAATCCCCAATAGAAGACCAGACCCGAAGTCCCCAAGAAAGTCCAGACCTTAGAAGAGACCAGACCAAGATAGATCAGAATAGCAAAGCCGGCCAGAAGAAAATACGAGCAGAAGTAAGAAGTAAAGAAAGGGTATACAACAGTAGGGGAGAATTAAGTGAAGGGGCGATAACGCTAATCTGATTAATTGAACATAACAAATAGAAGGAAAGAAAGAAAAAGTGTCTAAGTTAAATCAAGATTAGTATACGTTTTACGTATTGAACTTTTTTGCAATAGCTCTTAAGGAAACATATCAAACGTTGTAATGATTGAATAGTCATGAAAACTCAAAAGTTGAAGCAATTCACCAATGATAAGTCTTCTCCGCTTGTTATGTTTAGATATATGTCTGAACAAACCTCACCTTCTAAAATGTTAAGACAATATACATGTATAATGGAATATAAAATACACGAGAGTGATATGCATTATTATTGACCAGAATTAATCGAAGTGAATGGTTATGTTTAAGCTAAAGAAATTGAATCTAAAGAAAACCACTGATTGTCCAGACTGTAACTCCAGATTTATTGATTGAAAATAATCAATAAAACAAAAGTGCTCGTTCGTTTTAAATTACCGATTTAATGTCGTTAGGGACTGGCTTCTTCCAAACATTACAACAGAAATAATTTAGAAACTTAAGTCAACGCAGAACAACTGGATTGTTGTGATTTTTCCCCCAAACAGATTTGCCAAAAAGATCGGGACTATTATTTTAGTTTCCATGTAGTTTCTGTTGCTGGTCACTAAAACATCATTTGGAAATTTTAGCAACGATTCGATAAACAAATCAAAATACTGACTTAAAATATGACAGCATGGCTAGATATTAGACGTTTTTTAAAATAATGTTAAATTGTTTTGGCCTGGATTTTTTGGTTTAACTGCATATCAGCCTCAGTGGGTCATTTAATGCCGACAAAGTTTTGAAATAAATTCATTCTTAATGAATACTCAATATTTGTCTATATAACCCGTAGATGTGACCTAAACAGGTACTACCACTCCGGGTCAGAGTGGACCAGGAAGCAATGGTGATGAAGGGTGATCTACTTCACCCAAACCTCCAGAATTGAAATATCATCATCAGATAGTTTAATGTCATTCCCAGGACATGAAGACTCTCAGTCACCGCCTTTTAGCACCAATATTATAAAAATTGTTGGGGCTTTCCATAAGGATAATATGGTTAGGACAATCATATAGGTGCTAGGTATTGACGTAACCATCCAAAGGGTGACCGTCTGACCGTCCGTCTAGCCCAAGTAAGGAACAAAGTGGAGTGTTGCATGTCGTGGATTCCATCCTTAAGCGTCACGGGACACTACCCACGGCCGACAGGTGGCCCCATTGAGGTCTTACCTCTTTGGAGAGGTGCAGTCGGTGTATTCTAACGCCTTAGCCGACAAAATGGAAATTGTTTTGGTAACTCGCTTTCTTTTCTTTTCTTTTTGTTTCTTAGTTTGTTTTTGTTCTGTGAAACATTGGAATTTTTATCTAATATTTTCAAAATCCCCTTCGTCGAGTGACATGGCTTACGGCCATGTCACTTTAAAAGCACCAGTTCTCGCTACATCATCAAAGTTAAGTAGCGATGAACCTGTTCACTACTTAGATGGGTGGACATTTAAGCAACAGCAGGCACTGTAAGAAACCGAATATTAAGAGGAGTTGATTCGGCATTAAATGGCCCAGAAAAAGGTTATTATGTGGTAAAACAAATCAATCTTTCAATCTTTCTGTAGAATCAACGTCATACTCAATGTAGAAGAATTCCCTTTACCGTCGAATTGGCAGAAGCCCTAACCCAATACGGATCTTACCTTGTTGCAATCTTACTTCAGAATTACAGGTTATTTATAAAACACCATAAAACAACTGAAGTCAGAACTCAAGGAATGAAATCACCCAAATGCACGAATGGAATATTCCTGAGTTCAATAAGTACCAGCTGTTTTGGGCACTAGTTCAATTGTGCTTAGCCAGTTGCTACTGTTCAAACCAACAGTATACTGACTGACTTCTACACTTTCGTCGATCAAAATGTTAGTTATTGCTAATGATTTTCAAAGCAAATCCTTGCAGTTTTTGTTTATTTTGCTTTTGTTTTTCTTCACCATTTTTGGGGTATTCTACGCTCACCTGCGAATAAATAAAGTGGCAAAATGTCATTCTTGTAGAGAGATCTGCATCTCTGTTTAGTCTTAACAGAGTGATCTCCCTTTGTCAGATAAAGTATTAAAAGCAGCCGGGAAGCGACCAGTTGTATTTTGGCTCTCGACGTTTAAACTTCCGTACTTTATAATTCTAAAGCAGGTGTACCAGATATAGAGATATTAATGTGTTTTAGCCGTCAGCTTTTTTATACTCATGTTTAAATGTCTATTTAACTCGGCTATTTTTTAAAATGATATTTCCTTCGCGTTTTTATGTATTTATCCAATTGGACACATGGCGAAATTGATATAGGTGTAGAGTTAATACAGTTGTAAGTGACTGTTCAATCCTGGCCAAGGATGACAGTAACATAATAATTAACACAGCTTAACACTTGTACCTGATCACGGTTAACGGAATGAGAACTGTCTACCACTGTGGATTGAATAAAGGGTTCGATTCAAAGTTTCGTGAAGGCTCTCGATTAGGACAAGAAGATTCTCGAGAACCCTTTTCCCGGGATTTAAAATTAAAAAAAAACAAACTACAATTAAAAAATTAACCTCGTGTCACATCCTACTCGTGGAGGGGTTGGTAAATATTATCTATCT
Source organism: Doryteuthis pealeii (assembly GCA_023376005.1). NCBI lineage: Eukaryota > Metazoa > Mollusca > Cephalopoda > Myopsida > Loliginidae > Doryteuthis > Doryteuthis pealeii. Next base: position 40,206,792 of record CM042155.1, read on the forward strand.
ATCGATATATATATATATATATATATATATATATTCGTCAACAGTTGCTACATTTTCATCGTAGTAACATTAGTAGTTAATAAAAAAATACTCAATATACTTCGTAAAATATACAACATTTATAGTTGAGATAGTTATATAGAGAATCATGAGATATATATATATATATATATATATATATATATATATGTGTGTGTGTGTGTGTGTGTGTGTGTGTGTGTGTGTGTGTGTAGACATAAAACAAATTCAAATTAGTATAATCCTATAGGACTGGAAGTAATGATTAGAGTTGTGGTGTTCTGAGGAATGGTTTCTTGTTCAAAATGTATTATTGTAACCTGTTACTGTTATTTGTATTATTTTACCGTAATTTTATTCATCTAATTATCTTGATTATTATTTATTATCTTTAATTTATTTTTTTTTATTAATATCATATATATATATATATATATATATATATATATATATATATATATATTATTATATATTTATTTATTTTTACTATTATTATTAATCTATCTCATTCTATTATTATTAATTTATTTTAATTTATTCATTTCTATTTTTAACTTTTTATTATGATTTTTATTTTTAATTTACTTTATTATTATTATATTATTATTATTATTATTATTATTATTATTATTATTATTATTATTATTATTATTATTATTATTATATTATTATTATTATTATTATTATTATTATTTCAATTCATTAATTTTCTTATTATCATTATATATTTTCTACCCTATCTTATTATTATTTTTATTATAATTTATAATTTTACCCTTATTATTTTTCATTATTATTATTATTACTTTACCTTAACATTATTATTTTCATTATTTACTTTTCTTATTTTAATATTTTTATTATTATCATTTACCTTATCTCATTTTATTATTATTATTATTAATAATATTTTTAATATTATTATTATTATTTTAATTAATTTATCCTATTTTTTTTATTATTATTATTATCTTTACTTTATCTTAATATTATCATTATTTTTAATTATTATTATTATTTTCAATTTATTTATTTTCTTCTTATTATTATTATTTATTATTTATTATTATATTTTAACCCTATCTTATTATTTTATTATAATTTATTATTTTTTACCCTATCTTATTTTTCATTATTATTACTATTATTATTTACTTTACCTTAATATCATTATTATCATTATTACTTTCTTATTTCTTATATTATTATTATTACCTTATCTCATTTTATTATTTATTATTAATAATATTTTAAATATTATTATATTTAATTAATTATATTATTATTACTATTATTATTATATTTTTTATTATTATTATCTTTACTATCTAAATATTATCATTATTATTATTATTATTAATTTTAATTATTATTATTATTATGATTATTTGTAATTTATATATTTTTTCAAATTATTATATTATTATTTTATTTATTTTATCCTATTATTATTACTATTATTATTATTTTATTATTATTATCTTTACTTTACCTTAATATTATTATTATTATTATTATTATTATTATTATTATTATTATTATTATTATTATTATTATATCATTTTTAATATTTTTTATTTTATCATTATATGATTATTTTCAATTTATATATTTTTTCAAATTATTTCATTTTTTAATTTTTTTAAATTATTATTACTCCTTTTGAGTTTTCACATCAGTGTTAGCTGATGGTCTTTCACTGGAGTCCAAGTGACAGCAAGTCTCTTAAGGTCTCCAGGACTCTTCTGAGTATTATTTTTATTGTTAGTATTATTATTTTAATGATTTTTTTCTATTATTTATTATATTTTTAATTTTAATTTTAATTTTTATTATCGTACTATTAATTTATTTTATATTTATATCTTATCTAGTATTTTCTTTTATACATCATTATACTCTAATGTTTAAATTTAAAATCTTTTTATTTTACTTGTCTATTTATATTTTAATATACTACTCTGTTTTTTTCTGTCATGTCACTTTTTTGTCTGTCTGGACGACCTAGGAATCAACCTGAGATGTATCTTTTTTTTCATTCACTTCCTGTTTCTATGGTTACAATCCTACACTGTTAAAATAATATATAATTTTTTTTAATTTTTTTGTTTTTGTTTGAATTATATATATTCAGCTCTTTGGGTTTTTTTGTGATATGCTTGTCCATAAGTGAATTGAGACCCATCTGATGAGACGGAAATTTGGGAACCGGTTTAAATCAACTTAGATTTATATGGGCCCCAATTTTCGTCGAAATAAATTTATTATGGGATCACTGTATTGAGTTCTTCCTTCATTTTTGATATATATATATATATATAATATATATATATATATATATATATAAGGTGTGTCATAAAGTATCGAGATTTTTTGTACTTATTTAGACACTTTGTATGCTGAAAAAATTAACGTTCCATTCATTGTTCATTTCTATCTTGGTAAATACAGTTTCAATCTGGGTACTTTTATGACATACCTTTAATATATATATATATTCATCAAAAGTTGCTACAGCGATTTCATTGTAGTAACATTAGCAGTTAATCCAAAAATGCTCAATACATTACGTAAAATATAGACCATTTATACTTGAAACAGATATAGTTATATAGAGAATCATATATATATATATATATATATATATATATATATATATATATATATATATACATGTAGAATTAAACAAAAGGCACATCTCCTGTTTAACAATTTTATCTTTTCTAATTTTCTAATTTTCTGGCCAACTTTTTAATGTTTGGGTGGAATTGGTGGATAAGTCCACCAAAGTTCAGTTGCCGAGTACTTTCGGCACTTCGAAGTGCCATCATCAGGGGTGATGTATTCCAGTTTGTTGTTTTTTTCTTTTTAAATTATATTAATGTGGAGGCTGGAAGGAGAAGAATTGGTGAGAAAGGTGTTATAGGCATTTTAGAATGTGTGTACTGTATTGGAAATTAATTTTGTTTAAGGATGGTTTGTATTGTTTTATGTATAAAGCTGGATTTCCTAATCACGTCAATGACGAACAAATCAAACAGATCATCCAAAAAATAGACGCTAGCCACAAAGAAAAACATACTAGAGCAAATACTTCTTCAAACAACATTTACTATCGCAACCAGATGCACAGGAATTACAAACTCGATGAAATAGCACTAAAACAAATAATTCGGAATAACGTTACTGCAACCACGCCTGATAATAATGTAAAATTTATTATTTATTATACAAAATACAAAACTACCAATCTCGTCATTCGTAACAATTGTTCTCCCCAGACAAGTCGGCTTAATGAGACCAATGTAGTATATAGATTTAAATGTTCCCTATGAGATTGCAGTCTTCCAGAAAATGATAACACATACATTGGATTCACCTCAACCACATTGTCAAGGCGCCTAACCCTCCATTTAACAGACAATAGCTCTATTTCACAACACCTAAAATTACATTCATGCCCCCACTCTAATTACCGAAATATTCTTACGGAAAATACACACATTCTGCAAAAATAAAAAAATAAACAAAAACTCCAAATACTAGAAGCTTTATACATAAAACAATACAAACCATCCATAACCATATATGGGGGTTTGTGTGTGTGTGTGTGTGTGTGTGTGTGTGTGTGTGTGTGTGTGTGTGTGTGTGTGATTCTCTTTGGACTCGCAAACACTTTATTCCTTATTTAATTTGTTTCGTTAGTAAGAAATCTTCTACTTCATTATATCAAGAAAAGAAGATATCTTAAAATCAACACGACTCTAAATGTCTTTAATGTAATGAATGATTTGTATGGTTTCGTTATAATGTACACGTTGAAATAGGAACTTTTATATAAGCTTGAAAAATAAGGTATATGAAGATAATTTCATTACAAATTGTTTTACACATGGAAACAGAATATAATAAAAAAGGAAAATGATATGACATTTACACCGGCAAATATAATTAACACGGAGATTCACATGCGTTCCGATTCAGGTGCGAATTGTCATCTCATACAACATATCACCCTTTCCTGAATCAATACTTTTACTTCCAAGTAGAAATCACTTTAAAATAAAGAATTATATTCATTCCTAAAAAGCCGATTGTTGAGTAGTTGATATTTAATCAACATGTAGAGTATTTGATAATCTATAAGTGAAAATGTTTCTTTCTTTTTTCAAAGTAGTTATTAAACTGTGTAATTTAAGCTATTCACACACACACACACACACACACACACGTATATATATATATATATATATATATATATATATATATATATATTATATATACAGGGCATCCCAAAATAATGTATACACATTTTGAAACGTAATAGATTATTCAATTTATGCATTTTGGCTTGTAAATGTTATTAACTATTATTATTAACTATTAATATTTAAAGTGTGTATACATTATTTTAGGACACCCTATTATATATATATATATATATATATATATATATATATATATATATATATATATATATGGTGGACTCCCGTATCATGAACGATAGATGAGGGGGCAGCAGTGAGTTATTTGTTTCCTCCCATGTTGTGCATACTCTCAAGAAGATATTTTGTGATTCCTTGAATGTGATAACATCCCAGCTTTGCTGCGAGCTATGAAGCCACACTGACAGATGAAATTTCCTAAAGCGAGAGTCAGATATTTCATTTTAACGTTAGACGGAGCTGATCTCGGTGTTTCTATCTATTTTCTTCATAGCTCTTTAATTTAGCGAAACATGTCTTACGCTATTCTTTCCGGTCTGATGCTAGATTTTCTCAAGCACTCAGGTTAATATTGAGGCGTTTTAAATTGTCCTTCGCTTTGTCTTTATAGCGTAAGAGTGGACGTCCAATAGAACGCTTAGCATTTGGTAGTTGTCCGTATAATGTCTTCTTTGGAAGTCTGTTCTCATTCATTCTGACAACGTGACCAGCCCATCTAAGCTGAACTTTTGCTAGTAAGGTTTCAATCCCAGCAATGTTACAGTTTTAATAGTGTGCTATTTTTTACTCTATCAACCCATTTTATACCACAAATGGTACGAAGACAACGCATATGAAAGGCATCAAGCTGGTTTATTTGCTTGCGGTAAAGTGTCCAAGTTTTAGCACCATACAGTAGAGTAGAAAGCATGACTGCTCTGTAGATGTAATTTTTTATTTTAAGAGATACATCTTTGGTATTCCATAATCGATGTTTTGGGTTGCCGAATGCAATGCTAGCTTTATCTATGCTGGAATGGATTTCTTTGTCCATTTTTCTATCAGACATGGCTGTTGGTCAAGATATTTAATCGTGTCAACAATCTTTAATGCTTTTCCATCAATGAAGACAGATGGATTTACAAGACGCGGATTGCATGCCGCGGGCTGGTATAGTAGTGCAGTTTTCTTTATACCGATAGTAAGTCCAAATGCTTTTGATAATGGCCTGGGTGTCTTCTAGGCTATGTGCTTATAGTGCGGCATAGTCTGCAAAGAGAAGATCACTTACTAGCTGCAAGGAGATTTTTTACCTAGCTTTAAAACGTTGTTGATTGTATAGGCCACCACTTATTCTGAATTCGACATTTATTTCTTTACTTAGATCTGAGAATGCTTTTTCGAGGATAGCAGAAAAAAACAATGCAAATATAAGTGGAACAAGAACACAGACTTGCTTATACCGTTTAAGACAGAAAAGTACTGGATTGCTCACTAGGCCACCACTTGTTCTGAATTCGACATTTATTTCTTTATAAACAAAAAGTACTGGATTGCTCACTACATGATCTCACATAAGCCCTCATTCCTTCATGCAAAGAGACGCTGATATGAAGCATTTTTTCTGGAACACCTAATTTTGACAACACTTTCCACAGAGCAGTCCGAGACACAGTGTCAAAGGCTTTTGTGAAATCCACGAAAACCATAAATAAGTCTTTGTGTTGCTCTCGATCTTTCTCCTGAGCCTGTTGAAGACAGAAAATCATATCTACTATTTCTCTATCTGAGCAAAAACCACACTGAGATTCTGGTAGTGCTGATCCTGAGACAAAGTCATTAAGCCTGTTGAGGATGATACGACCAAGGATTTTGCCAGCAACCGAGAGAAGAGATATGCCTCTGTGGTTGCTTCCTTTGTTCTTGTATAAATGGACAATTGATGCGTAATTAAACTCTTGCAGGATTTCACCCTCGTCTTACACAAGGTTGAAGAATTTGCAGAGCTTGTGTGTCAAAAGATTGGTTCCACATTTATACAATTCAGCTGAAATTCCATCTTTGCCAGGTGCTTTTCCATTTGAAATTTGATTTATAGCTTTCTTCACCTCAGGTATTGACGGGTTCGCAGAGAGGGATTGTACAACAGGTCTCTGGGGGAGATTGTATATTACATCAGTGTCGAAAGAAGATTTCTGATTCAGGACTGTAGAGAAATGTTCCGCCCAACGTTTGACAATATCAGTTCTGTCAGTCAAAAGAGGGTTATCCACTGACATTATTGGTGATAGACAATTGGAAATTGGACCAAAACACCCTTTAGATTTTGATAGAATGATTTAAGATCATGCTTATCAGCAGCCTCCTGCAAGGCTTTTGCCTTTGATGTCCACCAACTCTCCTTCATCTTCAGCAATCTTGCTTGTGATTTTCCTTTGGCTGATTTAAATGCATCTTTCTTTGTTTGACATTTTTTGTCGTTCATTCAAACTTGATGAAATTTATGCATGTGGCAGGGAATAGATTTTCGAGGAAAAATTGTATTTCAGGATCATTTGAATCAAACGAATCTTGATGTTTCCGATGGGCATACCCGAGCGTTTCTTTTGCCGAGCTATATAGAATATCCCACAGACCCGATCATGTCACTTCTACTTCATCCCCGATGTCAAAAGATATGAGCTTGGGATCAGATATTGTTTGGAAAGAGCTCAAGATTTTTGTATCTTTCAACTTTGTTACATCTACCTTTCTTGGTGGTTTAGCTCTGTTGTTACGAACCTGCATGCTAGTGCAAGCGTAAACAATCTTGTGATTTCACCAACATTGCCCAATAACTAGGGATCGAGTCAGCTTTATGTCACGACAATCACGACCACGAACTATTATGTAGTTCTTAATATAAGTTTAAATACCTCGTATATTTTCTAACAGAGTTTGAAACAAAACAAACAAAAAATAAATAAACGTGTTGTACTTTTTTATTGTATTGTATTATTTATCTATTTAATTTAAGTTTCTCTAATTTTATATATATTGTGAAATATCTGAAATTCTGTTTTTCTTTGAAAATTACACAACGATAACAGAATACGTATTTATAGTACATTTAAATTATTTAACTGTGTTACTAAGCTTAATAAGATAAGCATGTATGTATTTATCTTGCTATTTCCTTTACTTTTATTCACTCATTAATGTTTTAAATTCATTGTTTATTTTACAAATTTATAAAGGATTTATAAAATCTTTTTTCGAAGTTACGTAAATATAAATATGTACTTAGCTAGATATTTCTTTATTCATATTTTACGTTTGAATTCAATTCTATCAGTTGCGTCTTGATTTTTTAACGTTATCATTTTACCGTTCACAAAAGCTGTTTAGAAAGAAAGAAAGAAATATGTTTACTTTCACATATAACTTTAAAAACACACACACGCACACACAACATATGATAGATGTGTGGAGGATGATCACTAATTAGAACTAAGTCTATTCTAGTGGAGACCACCTCTGCTATATATATATATATATATATATATATATATCGCCTCCGATTAATTAACTGGTCAAATCAAGTTCTAGCACATATGATTTTCCCAACGCTATTGCCTTTATGGCAAACCTCTAACCCTTTTTATAAAGGGTCTTTATGTCTTTGGTATTACGTCAAACTCTATCAGATGATGAAGTTCTAATTCAGGAGCTCTGGGTTACACCTTCATTAACATTACTCCCAGGTCTACTCTGACCCGGAGTGGTAGTTCCTGTTAGTCCCATCTATGAACAAAATGAGTTTTAAAAATGTATTTGACAAATTGAGCTTTTTAAAAATTGGGTACCCATGAATGAACAAAACATAATATATGGCATAAAATAACCAAACAAGGGTTGACATGCCGTAAAATCAACCACACAAACCAACCAACCGAAAAATCTAAACAATACGAATTATCAAGCCTTCAGACAAATAATGTCTTCCACTTTCTAGAAATATAAAATAGGATTTAGATAAGGTTGGTTGTTGGCCAGGGCAACATAGTCACGTCCTCTCTTTGTTTTTGAAGTCATTGATCTTCAAACTCCTGTGTTATGGCAAGATTTATTAGCCTGCTGATTGATGTCACTGTCATGAAGAGACGTGATGTTGAAGTAGGTGATACGCTGCAAAGAATCTTTCATAGTTTCCCAGGAGAACCTTCTCCAAACAATTAATTGCCGTGTCCGACTTGTTGTTTTA
>CM042155.1:40220257-40240257 GCA_023376005.1 Doryteuthis pealeii
AGGAGGGAGTAGGAGGAAAGAGTAATAGGAAGAGTAGAAAGGAAGGAGTAGGAGGAAAAAGTAATAAAATGAGAAAGAAGGAATAGCCAAAGAAATTATAATGAAATGGCATGTGTATTGGTTATTAGTTGTGAAAAAGAGGAGGATAAAAAGAACAGAGGGAAAATTAATGCAATGTCATAATCAGATGAAAGTATTTATATTTACCAACACACCTGCCCGAGTAGGATGTGACACAAGGTCAATTTCTTAATCGGAGCTTAACAGGTTTGAATTCAGTTTTCTTTAATCGTACTAGCATGAATATGTGCCCTCCATCGGGCGTACGTATTTAAGTGAGAGCATATATCTTCGGGCCCATCAAAGTAACACACATTCCAGTGACGAGGAAGTGAAATCTGTAGGGAAGAAAGAACAGTCAACAGAATTTTACGGGATACATTCTCTTATTCTTCGCTTTTTTTATCTTCTTACATCAAATTTTAACCCCCCAAAAAAAAGAACCTTTGCATGGAACATGTATATCTAAATATTGCCACGGTATGATAATTTGACTTTTCAGTAGGCAGTCAACGTGGAGCACCTCCTTAATCTTGGTTCATGAAGTCAACACACACACACACACACACACACACACACATATATATATATATATATATATATATATATATATATAAATGTGTCACCGTGTTTCGACGTATCACGTTTCATCAACGTGGCTAGACATTTATAAGCTACCTACAACCGGCATAGAAACCCGATCGATTTATCATCAGTCGGGCTGCTTAGCCGCTCGGCTCTCGTCCCCTACAGAATGGGAAGGGGATTTTAACTGTTAAATACACACATATGTATGTATGTAAAAACCACCATAGAGCGCTCCATTCTTTATATATATATATGCGCGCGCACCCGCGGTTATTTATAAGTTTGTTATAACGGAATCATTCATATCTCTATATTTGAATTACTAATGTGTTTCTGCTCTTATCAAATGTTATCCTGTGACTTTAAATTAATTAAGTTCTATTTGAAATATTCAATATTTCATATCAACTCATGCTTTTTTCTTTTCTTTTTCAGGTAAGTTCTCAATTTTCGGCCTATCATCTTGAGAAGACAGTAAGTTTTACTTATTTCTACGAGTGTGGGTCAAAAAGTAATACGATCTTCTTTATTTCATGTGATGTTTTTTTATAAAACAAAAGCTTACATTGAGACCCTAAGGAGACTCAGAGTGAGAATCCGACGAGTAAGACCCAACTTGCCAATCAACAATGCCTCCTTCTGCATTAAAATAAGATGTATTCGACCTTGGCCAGAAGCGTATACATACACAAACACAAATCCTTACAAGAGAGTTAGGCATACATTACTAATTTCAGTAATGTCTTAGTAAAATTAAACGTACTAGCAAATATACACACACTCTGGGTGCAAGTATTTAAGTTTTAGAGTAATAAAATATTATATTAAAATAGAAAAGCTAATGAAACTAAATAAGAATACAGATAAAAAGATTTGAAAAAATGGAGCAACTGACATTTCCTCTTCCATCACTCTCGTCTTTCATTGCAATATTTTCCTAATTTAACTATTGGGTTAAAATGGGAAGTGGAGAAAAAAATTACAGTTATTTTTTTCTTGCTATTGGATTTCTTTTAAGATTTATCCCCGAGATTCATATTCATTAAGATAAAACCAAATCATTTGAAATTAATAATACTAAGCTCATATTTATTAAAATCAAATGTTTAATATCAATATGCAAATTAACCTTCACACTGTAAATCGCTATTTTGTTGTATATATAAATGAAATAGCATGTTATTAGTATGTAGATATGGTCAACCGTATTAATAATAAAAACAATTTTATCAATAATTGAGGTTTAAATAAAATATAATCGTGTAGAATGTGACGTGAATAACAAAGAGAATTGTGACTTGAGAAGTGATATAGTTTCGGTTACAGACTGACAAACACACAATCTCCATTATGATAAGATGCGCAAATACAGTGGAATGGAATGTGCAATATCATTTCCAAGACTTAGATGGTCATGTCTCAGCAGATCATTCGTTATTCATAAAGTGTTCACTAGAACAACATCTTCGGAGAGAAAAGGAAGTAGTTTCACGGATCCTTTGAATTCAGAATGTTTCTTCTTTTAGATTATTCTCACTCCATCAAAACGACAGAATATGACCAGCTATGTTATAAATGGTGTCCTGTGTATGATGGTAAACTATCTGATGGTGAAGTTCTGATTCTGGAGTTCTGGGTAATGTAGAGAACCCCTTCGTCCCCATTGCTCCAGGTCCTTGAACTACCCTAAAAGCATACCCACTAAACTAATTTCCAATCCACTGAGCAACAAACAACTGCTAACAATCAAGAAAAAATTATTGAAAGCCTATTATTTAGCGTAAAATAATTCTGGATGAGTTGATATGCCGTTAAAATCAATCAATCAATATGTTATAAGTTTATTTTGAAGGAGGCATCTCCACACTCGACGGCGAACTTCTAAAATTGATGGAACAGTTCAGGTAACTAGGTAGTAATATCTCATCCGCAGAAGGCGATGTTAATGCACACATAGCGAAGGGATGGTCTACCATAGACATATTACCTGTCGTATGGAAATCCGATCTCACTGACAAGTTAAAGCGACAATTTTTTCAAGTGGTTGTTTTATCAGTGCTACTGTGCGCCTACACCATTTGCGCCTTAACGAAGCGCCTAGTTTATCCCCTTTTGGGGAGGGGTATTACCCTTCAGAAAAGTAATCAGTATGTGTATTCTAGGACCCCCAACAGGACGAAGAATTAATGCAAGAAGACAGAAAAACCTTATCAATTGGTAGTAAGTGCGAATTGAACCCTCTAACATATATATATATATATATATATATATATATATATATATATATATATATTATTTCTAAACTCCGACAGTATAAAAAAATTCCGGCTTCATAGTTTGTAATTAAACAATACAAACTTTTGTCAGGAGAAAAAATATATAAAAAAAGAAAAGACCAATTCATCTGCAGCCCCTGAAAAAAAACCCAGATGGTACTATAAAAATGTCTAAAAGAAAAAAAATACTGTAAGTATTGCTTAAGTTAAATATACTAAAGTGCTCAATACAAAAAGTGGAGCTAATAAATAATAATATATGTAATAGTTTGCAATATTTATAAGTAAAGATTGTTCAATATCATTTATAAATCTTATATTATTAAGTTAGAGTAGCGAAAACATAAATAGCGCTTTGTAGCTGACAGTTTCTCGCATCTGCAATTTTCCAACCAAGGTTAACTCTTCTAGGTAACTAACCACTACACCATGCGCTGTGCCCCAGGAAAAATGCCAATAAGAGAGAAAAAAATCATTTTGCAAATCAGACCATTAAAGTCAAAAGAAAAGCCATAATTTGTCGCTGATTCCTGCAAGACGACTCGGGCCGAATATGACAAACATATGATATGGCCCATGGAATGTCTGCTTAGAAATTGAGGCAGGAATCCCAGCCTAGTCAAACTGACAGCCTAATTAGTGGCACTGTTCTTGGAGCGAAGTCGAAACGCATGCATGAATTACATGTTCTTCGCGGTTTTGCATAATTTCACCTATTTGCTGTCCTCTGTTCCTTCAGCCCAGAAAATCCTACCGACTGACTCGCAGGTCACCTCGCTCTCTCTTTTCATTTCTCTATAAATAAAAAAAAGAAGAAAATAGTTCTATAAAAACAAATACATGATGCACGATACCTGTTCAGCTTTCCCTATTTCTCTATACAAACGAAAACGAAAATAAAGAAATAAATCATGAAATTGCGATTTAAGAGAACGTCAAAAAAACAGGCCAAGAAAAACGCGGAAAAATGTATAACTCGCTCTTTGGAGCTGAACGCTTGAAAAAAAAAACGCTGTAAATCTGCGTGATGACTAAAATAACCTGCCAAAAGTGTATCCACTTTGTATTCTCCTCTATTATTTCTTATATTCTTCTACGATCATTGCTATTACAATCAACGTTATCTCCCCTATAAGAATATTACTGCTATTTTTCTTTTTGTTGAGGGGATTTATTATACTGTTTGTTTGAATAACAGCAACTACGCACAACTGAACAGGTGCCCAAAGCAGCTGGTATTTATGGAACTCAAGAATACTGTTATACACCCATCTAACATATCTCGGATATATAATGAGAGAGACAGACAGACAGACAGACAGATAAGGGGCTGATAGATGAGGGGCTTTTGTACTTGTTAATTCGTCTACTGGTTCCTGCTTTTAATTCGTTGGTCACCATAATCCTCAAGGCTGATTCTTGGGCTGTTTCTCCGGGTTGATTCTATTTCTTTTTGTTGGGCTGCTCATGTTTTATTTTGATAAATGGACAAGACTTTTCTTTTAAGATTTTGTTAATAACACCAGCCCAGGATTCAACAGCGTGGTTCGAGAAGCGATCCAGAGAGCCGACGACAGCATCCGCTTTCGGCTAGTAACTGGTCGGAAATACAAATTAAAACTAATTCTCACGCCTCTAATGACGTGTTTCTGTAAAGGTGAAGTCGAGATCATTACCCTCCAATAACCGTCGAGGTAATTTTCCACTGAATTTCCATTTGAATCTAACTACAGTATGTAATAATTCATTGGCTATCCATGAATTATGTAACAATACTCTATGCATTGTGGGTGATTCCATTCCTTGAGTCTTGATTGGCTGCTTGGTTTCTGGGATGTTACGGTGCTTGATAAAAACCTACCATTTCGCGGAAGGCTTGCGACAATGTAAGATCCTTATTGAGTTACTTGAATTTTGCCTAGTCTGCCAATTCGACGGTAATTGAATATTGTTTCTACACTTATCATTGTCGTTTCTGCAACAGTCTTACCTGATCATCATCATCGTCATAAGAATGACTACAAATGTAGTGAGCAAAATTTGCAAAACTTTCTATTCACCCTAGTATTTTTCTTCGAATACATTTAAATACTTAGTATTATTTGGATGATTCGGACTATTGTACTCATCTTCATTGTTATCTGTACAACGTTTCGGCCGATGTGCCCCCAAGTGGACAGAAAACGTTGTGTTTAATAGAGTTATGTTAAGATAGTTCTAAGTGACAATTATCTCTAGACTGCAGGTTCAATCCTGGTCAGGGGCAGCAGTAACATAGAATAATAATTACCACAGCTTAACGCCTGTAGAATAGCTATGGTTAACGGAATGAGAACAGGATACCCCCGTGGACTGAATAAAGGGTTAGGTTCAAAATTCCATGATGGCTGCCGATTACGACAAGTAGGTTCCCGAGTTCGAAAAGAAGGTTACCGAATTCAAAAAGGGTTCCCGAGTTCGACAAGAAATACGTGAAGAAGGCCGGAGGACACATCGGCCAAAAAGTTGAACAGATAACAATGAAGATGAGGACAATAGTCCGAATAATCCAAATAATACTAATTATTAAGACTCATCTTAGACATTCAGAGTTAAATATGTTAAAGTGCTAATTACACTAAATACAGCGAAATATTGATAAAGCCTAAAGAGTCAAAAACTACCTGCCAAGGTTTCTTCTAACTGATCATCAGGATAAATTTGATCTATTTTTAAGAATTATTCTGATGGTCCGTTAGCGGAAACCTAGGCTGGTAGTTTCTGATTCTTAAGGCTCTCTCTCTCTCTCTCTCTCTATATATATATATATATATATATATATATATATATATATATATATATATATACGAGAAAGGGAATATCTTACCTGGAAAAATATTCAATATTGATTGTTGATACAATTATTAACCGGATGACGTTTATTATCCAACAACATCATATTTGACATTGAACTTTCGAAATGACGCAATAGCATTCATTCATTGCAAAACTGTGTTCAACGGTCATAATTGCAATATTCACTTCCGCAATTAGCTGTAATTAATCAATCTCTTGATAAATTCATTGGAATTAACCCTGAAGATCCTTATGGTTACGCTCGAGTAGGTTATTTCAATACACACTGTAATACTATCTCTCTCTCTCTCTCTCTCTCTCTCTATATATATATATATATATATATATATATATATATATATATATATATATATATATACGTGTAGAATTAAACAAAAGACACATCTGTTTAACAATTTTATTTTTGATCTTTTCGAGTTTTCTGGCAACTTTTTAATATTTGGGTGGAATTCGTGGATAAGTCCACCAATGTTCAGGTCCCGAGTACTTTCGGCACTTCGAAGTACCATCATCAGGGATGATGTGTTCCAGTTTTTTTTTAATTATATTAATGTGGAGGCTGGAAGGAGAAGAATTGACGAGAAAGGTGTTATAGGCAATTAATTTTGTTTAAGAATGGTTTGTATTGTTTCATGTATAGAGCTTCTGGTATTTGGAGTTTTTGTTTATTTTTTTCTTTGGTGGACTTATCCAGGAATTCCACCCAAATATTAAAAAGTTGACCCAAAAACTCGAAAAGATCAAAAATAAAATTGTTAAACAGAAGATGTGTCTTTTGTTTAATTCTACATGTATAAATGAACGAATGCTGCCGAAATACACACACACACACACACACACACACATCCTCCATCTTCCTTACGACACACTTGTCGCAGTTTGAGAGCTCAATGTGTGCTCAGTCACAGAGCAAAGTTATATCTAAATAAATAACAAAAGACTTAGATTCGCATCTGATGAGTCGGGAGAATTAGACATTTTTGTCTAAGCTCCCTGAAATAGTCTGTAATGCAAGATCTCTAAGTCTTTTGTTATTTTATATATATATATATATATATATATATATATATATATATATATATATATATATATATATATATATATGAGAAAAAGGAGAGAAAATAGCGAAGACAGTTAACGTTGCATGTCCCATACTTTCGACATTCTATCACATCCTACCCTTGGCCAACGGGTTGGGTAAATACCTATCTTCTCTTTCTGCGATTCACTCTGATTGGCATGATTACAACTAATAATCTTTTTTTCTTGGAGCAATGGATTCAAGTAAATTTCAAATTCTTCGTTTCATCGTCAACTTCACGGACGCCATTATTTTCATTTTTCTCGTTTCTTTGGGGGATCCTCACTTCAATTACTCATCGAAGGTGTTACATGTCATTTCGTTGCACTTAAAAGATTGTAAGCACAGCGGTTACCTTGAAATGCTACAGTTATTATCACCATATTTTTGTTCTTCTTTATATTTACAAAATTTGAAGCAATCTTTTCCCTATTGTCGTCGTCGCTATATTTGTTCTTCTGTTGTGTTGAGAATTACGGATAGTCTTTGTGTTTCATTTGATCGATTTAATAAGGGGGCTCAGGCACATTCCCCATTCCCGCCCTGTCGGCTGAGGCTTTATAATACACCGACTGCATCTCTGCAGAGGGGTAAGAAACCCCCAATGGGGTCACTTGTTGGCTAAGCGCAACTGAACTAGTACCCAGCTAGTACTTATGGAACTCAGGAATACTCCATTCGTGCATTTGGGTGATTCCATTCCTTGAGTTTGGATTGGATACTTGGCTTCTGTGGTGTTATGGTGTTTTATAAATAACCTGTTATTTTGCGGTAGGCCCTCAACAAGGTAAGATCCTTATTGGGATAGACTCCCTAGATCTGAATTCATTTGTTTTATACACATCCTTTAGTACGAATGAATGTATTTGTGTGTGCCTCTCTCTCTCTCTCTCTCTTCTCTCTCTCTCTCTCTCTCTCTCTCTCTCTCTCTCTCCTCTCTGATTTGTTAAACACAGAACTTATAAATTCATATAAATAAAAGAAACAAGTTTTAATCGACAGATTTGTTTAACTAAAAACTTAGTCATTATACTGTTGGTTTGGACAATAGCAACTGGCTAAGCACAACTGAACTAGTACCCAAAACAGCTGGTACTTATGGAACTCAGGAATACTCCATTCGAGAATTTGTGTGATTCCGTTCCTTGAGTTTTGATTGGCTTCTTGGCTTCTGTTGAGTTATGGTGTTTTATAAATGACCTGTCATTTTGCAGTGGGCTTTCAACAAGGTAAGATCCGTATTAGGTTACGGCTTCCTTGTTGCCCTTGTCTGTCAATTCGACGGTAATTGGAATTCTTCGACAGGGTGTATGATGTTTCTTCTACACACAAACACACACACACACACTCCCATATATATATATATATATAGAGAGAGAGAGTGAGAGGTACTACAATTTGTCTAAACCCTCCAATGTTGGGATATGTTCAAAGACAAAACCCCAGAAGCAAACTCACCTCTCTGGGGGGGGGGCAAAATAAAGCATCTCTTCATCTTCTGAATCGCTTTAGGTACCAAGCAAGTAAACATTAGACGTTGTTGGAGGTGCTGCATTAGCGGGGATAGACTCCCTATATCTGAATTCATTTGTTTTATACACATCCTATAGTACGAATGACATGTATATGTGTGCCCCTCTCTCTCTCTCTCTCTCTCTCTCTCTCTCTCTCTCTCTCTCTCTCTCTCTCTCTCTCTCAAACACAAACTCTGTGGAACACAGAACTTATAAATTCATATAAATAATAGAAGCAAGTTTTATTCGACAGATTTGTTCAACTACAAATATAAGTTAGCCTTTACTCACGGAAATAATCGCTTTGTGTCGATGCAAATTTTACACTGAACCCAATTGCGCCGCAAATCAGTCGGGTCAACTAAAAGGTTAATCCCCGATGGAGCTCTTCCAATTTTGTCTGTTCTTGTTTAACACTACAAAACACGTGACCCGTGGGTGCACCACACTGTGTAATGGTTACAGAGCTAGGTTTGCATACCATTGTTGTGCGGTCAATATTCACTTCCTGCCTTTGTACTAAAATAAGCAAAGAAATTGAATAACATTTTTCATTATCTCACTCGACTGAGTGAAATAGTACACTAGAATAATTGTTACTCAATAGGTCTTGTGCTTTGAGTGCATGAGTCACACTGTGGCCATGTGGGTTGGTAGGATATGACACAAGGTCATGAATAGGGAACATTTAGCAAAATTAAATAATAATGGATCTGCTAATCCTTAAAACCACGAAGGAACGTGTGTGTGGGTGGTATGTCTTTTTATGTAGTGTGACCGTTTCTATTTTGAAGTGTGTGTGCTATTATTATTATTATTATTATTATTATTATTATTATTATTATTATTATTATACCCGCATAAGTTAAGTCTAAGTGACAACAAGTCTCCCCAGGTCTCCAGGACTGAGTATTTGTTTTAGAGTATCTAACACCCTTCGCACTCTATTAGATGGACTGGCTCATAGCTATAAAATAGCCTACAATTAAAGTGGATTAACTAGCTGAATAATATTCAGACTGACTTAGCTGCGTTGGCTCTGCCAAATTTACCCTCCTCTGTTTAGTGTATTTTTTTTCTTTGTTAATTGTTTGTACTTATTTGTTCAGTGTTTGTATGGATCCGTTTGGCACCGGATGCTGGTGCTTAATTAAGAATAGTGTGCTTAATTGGGCACACTATTCCTCTGTGACTCTTTCCACCTCGCGATACAACGGTATTCTAGTTGATTTTAATAATTCTGATCACTAGATGTCTAGATTTTTCCTTTTATTTTACAGTATATTTTTTATTTCAATGTATTTGAGTTCAGCGTTTCATAAATATTGGTTTGGTCTAAATTATTTAACAGTGTCCAAACTAAAACCAGAAGCCAGTCAGAATCCAGGGAATGTGTTTGGCCAAGTTAGATAGTGGAAGATCCCCACCTGTTTTATAAACCACCTACCAACTAACTCTGGATTCTGAAAACAGACTGACCTTGCGATACCGCTGAATACTTATCGATGCAACTAAATCGTACAATAAAGACGACGAAGAACTTATCCGGTTTCTTTTGTTTTTTTCGGAAAATCTGTATATTTCATTTTTTTTAATTTTTGAGACGTTCGGTATTTTTCCTAAAAGTCTAAAAATAAGCACAGACCCGTGTAAATATATATATATATATATATATACGATTTCGAAAGAAAATTAACGGCTAAAAAGCGCCAAATCCGTTCACTTCATTTAATTACTTTTTTGCCCACATATACAACATTCCTTTTTTTCCCCAGACCGTCTGATATACCTTGAAAAAGGGTGAAGTTCACCTGAAATATCGGAAAAGATTAAACCAGGAACAGAGCAACGGTTGAATATATAAAAATTCTGATTTTTGTTCTGTTTTTCTTGTTTTTGTTCTTTTTTTCAAATGCTTCAAAAGACCAAACAAACAACGTTCACAAGAACATAACATACATAATTATATATATATATATATATATATATATATATATATATATATATATAGAGAGAGAGAGAGAGAAAGAGATGCATTTATACACTCATACTCACACACACACATATATATATATATATATATATATATATATATATATATATATAAGTAAAGTCGTTGGGCTGGTCTAAAGTCAGTATCAGCCAGACATCGAGGCAGTCTATCCGCTTTTCACTAGCGCAAGACCAAGGATATGGTTTTGGCATCCTACCATCAGGTCGTCACTTTACCGAACAGATCCCTGTACTACTCATACGCTGTGTTGGCGAGGGCCGGTATCGAACTAGACACTTTATGGTTCTTAGTCGGCCGCTCTACTGATTGAACTAAACCGGTCATATATATATATATATATATATATATATATATATACACACACATTTATAAACACACATAGTATCTTTGGTTTCCTTGTCAACTGGGCCAATATTAATGAAACTTGACATGGAGAGTGTAATGACATTTCTTGGTGCATTTGGCAAGGGCGAGTTGCCTCTTTCCGCTTCCCAAGATTTCTGAAAATTTCAGCTAAAAATTAACCAGTAAAATCCAATTCGTCCAGGAATAAAATTTACATGAATAAGGGCACACCCCTTTCTCTCTCGAGCGCTTGGAAACTTATGGGAAATATATTAATAAGACTGGGCTTATTTGTACAGAAAGCAAATAGAATTAATTTCTGCTTGACAAAATAAGCTTTCTTCTATTATTTCTATCCAGAACAAAGAAGAGTGTTTCTGCTAATATCGTAATAAATAAAATACAGCTAGTCGTAAATAAGGCTAAACTTAGTTTATTGAAATACAGCGTGCTTTCGAAATCAGGTCACACAGTAATTTTTCTTAGGCATCAACTAGGTAAAATCATTGCATTTTATTAAGTTTTAAAACTCATTTATAATACATTAAAACACATTTACCAGGTGTAGACTATGTTAAAGTAAGACAATCCCCAAATTTACAGCTTCCAAATTTCAAAAATTAATGTTTGAATGGAAAAGAAACTTAAAGGGCAAAATTTTAACTGATATTGTAACTACGGTTCTGAGCAAAAACCAAACTATCTTTTTAATACAAATAATGTTCAATATATGTAAATAATAGGAAAAACTTTTGATGCAGTGCCACATGCGGATTTTCCCACCTGATTATGAAAAAAAAAGAAAAGAAATTATTAATAACTTAAAATCGGTTGAGTTTAAGACATTCTTGATAGCAGGTTTGGGTTAATTAGACCAAAAAACTTTTCCAAACCAATTTTTAGGAGTATGGAAGCTCTTTTTACAAACAAAAATAGATTACAAAAAGTCGCCATTTTTCGTGCAACCTCCCAAATATGGAGAGCTACAAATCGACATAACTCTGCCATTTTTTTTAATTGAAAAATCAAATTTTGGGTATTATCTTACTTTAACATAGTACATAGGAAATGGGTTCAGCCAAAAGGAATATTCTGTTTGATGTAGCAGAATTTACAAGTATGGAAAGGAATTGATTGCTTAACACATTAATTCTCAATTTTCTTCTTAAAAAGATAGAAGCCTTTCTATACATCCTAAATAATCTATTTTATGTCAAGTCTAACAGAATTTTCTGGGTGTGCCTGAGGCAACATACCAGAAAGATAACATTACCTGAGGCAAAATGATGCACAAAAACTAACCTGAGATTTCCTTATAATAGAGGTTTGTGTAGAGTCACAGTATTCAGCTGAGTGGCAAGTTGAATCTGCTTCTTAAAATCCAGACTTAGTAGGTGATCTAAATAGCAGGTTGGGCTAATATGAAGCCTGCCCAAGTCTATTTTCAAGATTCTCATTGGTTAGTGGTTTTAGTGTGGATATTTTTATCCATATATACTGAATATTTGACTCTTCTAACAGTTGGTACTGAGTGTATACAGTTACGCTCTCCTTTTGTTTTTGTCTGCTGAGTGGACGCCTGACATAGCCTTCGTGTGAAGGTGAGTATGATCGCGATTGTACACTTATAGGTAATAAACGTTTATATTTAATCTGAATAAGAGTGGACACAGTATATTAATCAATATCTTGATTAATTTATTGCAATTAACCCGGAAGAACCTTATGGTGAAACTGTAGTAGGTAATCTCTATATAATACGTAATACTATATATATATATAATATATATATATATATATATCACTTAACAAGTCCCGGGCATGACATATAGATGGCGCCACTAATAAAAAATCAATTGATTTTTATGAAGTATTAACTTTCAAATGGCGCCTGTCTAATTACAGTTATTTCAGTAAAGCTACTGTTGCAAATTTTCAAAAGAGTGGAAAAATCTGAATTTCGTGTGTTAGAGGTGGCGTGCTGACTTTAAATGCGGTCGTACAGACACAAATGATGCCGAACACTCAGGTCACCCAAATTCAGCAGCTGTTCCGCTAAACACCAAACAAATTCCACAAATTCCTTTTGGCTGATTGTAAATTGAAGTTGCCTGAGATAGCAGAGGAGTTAAAGATATCAAAAGGCAGTGTATTCTCCATATTGTATGAACATTTGTCAATGAGAAATCTGTGTTCAAAGTGGGTAGCGCGTTTGCTCACAGTCGATCAAAAACAATAGCGCGTCGATGATTCAGAGTGTTGTTTGCAACTGTTTCAACGCAACAAAAAGTTTTTGCGTAAAAATGTGACATTGGATGAAACATGGATCCATCACTCTATTCCAGAGTCAAATTGGCTGTCAGCTGAGTAGACAGCAGAGGGTGAAAGCCGTCCAAAGTGACCAAAGACGCAAACATAAGCAGGCAAGGTTTTGGCCTCCGTATTTTGAGATGCGCAAGGTATTTTGTTCATCGATTACCTTGAGAAAGGAAAACATCATTAACGAATATCATATAATATTGAAGGAAGAAATTGCCCAAAAATGGCCACAAATGAAAAAGAAATGTTGTCATTCCTTAGTTAAACTCTAAGAGTTTAAGTAAAGAATTACATCAACTTAGGAACCACAAGGTTCCTGGTTCGATACCTGCCCTCGCCAAATCAGCGTATGAGTAGCACAAGAATGTGCGATAAAGTGAGGAGCTGATGGTATGTGTGGCGCTCCACCGGAGATGCCAAAACACTCTCCTTGGTCTGGCGCTATTGAAAAGGGGATAGATTCCCTCGCTATCAGGCTGATACCGACTTTAGGCTACCCCGTCGACTTTACTTAGTTTAGCCTTGGGTAGGGTCCTGATGAAATAATTTTGATTGAAACCATGGTAGACCCTTAACACATTTCCTATATTATTATTATTATTATTATTATTATTATTATTATTATTATTATCACTCCTTTTGGGTTTTTCACATCAGCGTTAGCTGGTGGTATTTCACTGGAGTATGAGTGACAACAAATCTCCTCAGGTCTTCAGGACTCTTATGAGTATTTTAGCCGATTGCAGCAGTGCAGTTGTCTGGATGGTTTCAATTCTTCCTCTGATTTCTAGATCCTCCAGTCTTTTTTCCAAGTTTATTGGGACCGTTCCAAGTGCACCAACTACAATTGGTATCACTTTCACTCTCATGTTCCACAGCTTTTTCAATTCTCTGGCAAGGTCCAGGTATTTATCCATCTTTTTATATTCCTTCAGATTCCCCCGTGATCTGCTGGGACCGCAAAGTCCACCAGTTGACACGTTCTCTTTTTCTTTTCCTTTTTTTTTTTTGTTAATCAACACTAGGTCTGGTCTCCTGGCTGGGATAGGATGATCCGTCTTTATCCCGAAGTCCCAGATAATTTTATGCGTTTCATTCTCACGAACAGATTCTGGTTTATGCATATACCATTTTGTTGTATAGTCAAATATAATTTTTTGCATAATTCCCAGTGGATCAGCTTCCCAACCCAGTCGTGCCTAACTTTATATTCCCGTTGTGCTAGTTTGCTACATTCACTTAATACATGATTTACAGTCTCATATCTATCACTGCACATTATCATTATTATTATTACTGCTCTATGATTTTAATATATTGACCACTCTTGAATTATTTACTGATGTCCCTGCAACGAAAAGGTTAAAGCGGCAATTGGATACAATATATATATATATATGTGTGTGTGTGTGTGTGTGTGTGTGTGAGAGAGAGAGAGAGAGAGAGAGAGAGAGAGAGAGAAAGGGGAGTGGTAGATTGATCTGAAAACAATGAAACCTGGAGATGGATAAACAGATTGTGACCTGGAATATTAATTTTTAGTTATTTAGCGCTAATTTCTGTCGGTTACAGTATTTTGGTCTTGTTCATAAAAATCAGATTATGTACTTTAAGAGATTGATTTTTCTGTATTAGTTCAATTCCTAAAGAAATAATTGAAAAACTTTTTAAAAACCGTTTAAATTCTTCATTTCGCGCCAAATATTGGACGATCGAGTCGTCCTCACACAGTTCCGTTCCAGTAATATTGGAAAGAACGATTAAAATAGACGCTATTGTAATGAATAACTCATGAGCAAATATTGATTTCTGTTGCGTGGACGAAACGGAAGTACA
Organism: Doryteuthis pealeii; assembly: GCA_023376005.1. Taxonomy (NCBI): domain Eukaryota; kingdom Metazoa; phylum Mollusca; class Cephalopoda; order Myopsida; family Loliginidae; genus Doryteuthis; species Doryteuthis pealeii. Next base: position 40,235,147 of record CM042155.1, read on the forward strand.
CAGAGGGGGATTCGACTAATGCATACATACGACTACCGTTGAAAATTCTCTTATACATGCATACGTAATAAGTACGGCCCTACGGCGAAAGTACCTCCGTACCCTAAGTGTATACATATTTAAACGTCTGCATTCCAATCAGTTGCAGCATATTTCTGGATTCTCTCTCTCTCTCTCTCTCTCTCTCTCTCTCTCTCTCTCTCTCTCTCTCTCTCTCTCTCTCTCTCTCTCTTTAACTGAATGTAAATATATTCACATTCGCACCGCCAAACGAACCAAAGTTTGGACGCATTAAATATATTAAATGTACTGGTTGAGTTAGAGATTTCATCTTACTGCATTAAGACGTGTTGTGATCATAGATAATAACAATAATAATAATAATCCATACACAAAATAAACGGTTATTGGGCTTAGGCTTTTCGGTGAAACAAAACTAGGAATCAAGTGTTAATGAAAGAGATTATATATATATATATATATATATATATATATATATATATACGAGGAAAGGGGAGTTGGAATGAATCCGACGGAATGAGGTAAAACAAGGAATGAAAGAACAAAACTCAGACAAAAATGTGTAGTATATTTCGCTGGAGTATGGAACTCAGTTTCGTTAGCTTTTATTGAATTATTAGGATCATACAAGTGTTTTATAGAAGAGGGAAGTAGGTAGGTGGGTAAGTTATGTAAGTTATGTGGTGAGGGAAAGATTTGAATGGTTATAGGGGACATCTTTGGGGAATATTTTTTTCCTACCTACGTCCCTCAATTCTCTTCCCATCTGCTTCCCTTCATATCTACCCCAAAGATGTCCCCTACAACCAATCAAATCTTTCCCTCACCACATAATGTTTATGGTTTATAGAGGCGAGTGATGTAATGGCTAGGAAATGGATTCGTCGACCCAAATTAAAATTCTGGATGAAGCAGTTTGCATTTCACATAGCGCAAATACCCTTAGGAAAGGTATATATTCAACTACTCTCCATCCAGCTATTGGAAAAAAGGGACAGGTTGGGCTCTTTAACCATACTTAGGCAACCAGTCTAGAAGGAAAACTCTAAATTCAAACTTTTAAAGCCTGCTTAAGAAATTAATTAACCTGGTGTCGTATCCTGCTCGTGCGGAGGGATTGGTATATATATATATATATATATATATATATATATATATATATATATATAATAGTTATAGAGTGGAGAAGTTCCATCTAGTTTATGTGGAAGACTATCTCTCTCCAGGACTAGCCTGGTGAGTCATCTGAGGAAACACAAGGATAGAGTGTCAAATGCTACTGACACCTAACTATGATAATTAAAAAAAAGAAAAACAGGAAATGGTCTTACTCGAACACCTGTTTACAGCCATTATTATTATTATTATTATTATTATTATTATTATTATTATTATTAGTTATAGTAGTAGAGTAGAAGAGAGGAAAGAGTTAAGGGTCTACCATGGCTTAAATCCAAACGATTTCCTTTGGACCCTACCCTATGCCTAATCCATGAGGTAACCTAATAAACTTATTTTCGGATAATATCAGTTGAACGCTATGATACTGTTATTCCAATTACCGTGTACAGCTTATTCTACTTGGTTATTTATTCCTTAGTTCTCATTTTTATTATAGTTATTAATTTAATTCTAAGAATAATAGCTAGTTAAAACGGTTACAATTCTAATTATATTTTAGGGGTTTAATATTACTAATTTATAGTTTTTCATCGTTTTCTTTAGTATATCTCGTCTATTTGAAATTAATAACTGTTCTACCATCTTTTTCTGCAATGGAAAGGTTAAAGTGGCAATTGGATAATATATATATATATATATATATATATATATATATATATATATATATATATATATATATATATATATAACGCCCTTTGTTTAATTTGATTAATTAATTTAATTAACTTAATTAATTATTTTTAATTAATTTAATTAATTAATTTAATTAAACAAAGGGCGTTACTTATGCCACACCCTATATATATATATATATATATATATATATATATATATATATATATATATATATATAATCAAAATATTTGGCCCTGATGATGACCGCTTTTGTGTACACTTAAAAAAATGTTTATATTTTTTCTATTATTATTATTTTATTTTATTTTGTAGCTAAAATCATAATAAATCGAATACAATGTATACAACGACAAACACTTGGTCGAAACACGTGTCTGCATTCTAATAAATAATTTTTATCCATACAACATTTTCTTTCCTTTTATCTCTTAACATAATTGTCGGATTCTCTTCCATTTTTAAACTTATATATATTTATATATTATGGCGTGTGCGTGACTACTTATGTATGTGTGCATGTGTTCACGCAAGTCGTTAAAAGAGTGGGAACAAAATGTCCAACAAAATTGGTAAAATACAGTTAATAGTTCTTGAGAAACTTTTACATTTTATGCAATGAATATCTAATTTGTTCCTGGCGAATTTTTTGCTCCGAGCGGGAAGAAAGAAAGAAGAAAATGTTTGAATATCTCGTAGTTTGCCTCCAGCCATCAAAATATTTTAGAAAGGGAATCAAGACATGGAGGATTTTAATTTTCTGAAAAGTGAAAGAAATAATAATTTTTAAAAAAGAAGGGAGAAGGGAACTTATCAAATGTTACATTTTCTCGAATCAGATAATCAAAATATTACAGGAATTGATATATGCAAATACGGTGATTTAAAACTAGCTGTATCCCTCTCTCTCTCTCTCTCTCTCTCTCTCTCTCTCTCTCTCTCTCTCTCTCTCTCTCTCTCTCTCTCTCTCTCTCTCTCTCCTGTTCTCTCTCTCGCCTGTTTTCTCTCTCACCTGTTCTTTCTATCTCTCCCCCCCTCTCTCTCTCTCTCTCTCTCTCTATATATATATATATATATATATATATATATAATATCATTACATTCATTTTTATAATCTCATCATCTATTGATTTTTGTCTTTAATATTTCACCATCGGTCATACTGGTGTGATTGAATCCTATCAAAGTAACAATCGATATCATCCACTTATTACTAACGGGAACCGTGGATATACCACGGTATGATAATTTGAGTATTACTACGTTTGATATGTTTACCTAAAATAGTTCAATATGTAAAAAGCATAATCTCTGAAATTCTTTCTCTCTTTTCTCTCTCTTTTTTTTTTTCTTTTTTTTTTTGCATGTTTTATTTTATTGAAACAGACAATAAGTGAGATCACTTCCTATCTCTTTATTTCTAAGCTTACTTTTTTCCCTCTGACATGTAGAACGTTCTTTTGCTTCCCTTTTTTCCTCACAATAACAACGATATGGTCCATTATCTATATGAGGTGATGACAGGGCATGACACATAGCTAGATACTAACGTATTGATATAGAGACTTGCAGGATCTGTGGATATACCACAGTATGATAATCTAATTATTACAACGTTTGAATATTACAATGTTTGAGCTATTGCCATGTTATAGATAAATTTGTTTATTCTTGTTATTACATATTTTACTGTGTGTTGATCGATGTACAGCAGGCCAATCAATTGTCTAATTTTTTTTTCGGGATTTTTTCTCTTCAGCTGATTTTAAGCGAGTAATAACTTTCTTTTCTCTCCTATAGGGTTAGAATTTTCTACATCATTAGTAAACACGTTATTGTTCTATATTTGCTTGAGATGATTCGTCATAGTGACAAATAGAGATCAATTTGCGTGTAGTTTATGTACGTAAATTTATAAATGAAAATCAAGTAACAGAATGAGATAGATGACTATATATATATATATATATATATATATATATATATATATATTTACCAACCCCTTCGCACGGGCAGGATGTGACACAAGGTCATTTTTTAAGCGGAGTTCAACAGGTTTGAATTCAGAGTTTTCCTTCTCATAGACCGGTTGCCTAACCAAGGTTAAAGAGCCTAGTCTGCCCTACTATTTACCCATAGCTGGAGTGAGAGTAGGATTCATACCTTTCCCAAGTGTATTAGCGCTATATATATATATATATATATATATATATATATATATATATATATATATATTGCTTGACTGATCTTATATATATATATATATATATATATATATATATATATATAGGGACCGGTTGAGCTCCGCCATCCGCCTAAGAATCGCAAGGTACCAAGTTCGAATGCGGTCTCCACCAACAGCACATGAGTAGTAGAGATTGGGTAATCTGATCTGTATGATAAAGTGGAAACTGATGATAGGTGTGGCGCTCAGCCTTAGTAGAAACTAGCTCCTTGGTCTAGCGCAAGTGAAAAGGGGATATACACCCTCACTGTTTGACTGATACCTCCAATAGGCCACTCTGCCAAATTTATACACACACACTCACATGCACCAATATATATATATATATATATATATATATATATATATGCTTCTAAATTATTTAGTATGAATTTATGAAAAAGTCACTCTCAAAATATTCTAATAATAATTTGCATATTATAGTTGCGGTGCCAAATGAGAATCGAACTCACTAACAATGGTCTGCTATTCTAGCTCGCTAACCATTACACCACAGGATGTACATTTATTCTTGTATATTATAAGACTCTACCAAAGTTGTTTATTTTCAAATTAAAACACTTACCTTATTTGACGGCATATAGGACACATTTTTTGTCCAAGATTTTGGCTAAAGAAATTGCCCTGTGTTTTATACATCGTAGGTGAAGTTTGAAGTTTTTATTTAGTTTTATTATTATTATTATTATTATTATTATTATTATTATTATTATTATTTCCTGCTATGCAGATGTCTTGTGTATGCTTATTGCTTGCCTGTACTGCCAAATTGCTTTTATACAGCTATGTTTCTGCTTGTCTAATGCACAGCTAGACTGTTTTCAATAATATATACACTAAAACTTTTTTCCCCGAATCAGACCTGCTGAAATGGGGGTACGTCTTATATGCCCGTGCGTCTTATATGCTGTCAAATACGGTAAATTATTAACTTTTATTTACAGCTCCCATTTTGAAAAACCATTGCTTCGATTTCGATAATCATTTTTCTAATTTCACAGCAAATCCTTTTAATCTTGAAATATCCTCT
>CM042155.1:40247757-40290257 GCA_023376005.1 Doryteuthis pealeii
CACCTGACAAGCCAGGAGGAGCATGCAGGAGGTGTCAGTTTAATCAGCGACAACCCGACAGGTAGTACTAGTTTACATGGTTCTAGAAGCAGGTAAAAAGGAAGACCTATTTTGACCTGACCTGACTCAATAAAAACTCTTAAAACATATTATATATCCCATGACTATGATAAATGGGATTTGTTAGCACATAACATACTTCCCGCACGCGGAGCATGTGTGCCAATGACTTTACGTGATGTACACCATTTTAGTGTTAGCAGGGGTTCGTAAAAACATATATAAATTAATTTGCATCTCTCTCTCTCTCTCTCTCTCTCTCTCTCTCTCTATATATATATATATATATATATATATATATATATATATATATATACCACAAGCACACACGTATATATAAACACACACGTATATATATGTGTGGCTGTTTCTGAGAATATATCAATCTATATTGATATAAATATACAAATATACCAAGCGACTTGAACATATTTGTATTAAGTGACATTAGTATATGTTTAGCTCAGTCGGTAGAGCGTCTGCCTAGGAACCACAATATTCCAGGTTCGATACCGGCCCTTGCCAATTCAGCACATGAGTAGCACATGGATCTGTGCGGTAAAGTGAGGAGCTGATAGTAGGTGTGGCGCTCCACCTCAGACACCAAAAACAATCTCCTCGGTCTAGTGCTTTGGGAAAAGGGGATAGATTCCCTCGCTGTTTGGCTGGTACCGACTTTAGGTGACACCGATGACTTAACTTTGTATATATATATATATATATATATATATATATATATATATAGAGAGAGAGAGAGCTATTTTACTTATAAATATATCACCCACATTATATATATATATATATATATATAAAGGAAGTAAAAAGTAAGAATTTCAGATATACGTGGTGCGTGAGTACACACACATACACAGACAGACACACACATACATACATATAGAGAGAGCGATTAAACACAAATGAAGGGACTGTGAGGGATATGTCATTTATGGTATAAATAAATTGCGATGGCACTTGTTTTTTTTTGGGGGGGGGGTATTTTTTTTTTTTGGGGGGGCGGGGTCACTCTGTTGTCTGTATCAGATAAAATGTTTGATGTTTGATTGATGTTTCGGGCTCCTTGCGGGAAAAATAAAACCGAATTTCATTTTTTTTTCTCTCTTTCATCTTTTGTTATCATATTTTTTTTTTTCTGGCTTCGACACGCGATAAAAAAAAATCAAAGAAAACAAAAAATCAAATTAAAAACAACCACTAAATACAAAACAAAAACGATGAACTCGTCCGAATGTTTGCATTTGTATCGAATTGTCGTAAAGGCCCAGCCTGATTGAATTAGCTCGATCGAACAGAAAAATTGAAATGAGTTTTATGAATCCTATCTTTACCTGAAACCCTTGATCTGTCAACTTAAGATAATTCCCAGTTGTATCATTCTGATGTGCTTGTAAAATCTAAATCAAAACAACAGTTCAAGAAGTTTAAAAATATTTTATTGGCTCTATCAGATATTCTCATAATTTGTGATCATACCACGTTTCTCCGAATATAAGACAGCTATTATTACGAGGGTGAGTCAAAACGTAATGCCACTTTGTTTAGAACAGGTATAATTACTGTTGTACCAGCCGTTCCTACAGTGGAGAATATACACCGGTTCTCACTATAAATAGTGAGACACCGAGTGAAAAGGTGGTACTGTTACCGTACTGTTACTGTTTAGCGGCAAGTTAGCCGTTCTTGTACCTTATTGTAAATACACTTGTCTCTTTTTACCCTACCTCGACTTGACTTCTTTTTTTACTGTTGAACTAACATCACAACAATTACCAACACAGGAACATGTATCATACATCGAAATAAAGCTTACCCTCTATGAATCACATGCCTACGCGCTGAATTCTTATTTCTAATGAGTTTCGTTACCTCATTTAAATAATGGACCATTCCGTTTTTATCATGAAGAAAGGAAGTAAAGAAAAGCGACATGCTACACAGAAAAATATATGAAATGAACAAAGAAAGAAAGTAGAGGAAGGAAAGAGAGAAAGAGTGATCAGGTTTAATTCAAACATAATGAAAAGAAGGTAAGAAAAAAATAGAGTAAGAGAGAGTTAAGATTATTATACTTTTTACATATTGAAATATGTAATAGCTCTTAAGTAAACATATCAAACGTAATAATTAGATCATAATACTGTAGTATATCCACAGGTCCTGCTAGTTATATATATATATATATATATATATATATATATATATATGGTTGGGTAAAAAAGTAATGCCATTTTCTTTATTTCAAGTGAAGGTTTTTTATAATAAAGCTAAAGCCTACATAAAGAGCCTAACGAGGATCAGAGCAAGAATCTGACGAGTAAGACCTAACTTTCCAATTGACAATGCCGTTTTGTTTAGGACAGGTATAATTATCAACAGAGGAACATATATCGTGCATCAAAATGAAGCTGGTCCTCTGTGGATCACATCCCTACTTTTCGACATAGTCACCGTTTCGCTCAATAGCAATGTTCCACCTTCGAATGAGAGCGTGTATCCCTGCCCCGTAAAATTCTGTTGACTGTTCTTTGAGCCACTTCCTCACTACAGATTTCGGATTCTTGCTCTGGGCCTCGTTAGGTTCCCAATCTCTGCCTTAGCTTGACTCACCCTCGTACATACCACGTTTCCTCGAAAATAAGACAGCTTATATTAATTCTCACTCTGGAATGTAACACCAGGGCTTATTTTAGTGGGGGGGGGGGGTCTTATTCTTCATATATCTAAAATATGAAACACGGTATTTTGTACTTTATGCTAAAGCATAGTATATTACACATTCATTATTGTTGTAAGTGAAGATTTATCCCTACAAGAACGTTTGACTCGTCCAAGGAAACACATAAATGAGACGGACTCTTATCAAAGAGCTGCGCGTTGGACTCTCTTGTTTATATAGTAGTAGTCGGGGCGGTTTAATGTCGGTATCGGCCAGACAGCGAGGGAGTCTATCCCCTTTTCACTAGCGCTAGACCAAGGAGATTATTTCAGCATCTGAGGTGGAGCGCCACACCTACCATCAGCTCCTCACTTTACAACACAGATCCCTGTGCTACTCATTTGCTGAGTTGGCGAGGGCCGGTATCGAACCAGGAACCACGTGATTCCTAGCCGAACTCTCACTTCTTTTTATCTCTATTAAGAAAGGACATGTTTTTCATTTACACCGTCAATATCGGGTTGTTTGTTAGGGGTTAGGTTTAGGGGTTAACATTTTTTTAAATCTAAAAATCGTCTGTTAAAACAACGGATATTGACGGGTGTAAATGAAAAACATGTCCTTTCTTAATCGAGATCAAAAAAGGGTGCCTAAAGGTTATATGGTCCCATAAATCTAACATTCGGACGTGTTTGTAAAATCTAAGAAGTGGAAATATTTATTTGGATCCATCGGATATTCCCATCATTTATGTACACACCGTGTTTTCCCGAAATTAAGATGAAGAAGTTAGTTAGTAAACTGTTAGTTTGAACAACAACTACTAACCCAAGCACAACTGAACTGGTCTCTAAAACAGCTGATATTTATGGCACTCAGGAATACTCCGTTCATGCATTTGGGAGATTTCATTCGCTAAGACATGGTTTCTGTGGTATTATGGTGCTTGATAAATAACTTAGCCTTCGGCAGTATGCTTGCGACAATGCAAGATCCGTATTGAGTTACAGCTTGCTTGTTGCCTTGTCGGCCAATTCGACGGTAATTGGAATATCGCTTCTACAGTGATTATGATGTTTATTCTACATACGGCATATTTATATTAAAAATATGATTTTAATAAATTTGATCTTAGTATTATTGATTTTTAATTATTTGGTTTTATCTTAAAAATATGAGCTAAAATTCCAGGAATAAGTCTTAAAAGAAATTCATTAACAAGAAATAACTGTAATTTTATTCTGTACTTCCTAATTTAACTATTTAGTTAAATTATGAACATTTATCAATGAAAGACGGGAGTGATGGAAGAGTAAGTTTCAGTTGTTCTATTTTTCGATAATACCCCCACTTTGTTTCATATATGTTATGTGAATTCTTATTTAGCTCCATTAGCCTTTCTGATTTAATATAAGATTTTATTACATTAAAACTTAGATACTTTCATATATTTGCCAGTCTTTATAAGATAGCCAAAATGTTATTTACCAAATATCATGTTTTAATGAAGGGGTGTTTCAAGTGCTTTCGCTTTTTCGATTATACTTCCTTCTGTTTAAAATATTTTTATCTGCATTCATATTTAGTTCCATTCGTCTATCTAATTTTATTTTATTAAATTAAAACTTTAATACTTGTACGCCCAACGAGTGCTAGTTTTTATTTGCTAGTATATATATAATATATATATAGAGAGAGAGAGAGAGAGAGAGAGAGAGAGAGATGAAGATATATATATATATATTTACCAACCCCTACGCACGAGCAGGATGCGACACAAGGTCAATTTATTAAGCGGAGTTTTAACAGGTTTGAATTCAGAGTTTTCCTTCTCCTAGACTGGTTACCCCTAGCCATGGTTAAAGAGCCCAGTCTGCCCTGCTATTTACCTATAGCTGGAGGGAGAATAGAATTCATGCGCTATGTGAAATGCAAACAGTTTTGTCCAGGAATTGAACTGGGCTCGACGAGTCCAATTCCTACGACTCTAACCATTAGACCACACGCTTCCATAGAGATGAAGAGATATAGAACTAGTGCGTATAATTGTATGTGTGCGTTATTCATTTTCCTATTGGTTATGGTAAGCCAACAAATAATCAAGTATCCACTCTCATTCTGCTGGGTTAAGCATTAGTTTCCGATCCGTTGCAATGACACAGCATTACAAAGCCATTATTAATTGTCATAAGAAGTTCAAAACAACGGGTTTGGATTTCTCGTGTCAGCGAAGAAATTTGGGAAGATTCCCATTCAATGTGAGTGTTAATCGAAACTACTTTGAGTCCGGGAAAAATTAATGGGCCCAATGAATTTCTAGAAATCGCCTCTGTAACCGCAGGCATTAATCACTGTCCACACTTTAGTAACATATCACGCGCTTACTTACGTAGACCTAAAAACGCGGACATACCCCTAAACACTTACAGCAGACACACACATATATATATTCATATATATACATGTGTGTATGTATGTTTATGTATATATGTGTATATATTAGTATATGTTATGTTATGTATATATGTGTATATATATATATATATATGTATGTATATGTGTATATATGTATGTATATGTGCATATATGTATGTGTATATATATACGTTTATATATGTATGTATATATGTATATGTGATTATAAATATATGTATATACTTATATATATATATATATATATATATATACATATATATGTACATATATGTGTGTATATGCATATATATGGGTGTGAGTACATATGTATATATCTGGGGGGGGTATATGTATATATATATATATGTGTATGTGTATATATATGTGTGTATATATATATGCGTGTCTATATACATACATATATATGTATGTATATATATGTATATGTAATCTATGCATATGTGCGTGTATGTATGCATGTATGTATATATATATATATATATATATGTGTGTGTGTGTGTGTGTGTGTGTGTGTGTATTTAGGCAGCATTTCTTCTTGTAGGCATATATTGTTAAATAATGCAGCCATTTTTTGTCTGCAAGTTTTGTCCTTTATATTTTCGTATTGTCGTATTGCTTTTGTGATATCTGGCGAGAATTGGCTGATGTATTTGCCATATGTCATAGACCAAGTACTTTCCGCCCTATCGTGGGCCATCTTCATGGTATTTTTAATTATATTTAACAATATATAAATATATATATATATATTTGTATATATATATATATATATATATATATATATATATATTTGTATAATTTGCGTGTGTGTGTGTGTGTGTTTTCAATCCATGTATTGATGTATATTTCGTGTCTACATAGGCTGTACATAAATCTACTCGATGCAAAAAATGACATAGCCATTTAATAAAAATGATTTTAGAGGAAATAACGTTCAGAAATAGAAATAGAGAAATACACACATACGCACCCATACACATTCCTTTCTATGAAGATTAGTTTAAGTTCTGCATTTGTGCATTGAAGGAATTACGTACATATGAACAGGTTTTTTATACAATAAAATAATTTTCTCGTTCTGACCGCTAATTAAGCAAAATCTGCATAGATCTCCTTAAAAGGGAAATACCATTCTTTAATGTTTATAACATTAAACTTCCATTTCTAAAAAGTGTGTAGATGGTGTGGTGGTAAGATGTTTGACTGATGACAATTCGGTCTAAACCCAGCCTGAAGCAGCCTGCCTTGTCTAGTCACACTGATGAGTCGTGAAATGGAGAAACAGGACTGCATGTGAATGACAATACACACACACAGACACACATATATATATATATATATATATATATATATATATATATATAGTCATTCACATAGAGAAAAACTGATAAATATCAAGTGGTTATACTCTAAGCTTACTATATATATATATATATATATATATATATATATATATATATATATATATATATAAGATAATCCAATTGACTGGTATGCTCTTGTAGGTGCATACTTCTAAAATCCTACAAGGATTTTCAGGAATCCCTAAGAGAGCTCAATGTATAAGAACTAATAAATTAATTATATACAGATCAATGTTTATCTTTCAAAGAAATAAAAACTTAACAAACTGTCATTAGACTATGACAATTTATTTCGAGCACAAACTCAAAACGTGTCTAGTTTCTTCAGATAGATTTTATAATATCTACACACACACACACACACACACACACACACACACACATACATATATATATATATATATATATATATGAGATATATTTTTGTATCTGTATACGTTTTTGGGCATTAGTGTAAAGCATTGATCTGCTATATTATAATGTAGTTATCATGATATATTCATCTGTGAATAAATATCAGAAAATTCGGGGGGGGTGTTTTTTTTATTTTTTATTTTTTTATTTAGTAGTAGTCATGAAGAAGGGCGAAATTACAATCCCGAAAATTTACTACTGCTAAATAAAAGAAGCTAAAAAAAAACAACCGATTTTTCTGATATTTATTTCCAGATGAATATATTATGATAACTACATTATTAAAATATAGCACATCGATGCTTCACACGAATGCCCAACCCTGATATATGTACTTCCAAAAAACGGCTACAGATACAAAAATATATCTCAATATATATATATATATACTAGAAGCATACGGAGACTCTCAAATAACACAATACACACACACACACACATATATATATATATATATATATATATATATATATATATATATATATATATATAGTAGACCTAGATCCATGCCACTTAATATCTGTCAGTTTTTCTCTCGGTATGAGGAAAACAAAGTCGAGAAACCATCAATTACCAGGCACCGTTGCATGGTCTCTTAGTGATATATGTATGTAATTATATATTCCGTCAAAACACAAATGAAAGACAAAAACTTATCTCAAACCCCACAACAACACACACACGTGAAGTTATGCTCATCACCATGAATTCATGTTGAGAGCACGGATTCCCATGATTGTCTCTCTATACACGTACCTATCGGTCATCACTACTTGTGAGATGGAGATATAAAGATGGAAATTCTGATATAAAAAGTCATAGACATAAATTTTCATCCATCTATATATCTATCTATCTATATATATATATATATATATATATATATATATATATGAAGTAAGTTTTGAAAGTTTGATATGAGAATTATCGCATATATAATATTTTATCTCACTCTCTCTCAGCTATCTATACATAACGGGAAGTTTGCGTGTATGTACGTATGAAAGTATGAAAATATAACAATTAACAATAAAATAATATATATATATCATCATCATCATCATGTAGCGCTGTCAGCGCGGATATCCATGACAATCTCTCTCCATCCGTCCCTATCGCTTATCATTCTCGGGAGGTCCTCTATGCAGCATCCTGTATCCGCACAGAACTGATCAATGTACGTCTTTGCTGGTCGGCCCACACTGGCGTGTCCATGTGCTGGCTTCCACAGGAGGACGTCGCTTATGAGCTCGTCCTTGCTTCTCCAGCAGTGTCCTGCGTGTCTTGTCCGTCTTGCTCGGATGGTTTGGGTGATATGTGGCAGGTGACCGTACAGCTGTTTTCTCGTAGGGTGTTGTTTCCACGTCTTGTTCAGGATCACCCGCAGCATTCTTGTGCAGCTCCCGTCTAGCTTATTCTCTAGTCGCTTAGTTAGGTTCCAGGTGGTGCAGCCATACAGCAGTACTGACACGATAACGGCCCGGAAGAACTGTCTCTTTAACTTGTCTGTGAGATTGGATCTCCATATGATCGTTACTTTATTTATTGCGGCCCATGCTTTTCCTATACGTGCATTAACGTCGTTTTCTGTGGAGGAGATGTTGCTGCCTAAGTATCTAAATTGTTCTAGAGAGTTAAGGAGTTTGCCATCGATGGTTGAGATGTCGCTTTTGTTTTTAAAAACATGAACTCAGTTTTATCAGAGTTGACGTACAGGCCGACATTTATATACACATTAAATATCACCGGTTCCTGCTTTTTGTGCAAAAACTATGAAGATTTGCTTTATATTCGAAGATACTCAAAAATCAAAATTTAGATAGAAATAGTATTTCTCTGAATTTTTAGATGAGGCTTGATAATTAGTTTTATTTGTATTATTCGGACTATTGTCGAAACGTTGTACAGATAACGATGAAGGATGATTATGAGAACAATAGTCCTCACACAAATATTCTATCAAGTATTATTTGTAATTCTGTGAAATTCTACTTAAAAATGTCCAGCATTTGTAAATCTCAAAAGTAAACAAATCAATACACCAGGGTTTTTTTCCTTCCAACTACTCAGGCGACGCTGGGTAGCCGCTTCTAGTATATATATATATATATATATATATATATATATATAAAGGTCGTCGGGGCGGCCTAATGTTGGTATGAGCCAATTAGCGAGGAGTCTATCCCCTTTTCACTAACGCTAGACAAAGGAGATTATTTTAGCGACTTAGGTGGGGCGCCACACCTACCACCAGCTCCTTACTTTACCGCACAGATCACTGTGTTACTCATACGCTGAGTTGACCAGGGCCGGTATCGAACTAGGAACCTTGTGGTTTCTAGCCGAACGCTCTACCGACTTAGCTAACCCAACGTGAAAATACTTATGTAAAATTTTTCATCGATATAATATTATATACACACACATACACACACACACACACACACACACACACACACACATATATATATATATATATATATATATATATATATATATATTATATATATATAATGTGTGTGAGTAAATGGTCATTGTGTGGAAGGCTTTTTCGTAGGTATATATTCTGCAACAATTTTCCACCAAATCTTTCCGTCTTTCTCTCTCGATTCAACAGAATTTTGACTCATGTCCAAGCAGACGCCTACCTTTTTTTGCGCCTTTTCCATTAACGCCCTGCCCTCTTGGCCTGTCACGATCTATAATTCCCGCTGTCTTGTCCCTCCCTATTTCCGCTGCTCTAATTATAAACCAAAAGAGGTCCTTCGTTTTAGCCCTAACCCTGGGACACAGCGATTCTCGAGCAAAAACAACTATATTTCCTCACCGCCGTCATCTTCTCACTGCTGAAGCCGAGAGCAGACAACCTAACTCTCGTCTTCCCGTCTACCCGGCTTCTACTTCCGCCGCCTTTTTGGCCGTAATTCATCAATCTTTAATCGCCTTAGACGGTATAATCCTCCTGAATGACCTACGCCCCATTTATAAGATTCATCATTTCTCTGGGTGTATCCGTGCGTGTATACGTACGACCGGTTTATTTGTTGAAGCTAACAGCCTAAACAATTCTAGCGTTACTAATTCGATATTATAAATTCCTGTGGGATAAGGGATTAGTGATGTTTCCAAGTTACGTAGTATTCTCTGCACATAATCACCGACCATCCAAGAGTTAACTGCCGTATCCGACCACTAAATCATTCTATAGATGAGCTACCGAATCAAATGTTTTAGCGTACAATAGCCGATGAGAAAACGGCAACACTCTACATATCTTATCATAATGGAGATTATGTGTTTGTCTGTGACCGAAACTACGTCACAATTCTCTTAGTTATTTATGTTATATTCTCAATTATTATTAAATAATCATTATTTAATCTTGATTAGCATCTTATTTAATTTCTAATAATGTTTAGCTGAGTTAGATTTGCCTCAAAACAGCCCATGTTATTTATACATTTAAAAATCCTGCAATGTTTATTATATAGAAATAAGAAATAGAGGTTTACATAATATGTAGTGGTGATAATTTGCGTACTGGTTTTATCAAGATTATGTTTAATAAATAATTATTCGTGTTATTGATTTCTAATATTATAGTTTCATTCTTAAATTTATCAAAAAGCAATCATATGTATTATTTTATATAATATCAACTGAAATGAAATAGAAAGAAGTGTAATCTTTATATACATTTCGTCAGACTTCTAATTGAATGTTTTATTTATTAAAATTAAATACTTGCACCTGAGGGTCGCATATTTCTCTAGAACGTTTCAGTTTACAGTTGTGTTATGAGTTATCAACGAACGTTGCGTGAGCCAAAGAGGAGAGTGAGAGATACCGACAAATTCACACCATGTAAACATTGAAAATAAAAATCAGACCCGTTGTTACAGAAAAAGCACTACTCATTTTATTCCTCTTTCAACTGGTCTAAAATTGGTAAGACATAAATTGGGGCCGGGTTAGCTCAGTCGGTAGTGCGTCCGGCTAGAAACCACAAGGTTCCTAGTTCGATACCGGTCCTCGCCAACTCAGCGTATGAGTAGCGCAGGAATCTGTGCGGTAAAGTAAGGAGCTGATGGTAGGTGTGGCGCTCCACCTCGGACGCCAAAAACAATCTCCTTGGTCTAGCGCTATTGAAAAGGGGATAGACTCCCTCGTAGATTGGCTGATACCGACTTTAGGCCGCCCCGACGACTTTTTTTTACTCAAATTGGTATATTTAAGTCGATAAAAGAATTGCTAAATCGTAGCCTACCTAAAATTGGACGAGGCGGTTCCTCTAGCTCCGAAATTTAAGTCAATCCCAAGATTCTCTAGAAGTGCAAATTATGAACAATCCCTAATAGCGTAGTTATGTTTCTTTTTTTTCTTTCTTTTTTTTCAAGTATAGAAATGCCATTCACAAGAAAAAAAAGGCCATTAAATGATAGATATACTAGTAAATATATGCACCCTCGGGTGCAAGTATTTAAGCTTTAGTGTAATAAAATATTGATGAGGACATTTCCCACAAGGACCATTACACCACGCGCCTCCAACTAATCCACATAGTCTCTCCCCAGTTATGGGTAAATAGTAGGACAGACTGGGTTCTTTAACCTTGGGATAGAAACTGATTCATGAGAAAGCAAATTCAATCCAATTAGGATCTCTTCTATTTTGTTAAAACTCCTCCTCCTCCATAATTTGTTCAGAACGATGATCATTATGCTATGATATCATTTTTCCAAACACCCTGTATATATATATATATATATATATATATATATATATATATATATATATATATATTCTTCATATATATTTTTCAAACTCTACGAGAGTTTGTCCAAAAGTAAGGTCATTTTGTTTAGGACAGGTATAATTACCAACATATCATACTTCAAAATGAATCTACAGATATCTCTTCCTCGTCACTGGAATAATGTTTGCCTCTCAAAATCGTCTTTCATGGAACCGAAGAGATGCTAACATTATTCCAGTAACGAGGAACTGAAATCTGTAGTGAAGAAGTGGCTCAAAGAACAGTCAACATAATTTTACGGGGGAATCGATACATGCTCTCATTCGAAGGAAGAACATTGCTATTGTGAGAAACGATGACTATGTGGAGAAGGAAGGATGTGATCCACAGAGGGAAAAGCTTCGTTTTGATGCATGTTACATGTTCCTGTGTTGGTAAATATATTTGTCCAAAACAAAATGGCACTAGTTTTTGACTCGTCCTCGTAATATACTTATTTTAATAAATTATTAATAACTAATTGATCCGAGATTTCAAATATTAGAATTTCGTTGACTTCACTTTTTTGCGGAAGTTAATAGTCTGAGCATGCGCAGAATCATCTTCAAACATGTTTACAATAGAAAAGATGATAACTTCATTAATTTGATGTCTAAGGTTAAACTGAGTGAGCGGCTTCATGTCGACTTTTGCCGATAATTAGTAAGTCTCTTGTCGACGAATCGGTTTAAGCTTGGGAAACTGTGGTGTTCAGGCAAAGGAGGGGGGCTTGAGGACGGATATTACCAGCGGTGCCAGTGTCTGGAAGAAAGAACACTCGTGGAAAATAGTGCTGATTTGGTTATTTAATCAGACAGTAAAGAAATAAAAACCCAACGAAGCGTTAACAATGGTTAGAATTGAAGATAAAATAAGTCTTAAAACATTTCCAGCCACACGTGTACGATTGGTATCCCTACTCTGAAATGTTTCTCATAATAACTAGCAAAAGTATGCACCCTCCCGTCGCAAATATCTAAGTTTTGATGTAATGAAATATATTAAATTTAAAAAAAAGATTAATGAAACTTAATAAAAATGCATATAAAATGATTTAAAAGGAGGGGAGTATAGTCGAAGAATAGAACAAGTTTTAAACCATCTCTCCAATCATTTTCCACCACTCCCGTCTTTTATTGCTAAGTCTTACTAATTCAAGTTTTCAATTAGGAAGTAAAGAATAAAAAGGTTGTTAATGGATCTCCTTTAAGATTCATCTCTGATATTTGTGCTCATACTTATTAAAATAAAACCACACAATAAGAACATCAATAACATCAAGACACATATTTATTAAAATCTTATCTTTAAGAGCAATGTGCAAATTGACCTTCCCATTAACACTGTAATGTTTGTTGTATATATAAATACATTTGTATGTTATTAGTATGTAGATACACCCGCCCCTCGTGGTGGGGGTCCAGTGGCTTTGGCCCTGGATCTTTACGAGTTAATAGCGTCGATCCCAGGGGGCCATCCCCCCAGGCAACACCTGCCCCCTTGATTTAAAGGGGCAGGCTGGGTTTATTGCCCAGTGCCTGAGCGCCCCCCCCCCCTTGAGGGGGAATGCCGACAGGATCGACGCAATTTTTCACCCGCCACCCCATGAGTCTCGGCTTGTGGGTGGTCCCACATAAATAGGGCCTTTGTGCCTGACCCGTACAAGTGGGGTACGTGGAAAATATCATGTAGATACACCCGCCCCTCGTGGTGGGGGTCCAGTGGATTCGGCCCTGGATCTTTACATGTTAATAGCGTCGATGCAAGGGGGCTGTCCCCCCACCAAGGCAATACATGCCCCCTTGACTTAAAGGGGTAGGACTGGGTTTATTGCCCAGTGCCTGAGGCGCCCTCCTTGTGGGGTAATGCCGAAGGGATCGACGCAATTTTTTGTTCTTTCCCACCCATGAGCTCCGGCTTGTGGGTTGGCCCACGTTAAAACGAGGCCTTGTGCCCAGCCCATAGAAGTGGGGTACGGGTAAATACAGTGTATATAAGGCCGACAGTATTAATGATGTGAAAGAGTTTTATTAATAATTAATAATTTTAAAAAAAATAAATCATAAATATTGTGACTTAAATAGCTAAGGGATTTGTGACGTAGGTACTGATATAGTTTCGGTTACAGACACACACATAATTTCCATTATAATAATATATAGAAATACTTTTTGAATCGAGTAGGCTTGATAATTTGTATTATTTAAAATTTTCATACAGTTGTCCTCATCTTTATTGTGATGCTCATACGTTTTGGTAGATGTGTCCTCCGGCCTTCTCCGGGTATTTCTTGACGATGGCTCCCGTGTAAGACACATAATGGAGCCACCTGTTGGTCGTGAATCGTGACCCGTGATGCTTAAGGATCGAACTCTGATGGCTGAATAGTTCATGACATGCAAACTCCACTTTGGTCCTTTATTAGGCTAGACGGGTGGATGAATCGTCTGGTCACGTCAAACCCTAGCACCTATATGATTGTCCCAACCCTTTTGCCCTTATAGCAACACACAACCTTGTTTATCATATATGTGCTATAAGGCAGTGTCTGACGGTCTTAATGTTATGGGTATTATGTTAAACTCTATATGATAGTGAAGTTCCATTTCTGGGCTCTGGGTAGTGTGGAGTATTCTTCATGACCATTACTCCCAGATCCACTCTGATCCGGAGAGGTAGTATCTGTTAGGGTCCCATCTATGGGTTAAAGGAAAATAAATGAGTTAAAGATTGTAGAGATTTGTGGAGTGATTAGAATCCAGCTGAGTTGGTATACTGTTGATTTCAACAACAACAGCATCTAAACACTACTGAACTGGTGCCCAACGCTGCTGGTACTTATGTAACTCAGGAATACTCCATTCATGCATTTGGGTGATGCCATTCCTTGAGTCCTGATTGTCTGCTTGGTTTATGTTGTGTTATGATGCTTAATTAACATTCTGGCATTCTGCAGTAGCCTTCAACAAAGTAAGATCAGTGTTGAGTTACGGATTCCTTGTTGCTTTGTATTACCAATTCGGCGGTAATTGGGCTGCTTCTGCCAGTATGATATTTATTATACAAAAATCTGCTTAAAATGAGTTTTACAAAAAGTGAGTACCCATCAAGAATGAATAAAACAACACGTCTTCGGCAGAAAATAGCCTATCAACGCTTGACATGCCATAAAATCTAACCGATCGGTGTTCGAACGGTAAACTTCCGAATTGTCCACGGCCACCTATTTGCCTTTGCTCCTACAGCATTTTAGCTAAGTGGTTGTTTTGTTCGTAATTCCAACCAGCTCTTGAGATATCTTAATATATTTCAGTTCTTTAACTTTTTCACAATTTCCACTCTTGGAGAACAATTTTAAACTAAATTGTTTGATTAAAACAATCGAAAAAATAGAACAAAATGCTCGATGAGTGTCCTTTTTGCCGTCTTCTTATTATAATGGAGATTTAGCTTATATCTGTCAGTGACCAAAACTACATCACGGCTTTCGTCACAAGACCCTCAGAAATTGCGTAAATTTATCAAAGCGTATTTAATTTTGACCATCGTCAAAATCATTAATACATAGAATAAATCTTATTTTTTAACGAGGTATTTGAGTTAGATTTGCCTCAAAACAACCCAGGTTATTAGTGCGTTTAAAACCCTACAAGGTGTGTTATGTATCACTAAGAAATAAAGGTTTACATAATATATGGTGTGCTTAATTTGCATATTGGTTATAATAAAACTGTGTTTAATAAATAATTACTTGGTGTTATTGATCTCTAATATTATTTTTTCTATTCTCCAACGTTTAAAATCAATTATTAGAATGATTTTATATAAAACATAAAAATATAATAAAAATAAGTGTAATCTTTTTATTTAATTTCGTTAGTCTTTTTACTCTTTTTTATTACATTAAAACTTAGATACTTATACCGGGAGGGCGCATATTCTTGCCAGTAAAAATAACGTAGCAAACTAATACCCCTCGAACAATTAAATGGAGTATTCTTCACTAAATATTTCCATAAGATCTCATAATCGATGTTATTTCGAGTGAATTTTTGCTCATCGATCCATAACAAACATTTCAAGAGAGAGACAACGGTACAAGTCTTTTTCTTCTTTTTTTTCCTACAGTTAAAATTATAACTTGTTTTAAAAAAAATCTTTTCCTGTCTCGTTGAGTCATTCTCTCTGTTCAAAACACACACATATCTACAAGTCTCTCTTTCGGGTGAGTTTACACACACACAAACTCTCTCTCCTCTCTCTCTCTCTCTCTCTCTCTCTCTCTCTCTCTCTCTCTCTCTCTCTCTCTATCTATCTATCTATCTTCTCTCTGTGTATACACACACACATGCGTACACACTCTGTCTCGTCTATCTTCTGCGAGCGTACACACAAACGTGTAAATATATACACTCTGTCTCTTTTTATGCGAATGTACACACACACACACACTCTCTCTCTCTCTCTCTCTCTCTCTCTCTCTCTCTCTCTCTCTGCTCGGTTTATGCAAGTGTACTCACAAAAACACACACGTACACATACTTCTCTCTCTCTCTCTCTCTCTCTCTCTCTCTCTCTCTCTCTCTCTCTCTCTCTCTGCTCGGCTTTATGCAAGTGTACTCACAAAACACACGTACACATACTCTCTCTCTCTCTCTCTCTCTCTCTCTCTCTCTCTCTCTCTCTCTCTCTCTCTCTCTCTCTCTCGCAATTTTTTTACACCGTTTTATTTTTTAAACTCACTCATAGTGAGATTTTACTAATAATTGTATGGTCAGTTGCAAATAATGAGACTACCTTGTGAATAGCATTTAATCATCTATATTAAGGAATTACAATGATCAAGATGAGCCCGAACGCAGATATTACTCTAGATTCCCACGTTAATGCAAGTAGCATTATTTTTCTATGAACTGTCCCTTCTAACATACTCTAAAATGTTAATTAGTAACTCCTTTCCAATTCATCATCATCATTATCATTTTATTATTATTATTATTAGGTTTTCACAACTGCCGTAGCCGGTGGTTCACTGGAGGCTGAGTGACAGCAAGTCTCCTCAGGTCTCCATGACTCTTCTGAGTATTCTAGCTGATCCCAATAGGACTGTAGTTTGGATTCTTCCTCTGATTTCTAATTCACTCAAATTCTTTTCTTGGGGACAGTTCCAAGGGCACCAATTACAATTGGTACGACCTTCAACTTCATGTTCCATAGTTTCTTCAGTTCTTCTTCTTCTTCTTCTTCTTCTTCTTATTATTATTATTATTATTATTATTATATGATAACAGTATATATGATAACATAAGTATGTCTGTGTGGCGACGGGGCTGCTGAAATGAGCCATGTATTTCCTTATAAAATCCCTCCAGGATTCTTGTGCGCACGAACTAGTGTGTCTCTATGTATGTCAGTAAATATGTGCGTAATGCAAGTGCGCATGCGTGGGCAGATTATTCAGTGATGAAAATGTGAAAATCAGTTGAACACTTAATGAACACTAAACTAGATCCCTCACCTGGCAAGTACTTTTTTGTTAATTCGATCTTTCGCAAAGCCTAAAGTCATGAATATCGATCAAATCACTGATTAGTGATTAGATGAATTTTGTTGATGCCAGACAAAGTTATTCAAATTAATTTCAGTCCGAATTCTTCTTTGTCTGACGCTTAATTCAGATATTCAATAATTTGGGAGTAAAAAGAAAAAAATTAATAAAATTAATAAAAAGACGAAAAAAAAATAGAAAAAGGATTTTTAAAACTGATTTTCATTTAGTTCTACGCATTTTTAATTTTTTTTCTTTTTGTTATTTTTGGTTATTCTAATTTGAATTTTAAATAATCGAGAATAATTTTTTTACGGCCATTGATGAATAACATTATAGATTTTTAACACATTGCAAACTATTTAATTTTTATTAGTGTATATCCCCGGGGAGAATTATCTCGTTATCATTGAGGAAGATCGATTAATAGATAAAAAAAAAAAACTCTGATCGACAACAAATTCCTCTGTCTATTTTTGAATTTCTCTTCCTTGATTTCTATCATCGGGCTGTATCAAAAGTATTTTCTATTTTTTTACAAACCTTTACCCCAAGGCTTATGTCATCTACATATATAACGAATACCTATGGCTCTTTCATATCAACATTCATATATATATATATATATATGGTGGACTCTCCTATCGTGAATGATAGATGACGGTCAGCAGTGAGTGATTTGATTCCTCCCATGTTGTGCATGCTATCAAGAAGACATTTTGTGTTTCCTTGAGTGTGATAGCAGCCCAGCCTTGCTGCGAGCTATGAAGCCACACTGACAAATGAAATGTTCTAAGGCAGGAGTTAATTTTTTTATTTTAAGATTAGGCGGAGCTGATCTCGATGTTTCAGTTTAGTTTCTTCAAAGCTCTCTAACCTAGGAAAACATGTTTTACGCCATTCTTTCCGATTTGATGCTAGATTTCCCCAAACACTCAGGTTAATATTGAGGCGTTTCAAATATATATATATATATATATATATAT
This sequence comes from Doryteuthis pealeii, assembly GCA_023376005.1. Lineage (NCBI taxonomy): Eukaryota > Metazoa > Mollusca > Cephalopoda > Myopsida > Loliginidae > Doryteuthis > Doryteuthis pealeii. The sequence continues at coordinate 40,266,035 of CM042155.1, forward strand.
ATATATATATATATATATATTATGGACTCACCCGTGGAACGACGTATGAGTGTTCATACAATGAACATCCACACAGTGATTTGTTTATAGTGGTGAAGGCTGGTGTTGGACCATCGACACTTTTTGGCACAGTCGATAGGAAAGAATTGGTGCATCAAGGGTTGCCACAAACCCAATCAACGACCGACCTCAGGAATTTTGAATTCCGAGTCATCCCTCTCCTAGACTGGTTACCTACCCAAGGCTGAAGAGCCCAGTCTGCCCTAATTTAACCTATAGCTGGAGGGAATTTTGAAATCAGAGTTATCCCTCTCCTAGACTGGTTACAAATTGCCCCGAAACGGTTTGCACATATATATATATATATATATATATATATATATATAATATATATATATATATATATATATATATATAATATATAATTAAAAACACCAAAATAGTTTACTAAGTTATATATGTAAAAAGTGCACAACACGCCAAGTAAAACATAATTATATGGACCTACATGAGGCAAACACTATCTACCTAGGTTTCACCCCAATGGTTCTTCAGGAGGTAGATAGTGTCTAACTCATGCAGGTCCTTCTATATATTATGAGAGCAAATATTTTATTTTTATTCTATTCTTTAAAAATTTGAATTGAGTTAATTACTCATAATAGTCCTTGACATTCATCATCATGTCGCGCCAGCAGCGCCGATATCCACGACAATCTCTCGCCAACCCCCTCTATCATATAGGTCCTCCGCACAGCATGCTGTATCGGCATCTAGCTGGTCTATGTAGATCTTCGGTGGACGGCCCGCAGTAACATGTCCATATGGTGGTTTACAAATAAGGACGTACCTTATGAGTTCATTCTTACTCCAAGTTGAAGCGACAATTCTTCCAGTCTGTAGTGGTATCGGTACTGTTGTATGGCCACACCACTTGGACCTTGACGAGGCGCCTGGAAAATAGACTGGATGGGAGCTGCACAACGATGTTGCATGTGATCTTAAAGAAATCTCGGAAGCAACATCCCACAAGAAAGCAGCTATGCGGCCACCTGCCCCCTGTTACACAAACCATCCGAGTTGGCTCATTAGAATAACATAAATAATTTTAAATGTCAAATAGAAATGATTATTATTATCCAATGATTCTAAATGGCAAATATCATATATAATCACACTACGAACTCTCAATCGTTGGAGTATCCTCCTTTAAACGACAGGTTTGAGATTCGATACCGGCCCTCGCCAACTGAACGCATGAGTAATATAGCTTTGTTATGTGTGGTAAAGTGGATATTTAATGGTAGATGTAGCACTCCATCTAAGATGAAAAAATCTTCCTGGACCAGTGCCAGCAAAAAGGGGATTGACTCCCTTACTGTCCGGCAGATACTGACAAGATACCACCCCGCCTACTTAATTCAATGTTAATTAGAATCTATTTGTCATTTTCTTTTTGTTCTAACCCCGATAGATCATTCTGTCATACCATATATATATATATATATATATATATATATATATATATATATATATATATATATATAATAGCAATATTCAGTTCCGCAATTGCTTGTAATTAATCAATATCTTGATTAATTCATTTGAATTAACCCTGAAGATCCTTATAGTGAAACTCGAGTAGGTTATTTCAATATACACCTTAATACTAAATCCGCTCTACTAACGTATTGAGTACTTTTTATTCGTCATAAAAATGACTTATTCGGTTAATACTTGTACCAACTATCAATATTGCGATTAATTCCATATTTATTTTCCGGTAAGTCATGTCTTATATATATATATATATATATATATATATATATATATATATATATATATATATACAATTGTTCCTTAATCTTTCGAGAGTTATGATCTAGTAAAAATGAGACCGTCCAAATCTTTCAACATGATATACACAAATCTAAATCCTGATTATCTAGTGATGCTTAATCGCCAAATTGTGTCGTCATTCATTGTTCTATCTTGGTATATACAGCTTCAATCTTGATACTTTTATGACACACCCTATATATATATATATATATATATATATATATATATATATATAATATATATAATCAGAGAGATTATTCTCTATTGAATATGGTCTTCTGTCCAATATTTTCGATTTTCTAAAACAGTCAGTTATTTCATGTGTTCCAACATAAGTGATTTGTTCAAGTGTTCATATATACCCAGCACTACTCAAGTTTTCCACTTCTATTGACGTAACTGCTGTTTTCTTGTTCTGTATTTTCTGTAGTTGTTGCTGTTAAATAATTGTTAATATTATATTTGCTCTAAGTTTCAAGGAATATTCATTATGTTTCTCTTTCGAATGGTCCCCTGTGTAATAAATTCAATCATTTCGTACCTTTTAGCATTCAGATTCTGTAGCGATTATTATTATTATTATTATTATTATTATTATTATTATTCATGTATATATATTCCGATGTCTTGCTAGAGGGTTGCAGTCTGAGACTGTTGAATGAGGTACAGATGCAATCAAAGATAAATAGATAAATAAACCGAGGAATAAAAAGAGAGATATGATTGATTTATTTTAACGGCACGATAAGCCGTCCCGGGTTATTTTATTCCCAGCTGAAATTGTGGAGTATGATCTAAATTATTATGCCTTTTTCAATAAAGAGTTGTCTGTTTCTAAATGGATTTGGAATCGATTTGAGGGATATGCTTATAGAGTTGAGTTCATTCTTATATGTATAAGAGTATTATATAATGTTTATAATTTATGTTTGAAGATGAATAAACTGGAAGAATATCGCACAAGCTAAATTGAATGGTAATTAACGAGATAAACCGACATAAAGATTGATAGGAATAATTATATATATATATATATATATATATATATATATATATATATATATATATATATATATAGAGAGAGAGAGAGATAGAGAGAGAGAGAGAGGGGTGTAATGGCGTCGTCGACTGGAGTTTAAGTCCTGGACAAAACTGTTTGTATTTCACATAGCGTTAATGTCCTTGGGAAAAGTATCAATCCGACTACTCTCCCTAAAGTTATGGGTAAATAGTAGGGCAGTCTTGGCCCTTTAACCGTAGTTAGGTAACTACTCTAGGAGAAGTAAAATTGAATTAAACTTATTAAGCTCCGGTTAAAATCATCTTGTGTCACATCCTGCTTTTGCGGAGGAGTTGGTAAATATAACATATATATATATATATATATATATATATATATATATATTAGAGAGAGAGAGAGAGAGAAAGAGATAGAGAGAGAGAGAGACTGAGTTAGATGTATCTGTAGTATGCTTCTTGAATTCTCTGTTTCGAGTTGCACACTGCAGCTGAACTCGAATAAGAACGACATAAACTCTTATAAAGTATATCTTATATATTTATTTTCCGAATTGCGATGACTGTGACGAGTAACAGAGAGTCTATGATTTTATACATGGTTCGACGGGATTTGTCTTCTGTTCGCCTATGAACAAGACTCTGTCTAACCAATATTCGGACCTGTTTAAATAATATTGTGTGACTTACAAGTGTCGACGCCTACATGGCTCGACATCCACTCACATTTCGTGACCTCGCCTTTCCTTTAGTCTGCCAACCGGCCTAAATAATCCCTTTTCCTTCAGATCGTTATCTTTATCATTCAGTTTTCTGGATGTTTGACAAAATTCCCTAGCTTTAATCATTTAATTTTAAAGGTCACTTTAACCACTTTAAATGCACGAGTACTATCGCCACATTTGTCTAGAGATGTTTTTATTACATTTTCACATATCGGTGTCTCTTTATTTTATGTGTTTGTCGACCGCGCTTTAAGATTTTCGTTTTTTACTTGGTCATTTTTTTTTAAATCTCTTTATTACACCTTTCCGATAATACAACAGAAAGATATGACTAATTGGATAGATTGAGCAAGAGATGGGGGGGGTAGAGACAGGGTGGATAGAGAGATGGGGAAAGGGGAGAGATATAAATAGGCTGTTCTAGATAGATGAAATATGATTCAAAAAGAGATAAATATACTACCCGAAACAGACAGAAAATCACACTGCAACACGACAAGTGAACAGCAAAATACAGCTAAGTCTAAACGAATTTGTTCCTGAAACAGTTGGTATATATCGCACTCAGGAAGATTCCATATTTCCACATGGTTGATACCATTACTTGGTGCTTAAGTTGTTGCTGACTTTAGCGTGGTTATGGTGCTTAGATAAATAAACCACCACTTTGTACTATGCTTGGGGCAATGCAGGGATCGTATTTGAGTTACGGCTTCCTTTTCTATCTTTGTCTGCTAATTCGACGGTAATTGGGCTTCTACAGATTTCAAATTGAATATTTGAAGCGAAAATATTCCAAAACGAGAAGAGTGAGTGAAACCACCGAACAAAATCCTAACTGCCGGTAAAATTCCGGTTTAGAAAGAGAAAGAAATTAGGTGAAAAGAAGAAAAGAAACAAAAATACATGGAGTTGTAGAGGAAGATGAAAATAGAATCATTCGATAATTAAGCATCTTGTTTTAAGAAAAACAAACTTTTCCTTCGTTTTTGATTTTTTTAAAAATCTCTTGATTTAATTAAGAGTCTCCCAAATTAGAGAGATTATATTGTTCAATTCATTACAAAGCGTCAATTAGAAAGAATCTTGCGGTTGGCTCAGTTCGATCCAAGCTCATTAATTCGATTGGCTTTGCCATCCAATCAGACGTTGGCGTTGGCGTTGATCAGTCGGTCGAACGCTTCGATTTTCTCTATGAACATGATCGGTAATAACAATGCATGTGTTACCTCGTTGATATTAGCCCGATGAAAAATACTTTTTAACTGGGTAACTCTTGGTGGAGAACAAAGGATCACCGACTGATATAGGCCAACTGGATTCTGAACAACGTGTATTTTCACGTGAATTTCAGGTTGAAACTGTTGCCCCATCCCCCTGGGGATGAGCACTTTGGAGGGGGGATTTCGCTGATGACCGACAACTAAAGCGTAAACGCAACGCTCTCCTATAAAAGGGATGGAGCACTCTATGGAGGCCTTTACATACATACATACAGGTGTGTGTATTAAAACAGTTAAAACCCCCTTCGCATTCTGTGGGTGACGATAGCCTAGCGGTTAAGCTCTCCGACGGATACTGAATCGATCGGAGTTCTATCCCGGCTGTAGGTAGATCACAAAATGTCTAGCCACACTGAAGAGACTTGATAAGTCGAAACACATGTCTGGATGACTATATATATATATATATATATATATATAAAGTCGTCGGTGTGGCCTAAAGTCGGTATCAGCTAGACTGCGAGGGAGTCTATACCCTTTTCAATAGCGCCAGACGAAGGAGATTGCTTTTTAGCGTCCGAGACGGAGCACCACACTTACCATCAGCTCCTCACATTACCGCACATATCCCTGTGCGACTCATGAGTTGGCGAGGGTCGGTATTGAACAAGGAACCCTGAGGTTCCCAGCCAGACACTCTACCGACTGAGCTAAACCGATATATATAATGTGTAAATGAATCAAACCATGTGTAGAAATTAGAAAAATAAAGCATTCCGAAAAAAAGATTAATTTATTATTTATGGTAAAGTCGAGGGTAAAACGTTTCGGTTTATATTAAACCTTCTTCAGGACAATACAAAAGAATGAAAAGAATTAAGGTCTAAACAATGATGGATGCTTTTTTTTATATAATAACGGGACTTAGGAAATGCTTTTAGAAAAAAAGCTCATAGCCGTATTTTGGCAAGCCTTCATTTTGTGAGTTCAAAACGTGAGTGGTACAGCCGAAGACGGAAAAAAATTTTACATTTTTACAGGTCAGTTAACTTTGAACCACGTATCTTTGAGAATCTGTGTTACGCGTCAAAGATACGTGGTTCCAAGTTAACTGACCTAAAAAAATGTGAAAATTTTAAAATAAAATAAATGATGCATTATATCTTTTATTCATTAATATATCAAAGTTGAAAATTTCATTAAATTTGGTTAATTCCCTGATTTTTGGTATTTTTGTTTTCTTTGGCGAAATTTGTTTCTTAGTTTGTATGAATGTCCTATAGTTTGGTCTCTGGTTCCACCCGTCAGTAAAGAAGCAAAGCAAACGGTATTTAAATAAACGCCAAAAAAATTTTTCAGACCATTTTTTATTATTACCATTGTTGATAATGTACTTTGTGGTCTGAAGATCACATCGGCGAGAAACTGTTAGTCAGTAACCATATATATATATATATATATATATATATATATATATATATATATATATATATGGAGAATTTTTTCTTAAGAAAACAAACACAGGTCGATACTTAAGTATTTCGTGTTTTTTTTTTTAATTAAAACCTTCTTCAGGACATTGAATATTTGTATGAGTAAAAGATGAAAGATGTTCAATGTATGTTGAATGTGTGATAAAAGATTATTATCCGTTATTTTCATCTTTTATCTTTTACTCATATAAATATTCAATGTCCTGAAGAAGGTTTTAATTTTTTTTTTAATGGAATACTTAACTATCGACATAAACAGTTTCAATTGTTCATGACATCCTGTATTTGTTTTCTTTAAAAAAATTTCTCCATATATATATATATATATATATATATATAATATATATATATATATATATGGTTACTGAATGACAGTTTCTCGCCAATGTTATCGATGCCCTGAAGAAGGATTTAATTTTTTTTTAAACCCGAAATACTTAAGTATCGACATAAAGAGTTTCCATTGTTCATGACATCCTGTGTTTGTTTCTTTAAAAATGTTCTCCATATATATATATATATATATATATATATATATATATATATATATATATATTAGTTACTAATGACAGTTTCTCGCCGATGTGATCGATGTCCTGAAGAATGTTTTAATTTAATAAAAACCGAAATACATAAGTATCGACATAAAGAATGTCCATATATATATATATATATATATATATATATATATATATATATGAGAGAGAGAGGGAGAGAGAGGGAGAGATGTTTGAAATGTGAAAGCGATATGCCAAATTCTATTGATGCAAGGATGTTGTTGGTAGAATGCCATTGAATGATATTTAAAGACATGGTCTGGTCGAAAACGAAACCTAAATTAGAAATTCTTCATCGTTTCCAATGCCAGAAGATGTGTCCAATATATTTTCCTTTCTAGACTTTGGCGCCTTCGACCTTCACTCCAAAAGTGAAGCCGATACAAGATTACTTCTGGTTTTTATTTAGACACACACAAACTCCTCTGTCTTCTTTCTGACGTTAAGGATTTATGTTAAAATCGAGCACTTCATCATCAAACCAAAGTTTTTTTTCAATTTTGGGGTAGAAACAAGTGACAGCAAGTGTTACAATTTATGAGAAGTCATAAAATGTGAACAGACCTGTAGCTAAAAATATTTAAATTAAGTTCTGCTTGATTTAAAACCACGGATTTAAAACGAGTCCTTGGAAAATCACCCGTTGGGTGGTTAATAATGTTTTATCAGTCACTAGACCCGTCGAAGAAGAGGAACACTTGTATATATAAGATATGAAGGAAGCGCGTGGTGTAATGGTAAAAGTCATGGGAAATGGACTCGTCGCCCCGAGTTCAAATCCTGGACGTGTTAATTGCATTTCACTTAGCGCTAATACCCTTGGGAAATGTATGAATCCGACTCTCCCTCCATCTATGAGTAAACAGCAGGGCAGACTGTGTTCTTTAACCATGGCTAGGTAACCAGTCTAGGAGAAGGAACACTCTGAATTCAAACCTGTTGAACTTCGCTTAAGAAATTGACCTTTTGTCGTATCCTGCTCCTGCGGAGGAGTTGGTAAATATATATATACAAAAATATAAAATTATGTTTTTATTCTTTGATTGTGTGAAGATTGAGAGTCGTCGGCAGAGGATGCACATACACAGGAGCTTTTGGGAGTTCTGACTGCAAGCGATCTCGATCTCGATCTCTATCTGCTCAAACCATACGTTTAAGGACTTTTTATAATTCTTCAACTCACAGGGTGACGCCTCTTTGATTGTGACACCTACGCAGTTTTCCTGTAGACACACCTCACCCAGGCATCCTATTTTCATTGGTTATGGGCAACACCTACACATTTTCTGTGCTTACGCAGTGTCAATGTAAAGCTGCATTTTCCGGGTTGCCAAAGGTCAGTTCAATGCGTTCCAGGCCATATCCTATTTTTGTTTTAAGGCCCATGTTTGACACCCACGCATTTCCTGCGTGCAACACCTGGCTCCCAGTGCGAAGTCATTGACCAGGTAATATATTACAATAACCCTTGACCTCCTAAGAGGCATGCGATTGGGCGCCATGGAATAGTTCTAGTTTAGTTAAGCAGCTTCAACTCAGATTTCAAGGAGAGTAGAGGCGATTGTCGTCTCTCGCGGATTCGGTCTCTCCCCGCGGTGGAATCAATCATGGGCTAATAAATAAAAGCTTGATAAAGCAACACCAAGTTGTTGTGTTTATTGATTAAATATTGAAAGCAATGACTATCCCAGTTCAAAGAAGAACTAAAAAGGAAGGTCGACACAAAGCAGAGGCCTAGATAGAAGAAAATGATGTCCAAAGTAAAAGCACCTAGACGAAAATGAGTAAGACGTGCACCAAGTAAGATCTACCATCACTAATCTCTCTCTCTCTCTCTCTCTCTCTTATATATATATATATATATATATATATTATATATATATATATATATATATATCTTACTCAACAATGCTTCTACCAAACACTAAGGAGCAACCAAAGGATTCTGCCTAACACCGAGGAACAACCAAGTAACGACTAAAGGATTCTACCTAACACTAAGGAACACAAATAGATCTCCACTGTAAAGTGCTCTCACTTGCAGCTTAAAATGGCCACAAAATCGTAACACCAACCAGTGGTTCTCAGCCTGGGTTCACATTGCCCCTGATGGGTCTATATATATTTACCAAAGAGCAGGATGCGACACAACGTCCATTTCTTGTGGAGTTTAACAGGTTTTAATCAGTTTTCATTGTTCTGTATTGGTTACCTAGCCATGGTTAAAGAGCACAGTCTGTCCTATTATTTACCCATAGTTGGAGGGAGAGTAGTTGGATGTATACCGTTCTTTGGATGAGACCGTCCAAGATGAATTGCAGAAAAGTAAATCCTGATTATCTGGTGGCATATCCTCCGATTCTTTATTTCGCCCATTTTAAAATGAATCAGTATTATTTGTATTATTCGGACTATTGTCCTTATCTTTATTGTTATCTGTACAACGTTTCAACCGATTTGCCCGCCGGCCTTTTTCAAGAATATCTTGTTCAACCCGGGAGCCTTTCGAACGCGGGAACCCTTATTTCGGACTCAGGAGCCTTCTTGAACCTAGGAAACTTCTTTTTGAACTCGGAAACCATCACGGAACTTTGAACCCAACCCTTTATTCAATACAAGATTTCCGAGTTCGAAAAGGCTCCCGAGTCCGAAAAGAACGTTTTACAGTTCGAGAAGGCTCCTGAGTCCAACAAGTAATACATGAAGAAGACCGGAGGACACATCTGCCAAAATGTTGTACAAAAAATAATAAAGATGAGGACAATAGTCCGAATAATCTAAATAATACTAATTATCAAGCCTCATCTAAAAAATCCAGTGAAAGTAAAAAAAAAAAAAAAAAATATGCACACAAAAAAGAATAATAAAAACAAACAACTTAAAAACAAGGATATATAAAAAAAATATAATAAAACCAAAATATTGAAAAAATATTTTTATTAATCTATATATAAATATAGATGAGAGATTTAAAAAACAAACTTTTTATATCCCGGACAACGCCAGGTAGCTCTGCTATTTTTTTTATAATTCTACCATTCTTATGTAAATTCAAAACATTTTATCTTGTGGTTGAAATGTCAATTATTTGTGTAATTTTACGCCTCATTTAAACCTACCAGCTCTTTGATCCTCAAATATCAACTTGCAAAAATCTTTTTAAAAGATTAAATTAAAATATATCTTAAATATTTGTATATTAAGCATTTTATTAATATCCCCCTGTGTTATATCACCATCTTCTTCGGATGATCACCCATCTTCTCTCTTTTCTTTTTTTTTTTTTTTGCTTCTTCAATGGCCAATCCTCCACGGTATTTCGTTTAGATGAATAACAAGACCAATTATTTTGCTATCTACATAACTTTATTCATTTCATATTTTTCACATACGGCTGCCTATCCGGGGAATTAGTCGAACCATATATGGTAATCATCAACCACTCGCTTCAGCAATTCTTGATTAATTCAAAGTTTCAAACTTTTTAGTCACCTGACTTTAAGTCTTCCAATGAAAGCCAACGTTTCAATTGACTTTATTCCATGACTCTGAGTTGATATTACGGTGAAAAATATTTTAAAGGCATCTCAGTCTGTTCATATATTTCTATCAGTATATCTCAGTCTATCTATCACGATCTATTCATATCCATCCAAGAAAATAAGGGTCGGTTTAGCTCAGTCCGTAGAGCGTCCGACTAGGAACCACAAGGTTCCTGCTTTGATACCGGCCCTTGCCAACTCAGCATATGAGTAGTACATGGATCTGTGCGGTAAAGTGAGGAGCTGATGGTAGGTGTGGCACTTTGCCTTAGACACCATAACAATCTCCTTGGTCTAGCGCTAGTGAAAAGGGAAAATACTCCCTCGCTGATACCGACTTTAGGCCACCCCAGTGACATTACTTTTTTTAATACTATACATACCCATATGTCTGTGTCTATTCATATCTGTCCATCCATGTCTGTCTGTTCACATCTGTCTATTTCAGTCTGTCCACATCTGTCTATCTTTTTAATCTGTTCATATCTGTCTATCTATTTCAGTTTGTTCATATCCATCTGTCTATCTCATTTTGTTCATGTCTATCTATCTCATTATGTTTCTATCTATCTATCTATCTATCTCATTTTGTTTATATATATCTATTTTATTCAGTTTATATCTATCTCATTCTGTTTATATCTATCTCATTATGTTAATATATATCTATCTATATATCTTTCTATCTCATTCTGTTCATATATATATATATATATATAATATATATATATATATATATATATTATATATATATATATATATATATCATTCTGTTTATATCTGTCTATTTATTTCAGGCTGTCCATATCTGTCAATTTAAGTCTGTTCACATCTTTCTATCTCAGTCTGTTCACTTTTTTCAGTCTGTTCATATCTTTTATTTCAGTCTGTTCACATCTTTCTGTTTCAGTCTGTTCATATCTTTCTATCTCAGTCTGTTCACATCTTTCTGTTTCAGTCTGTTCACATCTTTCTATTTCAGTCTGTTCACATCTTTCTGTTTCTGTCTGTTCACATCTTTCTATCTCAGTCTGTTCACATATTTCTATCTCAGTCTGTTCACATATTTCTATCACAGTCTGTTCACATCTTTCTATCTGAGTCTGTTCACATCTTTCTATTTCAGTCTGTTTATATCTATTATCTCAGTCTGCTCATATCTATCCAGCAATCATCCAACCAGGAAATCATGATGTCCACTTCAAATGAAAATTCACTAATTTTAAAACACTCAAAATATTTTTCGATTGTACGGATAAATGATGTTCTTTTTCACCTAACATGCAAACTTATCTGAGCACGATCAAAATATGTATAATTTCAACAGATTTATCAAAATATTCTCACATCTGAAATTGAAGCCTAGTTGAAATACATTGGTAATGATTAGATATAATATATAATAGCATTATTATGGATATGGTTATTTACTAAGCTTAGCTTAGATGTAGCACAAGGCCAGTATTGGGGCACCCCGTGACAATCGAACTCACTAACAATGGTCTGCTAAGCTAGTTTGCTAAACATTAAGCTAAATGAGGTGCCTCTTTTACTAAGCTTAGCTTGGATGTGGCACAAGGCCAGAAGTATGGGGCGCCCAATGAGAATTGAACTCACTAACAATGGTCTGCAAATCTAGCTTGCTAACCATTACACCACTTGAGTGGCATTATTATAGATATAGTCTAGTATTATGTATATTTACCAACCCCTCCGCACGAGCAGGACGTGACACAAGGTCAATTTCTTAAGCGGAGTTCTACAGGTTTGAATTCAGTGTTTTCCTTCTCCTAGACCGGTTGCCTAACCAAGTTTAAAGAGCCCATTCTGCCCTATTATTTATCCATAGCTGGAAGGAGAGTAGGATGCATGCCTTACCCAAGAGTATTAGCGCTAAGTGAAATGTAATTACCACATCCAGGATTTGAACTCGGAGTGACGAGTCCATTTCCCATGACTTTAACCATTACACCACACGTCTAGTATTATATAGTCTCCCGTCGTGGTGTAATGGTTAGCAAGCGAAGAGCGGGTTCGATCCTCGCTGGATGCTCTATACTTATGACCTTGTAACAAATTATACTGGATAAATATTTTCATAGTCTTTAAACGTGCAATTAAAATGACAACGAAGATATCGTCAAAAAAGAAAGTCGAAAAAGAAAGAGATGTCGAAGTTATTGGAGAAATCGTCGATGTCATAAAAGAAGAAGATAGTAGCTTGGACATCGAAGAATTTGATTTCGTCAATGTCGGTGATGATGATATTGTCATGTAATATATTGTCTTGATCGAAAGTGACACTAAAAGGTACATTCGGGTGTGGATCAAATCAACAAAGTGTCTACCTGAAGACTGGTGTGATGACAAACTCATAAACACAGGAAATGCGTGTTTGTATCCCATGGCCAAGGATAAACACAGGTAATGCGTGCATGTAATCCGTGGCCAATAATTAACACAGGAAATGTGTGGGTGTAGTTTATGACCAATGAAAAGAAGCTACGTTGGCCAAATGATGTGTCTGCAAGAAAACTACATGGGTGTAAAGATCAAAGAGGTATGGCAATGTGGGAGTTGTAAGACTATATAAAATCTTAAAACTTTGACAAAATCAGTTATTATTCGCTGTTTAAAACCCATTTCCTTTGTATGTGTAACCTCTCTCCGACGACTGTTCTACTCTAACACAAGCGTCAGCATCAAAACAAAACATATAATACTAAATTTTTTATATATACATTTACGCGTTGTTTGTCAAAGTCCAGCGGCGGTATACAACAGTCTAAGAAGAAGAAGAAGAAGAAGAAGAAGAAGAAGAAGAAGAAGAAGAAGAGGAAATAGAAAAATATAGCATTGGTGTCAAAGGAGAAGAAGTAGAAGAGATCGTTTATATCAAAGAGGAAGAAAGGAAGATGATAAAAGCAAAGATGAATTGTCATTGGAAAATGAGATAAAAACATCCGAATTTGAAGAAAGAAGAACCGGATGAAATAGAAATGGAAACACCCAAAATATTCAGAAGAAATGTGGGAATAAGAAAAACAAAAGAAAAATAATTTACTGAAAAGTACAGCTTGGTATGAATCATAAAAATAAACAAAAATCCACCTAGACATTTCCAGTATAAAACAAAGTTTCTTTTTAGTATTTTGCGCCTCTTTTCAACAGTTTGGCTTTTAGTAACCATTAGTCACACCACCACCAAGAATCACCAGCAACAATTAGTCCATTCTTTAGGGAAGTTACACAGTAAAATTGTCCTGGCAATTGTCACATTGCCATTACAAACCATTGTTTATTTCCATTTCTTTTCTGCCATTATTATTCTTTCTTGTTCTTTTGTCGCTCTCTTATTTGGCTAAATCAGTCTACGACAATGATCGAGAAAAGAGCCAAAGGAAAATAGAAATAAGTAAACAAATTCGTTGGAAACTTTCATTCTCATGCATAAATAAGAAATAATAAAAAATACTTTTGGAATTTTTGTAATAACTTTTTTTTGTGATTTAGAGACACATAAGATGGGAATTTTATTCGATTGAAATCGCTACAGATTTCCAAATATTTATTTATTTTGGAAAACATGAAAGAGTTGAAATGAATTTATAACTGGTAATGTGACCGGTATTTAAGCCTTTCTCTTTACTAAATATATTGCTCTATATATACAAAAAACAGAACCCAAATTCTGGTTTTTTTTTTTGGGGGGGGGTCATCTGGTATATATATTATTACTAATAAAAACAGAACTCTAATTCTGTTTTTTGGGGTCACCTTGTATATATATTATTACTAATAAAAAACAGAACCCAAATTCTGTTTTTTGGGGTCAGCCTGTAATTCCAGAATCGTTGTCCCAAAGGATTTTTTAATAATCGATAGAAATAGTTTAAAATATTTATCTAAAATGATTTTATTCATGTAAAATAAATTTGTTTTTTTTATTTTTATTTTAAATGATCGTCAAACAAATTAGTTCAAAACTGTCATTCTGATGCATAAATGCCTAGAGAATAAGAAATAAAAATATTTTAAAAACTGAGTCTTGTCTCGGTTTTTAAAAAAATCCTAGTCACTCTGTAAATGGGGTGGGGAGCGATGTGGCACTTATAGATGTTTACGATCCGGACGCATTAGAATTTCGCGGTAAATTTTAAAATCTTCCTGAAACCTCCAGGATCGTAAAGGGATCTCCGCACCCTCCCTCGTGTTCCTCCCCAGTCAGCCTTTAGCATACACTTTGAGATGTAAGGATTCCATTGATTTTTTTCATCAAGATATATCCGTTAGATATGGAGTCAGTATGTAGAATGTACCCTTTTTTAAATAGTTGTCTACCGAGTTGTTTCCGGTCAACTCGCAAGAGTACACTCTTACGAACACCAATCTTATTTGCTTTCCTGACAAATTTGACCTGCCTGATCAGTTTTAATCTAAATTGCTTTGAGCACCCCTAAATATAGATATTTACCAACCCCTCCGCACGAGCAGGATGCGACACAAGGTCAATTTCTTAAGCGGAGTTTAACAAGTTTGAATTAAGAGTTTCCTCTCCTAGACCGGTTGCTTAACCAAGGTTAAAGAGCCCAGTCTGCCCTATTATTTACCCATAGCTGGAGGGAGAGTAGGATTCATACCTTTCCCAAGGGTATTAGCGCTAAGTGAAATGCAATTACCACGTCCAGAATTTGAACTCGGAGCGACAAGTCCATTTCCCATGACTTTAACCATTACACCACGCGCTTCCTTAAATATAAGGCTGTCCATGTCACAGGCCTCCCATCTTCACGACATCATTTTTGCTCAATAATATCATTATTGTCGCCTCAGGTGTTACCGGAACGAGGTTGAAATTTTTGTAAAACTAAAGATTTTATTTTATTTATTTTTTATTTTATTTATAGACACTTAACATTCGAGTATTATATCTTTCGTTCATTAATATATCAACACTTAAAATTTCATTAAATTCGGTTAATTCCCTGATTTTTGGTATTATTTTCTTTCGACGGGGTGACATTTAAATACGTTAAGTTCAATTTAACCAAAATTTATCTCAAAATAATTTTATTCATGTAAAATAAAAAGTTTCTTTTTTTTCATTTAATCGATCGACAAATCGCGAAAATTATTACCAATTTGATAGAATTTTCTTCAATTTAAAAATAAAAATTTAGCAGATTTTCTCCCGTGCGTTTTCCTAATTTCTAAAGTAACGTTTAGAGCAAATCAAAATCTATATATTAATACTCGTGTTCCTTAAAAGTATGACCGTTATCGTCTTGCAATACCCATTGATTTAAATGAGACCGTCCAAAATCGTTCAAGATTAAATGCAAAAATGTAAATCCTGATTTTCTGGTGTGGTATATCAGCCGAATTCTTATTTCTTATGAGTGTCGTCACCTTACCTACATAATGGAACATTCCGTTTTTATTATAAAGAAAGAAAAGGAAGAAAATGAACATGCTACGTAGAAAATATAAGAAAGAAAGAAAGGGTAAGGAAAAGATAGAGGTCTGAGCACGCGGAAGCGATAAATCTAATTCATTTCCATCGAACATAATGAAAATATGAAAAAAATGAAAATATATATATATATATATATATATATATAGAGAGAGAGAGAGAGAGAGAGAGAGAGAGAGAGAGAGAGAGCTAAATCAAGATTATCATACTTTTTACATATTGAACTATTTAGGAATAGCTATTACGTAAACATATCAAAATGTTGTAATAATTTAATCATTATATTGTGGTATATCTACAGGTGCTGCTAATAAAAATATATTCCTTTTTTTATTCGCGTATTCTTTGCTATTAAAACCGATGCTACCAATCAGTTAATTTTATAATTTCAAATAAAATAGATAGATAAATCCCAAGGATTAATACCCGAAAATTATCTTGTTACAATAATCCTCTTTGGGAGATTATAATGACCACTATAAACACAGACAAAGACCCGGTAATCTCATTAATTAGAAAGAAACTGGATTTTAAATTAGTTTATACTAGAATCGCCCCGTTGTGATTCCTACATTTTTTCTCTTATAGAAACGAACACAAATTTAGATCATTATTATATAGCTGTAATAAAAAATATACCTTTTTAATGGTATATCAGCCTTCGGTGGTAATTTAATACAATTGTTCGGCAAACATACATACACAACCCTTTCTATATATATATATATATATATATATATATATATATATATATATATATATATAATGCTCAATGTCATTTTTCGATACATACACACACACGCACAGACACACACACACACCCTCACAGACACCATACAAGAAGAATACTTGACGTCATATTTCAAACCGTCTACCTTTCCAGCGTTTCTTCAAATTTCAAATTTGAACAGATTGATAAACAAGGACTATCACCGTCTTCCTCATTATTCTGATATATATATATATATATATATATATATATATATATATATATATATATATATATATATATATATAACCAGAGAGGTTGACGGTGTGAATGATTCGGTTCAGTTAACGTTTTTTCCATATAAATGTGTTTAAAATTCTTATTTGATTACAGACGTTTTTTACACATTAAAAATGCTTTTTTTTATTTCACTTGGCGAGCTCAATATAAGATAATTTGATAATTATATACAGAGAAATATTTATAAAATTGAAAGAAGAGGAAATTAGAACTCGGTCGTGTTGCCAGTTATAAATTTATTTTGACCATAATTCTCATTTTGGGGAATTCTAGTCTGAGACTAGAATTCTCAAAAATAAGAATTATGCTCGAAATATTTTTTTTTCTTTCATATCAGTTTTGTTATAACTTTTATTGCACCATTCGTTTAAATAAAGCAATAATTAGGGAGGAAAATAAAGATTTTGAGAAATTGAAAACACCGAAAAAATATGGGCTAAAGTGATTAGGCGTTAGGAATTTGGAATAGCATAACTTTATGCACGTTCAAGGAGGACGGATCAGAGTTTAATCTTCTCAGATAGGGTTCACCTGGAGAGGGGAGTCTGATGTTGTAAGACCCGAAACTCCCCGATGAACCAAGCATTGACATCACTGACGACGCCCTCTAAGACGTAATAAAGTAAATATTCAATGACTAACTTTCATTTAAGTAATTCTAAGTCTCCTATTAGTTTCAAGTACCTAGCAAGTCTCAGCATGACTGTTGCGTATCCCCGGGCCAATATTCTAAAGAATCAATGTCCTACTCGTAAAATTACACAGAGCGAATCTGGAAAGGCGGTGGACTTACAACACGACAGGTCTACCGGTGGAACAGATAAAACGTTGTGAAACCCAAAAAGGAAATATTTGTCTCATACCCCACTTGTATGGACTGGGCACAAGGCCTCGTTTTAATGTGGGCCAACCCATAAGCCGAAGCTCATGGGTGGGAAAAAACAAAAATTGCGTTGATCCCCTCGGCATTCCCTCTCAAGGGGGCACCTCAGGCGCTGGGCAATAAACCTAGCCCTGTCCCCAAGGGGGGCAGGTAATGCCTGGGGGGATAGCCACCTGGGATCGACGCTATTATTTGTACTTTACCCTGATCCAGTGGCCGAAGCACACTGGACTCCGCCCCGAAGGACGAGTATGTCAGGGACGTATGTGAAACCCAAAAAGGGATTCTGGTGAAACATTAGCAATTGTCCTCCTTTGATGCATATCGGCGATGTTTTACAAGACATGCTTGTTCAAACAAAGCAATCATTGGGAGGAAAATAAAGATATTGAGAAATTGAAAAACATCGAAGAAATATGGACTAACGTGATTGTGCGTTAGGAATTTAGAATAATGTAACTTTATGCACGAGCCATTTGGTTATTTTCATATGTAAACATGTTAATGTTTGGTTTGGTTTGTTTTACGGCATATCAACCTCGGTGGGTCATTTAATGGCGACAAAATTGTGAAATAAATTCATTCTTAATGCATAATGTAATTTTGTTTATAAAAACATGTTTTTCTATTCAACCCATAGATGGGACCCTAACAGGTACTACCAATCAGCAATGGTGATGAAGGATGCTCCACATTCCCCAAACCTCCAGAACTGGAACCTCACCATTAGATAGAGTTTAACGTCATTCCCAGGACAGGTAGACCCTCAGCGACCGCCTTCTAGCACCCATATGATAAGAAGGATTGGGGGTTGCCATAAGGGCAATAGTCGTATAGATGCTAGGGCTTGACGTGGCAAGCCGATTGATCGGAGGGGCCCTCTCCGACTGCCCGTCTAGCCCAAGAAAAGCCTAAAGTGGAATATTGCAAGTCATGGACTGCTCAGCCACCTGGGTTCTATCCTTAAGCATTACGGGTTGGCACCCACGGCCAACAGGTGGCCACATTAGGGGAGTCTTAAAAAATGTTAATGTGTAATGTATGAATGCGTCTATTGCGTGCATACGTGTGCGTATTATTATTGCTCTATCACATATATTGAGCATTCTCCTAACAATACTGTACATGTTGGCTTACTACTGTCTCATCAAGGAGGATAGTGTTAACCATACATTGTGGTAATATATACATATATTAACTGAGTACTATTCTTTAGTATTAACTCTACAGAATCTAGTTTCCCTCTAAAATTGACACAAACAACGAGCCAAAAAAGAATTATTGACTTATTCTAGTAAGATTTTTTTCCATTTCTATGCAATCATACACATTGCACTCTCAGCTGTATCTTGTCATTTCTTTCGATTATTAAAATATGTCAGTCCCCTATTTTAATGTATTCATTTTTTTTTTCGTTTACTGTTGATTGAATTTGTATCGATTATAAACAAAGTGTACTGTGAAAATTATTATGCACATTTCCCACATAGAAATATTTCAGTATTTTAAAAGCCAATATATTTAAATAAAACTCGCAATGTTTTTCTTGCTTCTTCTGCTACATCAACTAGTCTAAGATTTTTTACATCCTCTTTTCTTTGGCATGATCTTGGTGAAAAAAAGAATGCAAATAATATAAAGTTGTACTTGTTAACTAACCAAAGTTTTAACTATAAGGTAACCACGTTGAACTAAATAAATATCAGTAATTATTATCGAAAATATGTTATTTATAAATCATTTTCCAATTAATCCATTTAAGAGGAAATTATTCCAAAAGAGGTTCATAGTCGCTAAAGTTACATTTATCACAGACAATAATCTAATTGCAGTTTTGACACTTACAAAACTTATTTCAGGGTTGATTTTTATAAAACGTATTTCCGGGTTGATTTTATAAAAACGTATTTCAGGGTTGGGTTTTATAAAACGTATTTCGGATTTGTGTTTTATAACGGTATTATAAAACGTATTTCGGGTTGTGTTTTATAAACGTATTTCGGGGTTGTGTTTTATAAAATGTATTGCGGGGTGATTTTTATAAAACATATTTCGGGTTGTGTTTTATAAAATGTATTTCAGGTTTGTGGTTATAAAACGTATTTCGGGGTGTTTTATAAATGTATTGATTTTTATAAAACGTGTTTTATAAAATGTATTTCAGGTTTGTGTTTATAAAACGGGTTGTGTTTTATAAAAATGGTTTATAAAACGTATTTCGGGTTGTGTTTATAAAAACCTATTACGGGTTGGGTTTTATAAAACGTATTTCGGGGTTGTGTTTTATAAAACATATTTTGGGTTTGGGTTTTATAAACGTATTTCGGGGTTGGGTTTTATAATACGTATTGCGGGGTTGAATTTTTACCAAACGTATTTCGGGGCTGGATTTTTACAAAATGTATTGCGGGAACCTTCTTGTCGAACTCGGGAGCCTTCATGTAACTTTGAACCGAACACAAAAATTCAGAGAAATAAACGTGTTACAAATTAAATCGAGAAAACCTTTAGAAAAAACGCTAGTGTTATTTGATTAGTATGTTACATCGAGGTAGATAGAATATATATATATATATATATATATATATATATATATATATATATATATATCAAACCCTGTAAACGAGTAGGATGTGACTCTAGGTCATTTTACCAAGATTATTAGCGCTTTGTGAAATATAAACGGCCTCTTCCAGGATTTGAACTCGTCTCGCCGTGTCCAGTCCCTACGACGATAAACATTATGTCACCCACCTTCACACACTATGATGAGAACAAGATATATATATATATATATATATATATATATATGTGTGTGTGTGTGTGTGTGTGTGTGTGAACATTGCTCAATATCTTTGACAGAGCATTTATATCTAAGTAAAGGTAGTTTGGACAGGGAATCAATGGCGCCTGGTCACTGACAATTTCCCGATTATGGGATCATCAGATTTGCTCTGAAGATTGCATACGTGGAGAATTGTCAGTAAACAGGCGCCGTTGACTCCATATACACGCTACTTAACTTCAATATATTCATTCAGAATGATCATCATACTCACCTTCACAGGAAGGTTTATGACTAACGTCCAGTCATCAGACAAAAAAAGAGAGAGTAACCGAATACATTCTGTAGCAACTGAGTGGACATGTCAAGTGTTCAGTATATTTGGATGAAAATATACACGCTCAAACCACCAGCCAATCAAAATCCTGGAAATAAACTTGACCATACTAGGAATCCTTGGTTTCAAACCTGATAAACTCAGCTTTAGAAATCGACATTGTGCCACGTCCTGTTCGTGTCGAGGAGCTGATATATATATAATATATATATATATATATATATATATATATATATATATATATATATATTGGAGTGCGTATTGTAATTGTTATACGCGTAGGAAATGGACTCGTCGACCCGAGTTCAAATCCTGGACGAGGTTGTTTGCATTTCACATAGCGTTAATACCCTTGAGAAAGGTATGCATCCACCTACTCTCCCTCCAGCTATGGGTAAATAGTAATACAGACTGGGCTCTTTAACCGTGGCTATGTAAACAGTCTAGGAGAAGGCAAAATTCTGAATTCAAGCTTATTAAACTCCGCTTTAGAATACGATATTGTGCCACGTCCTGCTAGTGCGGAAAAACTCATATGCATCATCTCTTTGTGGTCATTGGATGCCAAGTAGAGAACCTGTCAATTGCGATGGCCGCTAGGGATAGATGAGAGAGACAGAGACAGAGAGAGAGAGAGAGAGAGAGAGTGTGTGTGTGTGTGTGTGTGTGTGTGTGTGTGTGTCACGAGAATCCGTACTATATATAATGACCAACCCCTCCGTACGTGCAGGATGCGACACAAGGTCAATTTATTAAGCGGAGATTAACAGGTTTTAATCCAGAGTTTTCCTTCTCCTAGACGGGTTACCAAGGTTAAAGAGCAAAGACTGCCTTATTATCTAGCCATCGCTGGAGGTAGAGTAATTAGATACATATCTTTCCCAAATGTATTAAACGCTATGTGAGATGCAAACAGTCTCGTCTAAGAGTTGAACTCGGGTCGATAATGACTTGTTGATGACCCCTCTTCAGGGTATACAGTCAGAATTAAGACTCGCTTAAAGAACGATTATTTTTCTGACTTCTGATGATGATTTAATACCTCCCTCTGTAAGTAAACCAAAAATAATGCACACAGTTTTCAAGTATTAGACCGTGTATCTCTAGTGGAGTCAAGAGTCGTTTGACATTTATTGTTTGTAAATTTGAGAAGCTTCATTAACATTCAAAGATTTATTCGGCCAATTGAACTGCTTCATTGTATTAACGGCGGGAAAATTAATGAAGCGACTTACATCGGGTTATCGGCTTGATGCATAAGTCAAGATAATATATATGTATGCACATGATTCTTTTCTTTGCTTAGCAAGTAAGATTTAAAGGAACATCCTATGCATAAATTAACCACACTTAATTTACATAGATGACTCTGATTTATATTGTCTTACTTAAACAAACCAAGGGATATACTACAAGAGTGAGTCAAAAAGTAATGCCATTTTGTTTAGGAAAGGTATGATTACCAACTCAGGAACATGAATATGTGCTTAGAATTATTGATTCTTAATTGTTTGGTTTTATCTTAATGAATATTAGCAAAAATCTCGGGGATAATTCTTGTAAGAAATCCATTAACAAAAAGAAATAACTGTAATTTTATTCTTTACTTACTATTTTAACTAAATACTTAAAAAGGAAAACTTAGCAATGAAAGACGGAAGTGAAGGAAGAGTAAGTTTCAGTTGTTCTCTTTTTCGATTATAGCTCCCTCTGTTGCAAATATTTTTTATCCCATTCTTATTTAGTTTCATTAGCCTTTCTAATCTAATCTAATATTTTATTACATTAAAATCTAAATACTTGCACCCGGAGAGTGCACATATTTGCTAGTATTTAAAACATACGATGGCGAGTTCAAATGTAATGCCATTTTTAAGACAGGTATAATTACCAAGACAAGAACATGTATCATACATCAAAATAAAGTTGGTCCTCTGAGGATCACTTCCCTACTCCACTATATCGTCACCGTTTCTCTCAAGTAGCAATGTTCCTCCTTCGAATGAGAGCATGTATCCCTGCCCTGTAAAATTATGTTGACTTTTCTTCGAGCCACCTCTTCACTACAGATTTCACTTCCTTGTCACTGGAATAATGTTTGCCTCTCAAACCCTCTTTCCTAGAGCCGAAGAGATGATAGTATGAAGGTTATAATCTGCTGAGTATGGAGGAGGCGGTAAAGCTGTTCATCCGAATGAGGCGAGTTTCTCCCTTCATGCTTGCAAAAGGAGGACATTGTCGATTAGCAAGCTGGGTCTTACTCGTCGGATTCTTGCTCTGAGCCTCGTTAGGGTCTCAATGTAGGCCTTAGTTTTATTTTTAAAAAAGCCTCACATGAAATAAAGAAAATGGCATTACTTTTTGACTCAGCCTCGTACAATATTTAAAAGACAAACATATAACAAATAATACGAAATATTCGTTGTTGATTTTGTTTTTAATTAAACGAACTTTTAGGAAAACTGTGTTCTAACTTTTGTATTTCTTTATCCGAAACTAATTAAAATATGACTTTTTTATTCTATTATTTCCAACTAATGACAGCAAAAATGAATGTTTCTTTATCATTAATTAAATTCAAATACGAACCTCTTTATTTCTAATGTAATTCATTGTTATATTGTAATTCCAATATTGAGAACAACGTGGACTGTTTTTTGTTTTCATGTTTATGGCGACACTGTAGCCGTCGCTTTTCACACAGAATTCACACAAATCCTTAATTAAAATAATAAAGAAATTTTAATATAACAAAATGATGGAGAACAGTTCAGTCACGGCACGAAAAATCATGAAACAAAAATTGTGCTCTGAAATTTAACAATAAAAAATCATTGAACGGCAAGGGTACATATAAAAAAATACGACATGTCTTCTTTAGTAGATGTGAGTTCAATCCCAGAATCGGGCAGTAAATTATTCATCCAAACGTATTGTTTTTTTTTTTGTTTTTGTTTTTGTTTTTTGTTTTACCACATATCAACCCGTTTTGAAATATTGGCCCTTGTATCTACGGATTGTGCCGCTGGAATAATGATGGGCTGGATATTCCCTATAGACTCATATTGGCCGTACAACTACAGTTTTATAGAGTAATGCTTCCAGGATATGTTCAAAATAGTTTACACCTTATGCACTTCCTATAATTTTGACATCTATATCGTCCCAAAACATTCATGCTAACATTTTAGAAGGTTTTGTTTCTTTGTTTTACGGCATATCAATCTTCGTGGGTTATTTAATGCTAAATTCATCCTTCGCCATACAATAACCTATCAGTTTATATGCCGTAAAAGCCACCCAACCCACTATAAATTTCGCACCCATTCATACTAAC
>CM042155.1:40300257-40302757 GCA_023376005.1 Doryteuthis pealeii
GAGTCGTATCTTACCTATAGTGTAGTATAGTAGTGTATACCTGCATGCACGTGGTTGTATACAGATATACTTATCTTCTTTATACTCACTAGCAAATATATGCACCCTTCGGGTGCAAGTATTTACATTTTAATGTAATAAAATATTATATTAAATTAGAAAGGCTCATGAAACTAAACAAGAAAGCAGATAACATTATATGAAACAGAGGCTGTAAATGAAAAAATAAAAAAATAAAACTTACTCTTCCATCATCCCGTCTTTCATTGCTCAATGTTCCTAATTTTACTATTTAGTTAAAATAGGAAGTAAAGAATAACATTATAGTTATTTCTTTTTGTTAATGGATTTCTTTTGAGATTTATTGAAGTGATTTTTGATCATATTAATTAAGATAAAACCAAACAATTAGAAATCAATCACATATTTCTTAAAATCAAATTTTTAATATCAATATGAAAATTAGCCTTCCTGTTCCCACTGTAAAGCGCTATTTTGTTGTATATATAAATACAATTGTATGTTATTAGTATGTAGATATGGTCAACAGTATTAATAATGTTAAACAATTTTATCAATAATTGAGGTTTTAAAAAATAAGACGGTGGCGAATGTTACGTAAATAACTAAGGGAATTATGACTCGAGTAGTGATATAGTTTCGGTTACAGACAGAGAAACACACAATCTCTATAATAAGATAATAAACATTATCAGGTCCAATGATTTGTCAGTAAAGCGGACGGGGAAGGGACCAGTAGCGAGAACATTGGGTAAAACCACCCGGGGAGATAGTATGAGTGGTTGCGACATTTAATGTTTGTTGTCCATTATAATAAGGTACGTGCTTCCGTGAAATTTTATCTTATTGGTCTCGTTAAATATAGGTTAAGATGTTTATTTAGAGAATTAGTATTGTCATAAAATATTACAATTCAATAAGTTATTTATTATTTCTTGTTTTCTGTTATGAATAAAGAAAAATCCGTTTTGCTTTTAAATAATTATTGGCGTGAATGTGTTTCTTTTTATAAATCTAATAAAATGTTTATTTGCATTATCGATGTAAAGAGGTTATTGATTTAAACGAAATATTTTCAATTTAAGCTTTTTCTTTTCTTATTTCCAGTTTTCCAACATCTTCATTCTCTCTTTATCACTCTCTCACCTCTCATAATCATCTTCCCTATTTCTATGTTTTCTCTTTCCTTCTCTTTCTTCTGCATATTTTTTTATTCTCTTCCCTTAAATTTCATTCTTCTTCCTATTATTATTATTATTATTATTATTATTATTATTAGATTTTCACACCTGTCGTAGCCGGTGGTCACTGGGGGTTGAGTGACAGTAGGTCTCCAGTACTTTTCTGAGTATTCTAGCCGATCTTAACAGTGCTGAAGTTTGGATGATCTCAATTCTTCCTCTAATTTCCAATTCACCCAAATTCTTTTCCATGGCTTTTGGGACCGTTCCAAAGGCACAATTACAATTCTTCTTCTTATTATTATTATTATTATTATTATTATTATTATTATTATTATTATTATTATTTTTATTCTCCGCATCATTCACCTTCTTTTCCTTCGTTTCCTTCCTTTTCTTCTTCGCATTCTTCTCATAATTTTCGTTTCTTTCTTTGTATCATTCTCTTTTTCTTTTTTTTCCTTTTCACTCTCATTGTTCTTCTTTTTCATTGTATCATTCACCTACGTTTTCTTATTCCGTTCACATTCATTCATTTTTTTCTTTCTTTTTTTTACCTCTCCTTCTTTTCCTTATTTTCAACTTCTTCTTCTTCACATTATTTTCCTTCTTTTTATCCTTTGTATCATTATCCTTTTCTTTTTTTCTCTTGTATTTCATTCTTCTTCTTCTTCTTCTTCTTCTTCTTCCTCTTCCTCTTCCTCTTCCTCTTCTTCCTCTTCTTCGCATTCTTCGCATTCTTTTCGTTCTTCTTCTTCTTCTTCTTCTTCTTCTTCTTCTTCTTCTTCTTCTTCTTCTTCTTCTTCTTCTTCTTCTCATTTTCCTTTTTCTTTACTTCTTCTTAGTCTTTTCACTATATCTTCAACACGCCTTTATTTTTTTACAAGTAAAAACCATCCTTAATCAGAACTCGTAAAAGTATTGACCCATTTCAGAAATGATGTCCAAAAATTCCCAAACATTCTATTTTTTCGCCGTTTGATAGTTTCGATAAGACGATCGATAAACAGAAATATTGATTCTAATTTTCAATCCAACAGTTTTAAATTAATTCTTTCTGGCAACTAATCCAAACAAATATAGTCAGCAGGACGCCATTTTAAAAGCCGATATAGTCACTCAATTTGAATAACGCATTCAGTTTATCAATCTTTTAACAATATTTTAGCTTTTCAAAATTTATTAAAATTTTTGTATAAACTGCATTTAAATAATGGAGAATTTTTCGACATTTCTTCTGTTTTTATCTCTTTATATAGAACTGTCTTCGATAATTTTCTGCTTTCTCTGTGTTTATT